>NW_019379678.1:13753-28261 GCF_000648655.2 Copidosoma floridanum
TTTTTTTTTTTTTTTTTTTTTTTTTTTTTTTTTTTTTTTTTTTTTTTTTTTTTTTTTTTTATAGCAGGGAGGGGAAAATCTTGATAGACACCCCCGCTACTCCGGTGGTAGTGTCGGATTCACCCGGTGTGCCTACCGACTAAAAACTAACCTCCTCGCATGGGACAGGTCCGTGAGGACCACTTCCCTAGAAGACAAAAAGGCATAAGAGGAGAAAGAAGAAAGAAAATAACGGAGAATTTCGGAGGCCGACTCGCTCTCGAAGAGATAAGAGGAGGTGGCACTTACGCATCTGGGCGAAGCTCGAATCTTGGCTTGCGCTGGAATAGAGTTAGAGAAAGATTAAATTTTGTGTTATTGTATGTGTGTGTGTGTAGATGTGCGAGTCCGCTGGGTATTGTGTATCTGGAAGCGTACTTGTGATTAGTGTAAGTGTTGTATACGGTTGAGGCCGTAGAAGATACGACGGATAAGAGGATGCTCCTGAAGGGAGCGCACGAATTGAAGCCGCGTTAGTTACGTCGAGATCATGGAGATGGAGATAATGCATCCGATGGAAGCAGGAGGGATTGAAAACCTAGAGTATACTAAGGGTCCTCGGAATTCTGTGTTAGAGCACAGGGACGTCTTATAAGGTCGAAGAAACCGGGTTGGAGGTTCGCAAGTGCGGCGATGGTGGGGTTTGGGTGGTCCGTAATGGAGGCGCGGATTTTAGACGCAAGGACGGGGGCTGCTTGTATTGGAGGGACCATGTTGAACTCCTTAATAATCTAAGTATTTCTGATGTACCATGGAATACCCAGGACCGACCTCAATATCTTCATGAAAGGGCCCTGGATGCCCTGTAGTCGGTTTCCCTTTGCAGCGCCCCATGTTGGTATCGCGTAGGTGCTAGTACTCTTGATGATGGCGTTGAAGGTGCGCAGCAAGGTCTTCTGGGAGACGGCTTTGTTGTTGAAGAAGGGCTTTAGCTGCACGAAGGCTCCGTATGCCTTGCCGCGGGTGTTGTTGATGTGCCGAACATACGTGAGTCAGCATTCTAGCGTTACGCCAAGGTACTAAGCAGAGTAGCTCCAGTCGATTTCTACTCCGTTGACCTTTATCTTCTGCAGTTTCTTCCTTGGATTTTTCCAAGAGACGAGCATGGCTATAGTCTTTGCCTCATTTACGACCAGTTTCGAAAGGCTATACCAGTTATGGAGAGTGGCGATGTGCTTGTTTAGAAAGGTGGTGCACCTTGAGTATTGTTTTGACGTGCAGCTGACTGCGACGTCGTCTGCATAGACGTACGTGTTGATGTTTTTGCGCTGGGGTAGGTCGTGGCAAATAATGTTAAAAAGGTTGGGTGAAAGTTTGGAGCCTTAAGGGACTCTGGAGGTTATTGGACGGGGGTCAGAGAGGGAGTAGCCTACTTTAACGCGGATAAATCTGTCCGAGAGGTAAGATTTGACGGTGCTGATGAGGTAGTGCGGGAAACCTAACTAAATAAGCTTATACAGGAGGTCTTTGTGCCAAACTCTGTCAAAGGCCTGCTGTACATCTAGGAAAGCTATCGCGGTAAAGTTTTTGTGAATGAGGCTCTCGGAGAGGTCATCGGTAACTCTCAGAAGCTGGTGTACGGCCGAACGTCTGGCTCTAAAGCCGTACTGCACGTCTGAAAGGATGTTATTTTCCGTGGCGTGCTTGTTTAGGTGGGTGAGAATGACGCTTTCGGTGATTTTACTGGGCGATGAGAGTAGGCTAATGGGTCTGTGGCTCGCGGGGTTGCTGAGGGGGTTTCCCGGCTTCGGGAGGCAGATGACCTTAGCCACCTTCCACGCAATTGGGAAATAACAAAGGCGCATTACAGCGTTGGTGATGTTGTAAATTGCCTTAATTAATTTTTAAGGGAGGATTTTCAGGACGCTATTAGAGATACCGTCACTGCCAGGGGCTTTTCGAGTTTTTAAGGATCGGATGATGCCTCTGATTTTGGAGGGTGTGCAGTGTTCGAAATCTGGATTGTCTAGGACCTGTTGCTGCACCGTGTGGGTGATCCTCGTGTGTTCCTGCGCTAGTTCTTCAGCGCTAAAGGTGGGGGAACATTGATTTTGCAGCGAATCTGCAAAGATCTCTGCTTTGTCCGAATCTAGTGAGTAGAGTTTGTTCCCTTGTTGAAGGGGGGGGGGAGAGAGGGCCGTTTGTTACGGAGTTTTTTAACGACCTTCCAAGCATTTCTTAGGTGGGACTCTGCCTCAGCTATAAATTTGTTAAATTCCTTGTTTCGGAATTCGAAGACTTGGGATTTGACTTCCCTTTTAAGGGAGTTAAGGTGAACTTTAAGTTCGGGGGTTTTCCGTTTTTGCCAGAGTTTCTGGGCTCTTTTCTTCTCCTTGATGAGACGCAGAAGGTCGCAAGGGAGTTTAAGTGTGTGTTGGGGTGCTGTGGTTGTTGTGGTCGCTTCATGTGTGCATCTGTTGAGTTCGTCAGTGAATTCGTCTACTGCTATGTCGAGTTCCGTTTGGGACCTGATGAGACGACATTTAAATGTGGAGGATTTAAAGTTATACGCAAGGCGGACCCAGTCTATACGGCTGGTGGTGACGGGTATGGTGAGAAGGGATTTTGGGATCTCTAGGTAGACTGGGTTATGGTTGCAAGGGAGGTCTAGGGATGTTCGTGGTTCCGTAGGGATGGTCAAGTTTTTCGTCAGGAATATGTCTAAGATGTCTGGGTCTTAGTCTGGTGAGCTGGGATAGTGAGTCGGTTCACTTGGAACCTCAATGTTGATCTGAGGTTGCGCAAGTGTTTGAGGAGGGAACGACCCTTAGGATTTTCGTGTTTGCATCCCCACGATTTGTGCTTGGCATTGAAATCACCAGCAACTATCGTAGGAATGTTGGAGTCAAACAGCGGGATTATGCATTGGAGGTTTAGATCATCCGTTGGAGGAGAATAGAGGGAGACTATCCTGATGGAGGCAGATGAGGTGGTGTGTACTTCAATGCCAACTGCTTCGCAGTTGGCAGCGTCCGTACTTATGACTCGGTGGCGGATGCCCTTGGGCACAAGGATAGCCACTCCGCCATGGGATTTTTCGCGTCTGTCACGTCTGTGTACCGTGTAGTTTAAAATGTAGAGTGTTTTTGTGTTGTCTAGGTGTGTTTCAGTGATGCATGCAATGTCGATGTCTTTTGTTTGGAGTATGTGTGTGAGTTCAGTCGTTTTGTGTGTGATGCTGTTTGCGTTCCAGTTAAGTAGTGTAAAGTCTTTGTCTAGCGTGCTGCTGTTCTGTTGCCCTCGAGACCGGGCACTTTTTGGTCGAGGCGAGTCAGCAGGGTCATAAGAGTGGAGGATTGTCTCGATGATCGGGGGTGTGTTGAGCAGAGGAGTTGGGGGAGGAGCTCCTGTTCGGTGTTGTTGAGAGGATGTCACATTCGCGTATGACATCTCCGGGCGAATGATGTTCGAGCCTTGGGCTGTTGTCCGAAGGGTGGCTCTCCAAAAAGGGGGGGAGGTGGGATAGTGCTTTACTTTGGAGCGTGAACTCCTTTTTGGGGGATTTTCGGACAACCCCGGTAGAAGGCGCGGTGCTCACTATGGCAGTTAGCACAGCGAGGGGTGACTTGGTCCTTGTCCTTTTTGGGACAGGTTGCGGTAGCATGGTTTAGACTGCAGAAACCACAGACGAAGGCGGCACGGCAGTAGGCTGCCGTGTGGTTGAATTTTTGGCAGTGACGGCATTGAGGTACATCACTCGATTTGCGCTTCTGTTCCACTCTGACAGAAATGCCTCCGAGTGACCTGAGGTTATAGATGTCGTTGGATTTGGCATCCAACGCATTAAAGTACACGGTAACCAGGGACCAGGTCCGTTCACCTTTGGTCATGCGATAGACCCGACGGGCGGATAATACTTTTACCTGAATTATCTCCAGGATTTCTGCTTCCGTATAGCCGATGTTGACCCCACGGATGACAACTATCATTTCACGATCCTCGTGAAGTTGATGGGTGGTAAACTCGACCTTTTTCTCGTCAAGGTCGTGGACGATTCGTCGAAAGCTGTCGACGTTCTCGGGGTACACGCGAGTGCCTTCAGATGTCGCAATGGCGCGGCGGATAGGGATGTTCTCTGCTATGAGGGCTTTGTTAATCCTGGGCCATAATTTTTTGTCTAGGATTGTGATCGGTGGAGGTACTGTCTTTTTTGGGGCGCTGTTGGTTTCCTCCAAATCATGTTGAGCTTGGTCCTTGAGGTGACCTTCGAACGCGTTTTTCCCTGCTTGGGAGGAGCTAACCAGCACCGGTAGATGGTTAGGGTTAAGTTCATTAAAGACTTCTATATCATATGAAAAATTTTCGGTTTCAATCAGCGTTAGATATATCGTGCTAAGCAAGTAATCATTGTCAGGAAAGTGTGTGTGACCATCGGGGAACAGTAATACGTACGAATTTTTGACGATGTAGTCCTGGAGCTTGTTTCCGTTTGGGTTGGACCTTTTGCAGTTCCAGTCTGCATGTTTACAGTTGAAGTTGCCTGCGATGATGACCGATGAGGACAGCCTGAAGATTTGATCGAGTTCATCTTCCAGGAGTTTGGATTTTGGTGGCAGGTAGGCGGCCACAATCACCGTACGATTGTCTAGCTGCACTTCCACAGCTTCCAGGTTGAGTATTTATGGGTACCTCGGTTATTTTGATGTCCTTTCTTACGCATATCATGACTCCGTTTCCGGTTGTGGTGCTAGTCCTGTCTTTGCAGTATATGTCATATCCTGGTATGCTGCAGGTTGACGCTTTTTTTTTCATTTCGGTTGAACTTCGTTTCACACACTAACATAATGTCTATTTCGTGATCTTGAAGGAATTCTTTGAGCTCAGTGACTTTTTCTTGAATGCTATTTGAGTTCCAATGTAATATGGTAATTCGATTTATGGAAAGATTTTTACTTTTCATGTTCAAGCTGTAAGGTGTTCTGCAGCTGTTCTGCATCAGATGTAAATTTTTCGATGGCTACGGTTATAGCGTCTAGGTTAGAGCATTGTTTGAGATTTTTCACTGCTTTTATGAGCCTTTGGATTTTGTTAAGATCTAAAGAAAGTTCCTGTATTGTTTCGACATCGATTTCTGCTTGTTTGTTCCAGGCTGTATGTGTGGTTGCGGTTTTTCCGGCCAATGTAGGAAAATTGATGTGGTTTTTGCTGGGTGGCTCGGGGGCCTTTTTTGTTGTATTTTGCGTTCTCTGCTCATTCCTGTTGTTTTTAATTGTCATAATCCTGTCTTGATACACTTTACATAACCTACTATTCGCTCGATGTTCTTCTCCGCAGTTAACACAATTAGGTTTTGTTTCTTTGTCTTTCTTGCATTCGGCTGTTATATGCTTTTGGTCGCATTTTACACATCTAGGAGAATTGTTACAGTTTTGAGAGCCGTGGCCGAACCTTTAGCAACGATGGCACTGGGTCGCTCCTTTGGAATTTTTGTATTTTTCCCAGTACACTCTTGTGTAGCAGATGTGCTTTATTCTTTTTACTTCACTGATGTCGGTACCTCCGTAGAAAGAGGCCATGTATAGTGGAGCTATATATGGTGGCGGCGCTCTCTGCTTCATCATGACTACTCTTGTGCAGCCATAACCTTTGTTATTTAGGTCGTCTTGGATTTCTTGAGTATCTATGCTAGGTAGGCCCTTGATTACTAAGTGTTTGATTTTTTCACTTTCGTTTGCGTACATGTAGTACGAGTAGTTTTTTTCTTTTAGTGTCGCCTGAATCAGGTTATAACTTCCCTTGCTCTCAAGGAAGATTTTTAAACCGTCCTTGGTATGTTGGAAAAAGACTTCGCCGTTGTCTAGCTCTCTTATTGCTTTGGTGAATCCGCTAAAGTTGGTGACTTGTGTGGTGACCACTGTTGGTGGTACTCTGTCTTTTTTTTGTTGTTTTGTTTCTTTTATTATTTTGTTTGGTGTCGTTATCCTTGGAATTTTTTTTCATTTTCTTTGTCATTGGTTTGATTACTGGTGCTCTCATCGCTAGAGGAGTTGGCATCCATGTCTTCGTTCTCGTTGTCAGAGAGTAGGTTGAATCTGTTTTGAGTTTTAATATGGTGTTTCGAATTGGATTTGTTATCCATTTTTCTGGTTGAATGTCTCTTCAATGTCCTTCTGGTTAGTACTTTCGCGCTTCCATGTGCTCCGTCCTTAATGGAGAGCGATGTGGAGATGGTATTTTCACTATTATTTACTATCGATGCTGCCACAACGGCATTTAGGCCTGGTGCGCTTGCGACGCTCGCGCTCGGAAACACCGGATCACTCGCGACGCTAGGGGGGATACGTCCACACTCGACGCGTGCTCGACGAGCACTCGAAATACTGTATACGTGGTACGTTGCTTATTATAACCACACTTATTGAATTCAATTGCAGATTGTTTCGATTTTACTTTGACGCGACGTAGCGGATTCAACTGAACTAAAGAGCAAAGCTAGTATGTTTTTGAGCTTACACATTGCTTCTGTTATTGATTTTTTTAAGACAAAATCTATACTAAAATTGTGTAGAAAGTGTCAAGAATTGGTATGCAAAATTTCAGCAATATCGGTTTAGTAGTTTTCGCAGTTAGCGATTACAACGGTTTCGGCGTTTTTGCTTTATATATTAGTAAAATTCCTTTACAACCTCCGCACACGTAGATAATACATGCGGTTTCGTAGAAGGTATATTTATATTCAATATTATCTACCATATAATTTTATATAAGTATAATTTCTTACTTGGGTACGCAAGCACCTACTGTCCACTGGTTTTTTAACGAGCCGTTTAATTGAGCAGTTAAAATTGACTCGTGCTCCATTCGTTGCTCGCGTAATGTAAGACAAGGCTGATTTTTTTCAATATAGAAGTATCAAATTTTAACTCTTCCAAATTTCAGCGCTGTGCNCTTTGCCGGTAACATATATATATTGCAGCTTGGTGGCGCTCGAGTCTCATCGTTCGCCTTCGGATTCCAGATTTTATAATAATGGTATAACCTTCGAATATTACAAAATACGCCATATCTTTAAAAGAAAGCCAGATAGAGCAAAAATAAAAAGTTTTACTGGTTTTCTAACGGGATTAAAAATATGGTGACGCACATAAAAAGGCCTCAAGTAATGAAAAAACATAATTTTAATTTTTTATGTATTCGATGTACCTTCATAAAATCTTCGTAAAATAAAGAGGGAAAATCATAGGAAAAGTTATATCATGTTCAGTACAGGATGACAATAATGCAGAAAGGATTTTCCATGGTTCTGCGTGGACATAACCTTTAAATATTAAAAAATACGCCATATCTTTAAAAAAAAGCAAGATATAGCAAAAATAAAAAGTTTTACACATTTCTTAAAGGGGAAAAAACATCGTGGCACACAAAAAAAGATGTTGACTTATGTAAAGACATAACCTCGAATCTTAGTATTTTTAATATTTCTCTATTAAATCAAAGTGGAAAATTTTTGGAAAAATGACAGCATATTTGCTAAATTATTAAAATTATTCACTTAACAATAACTTTCAAAATTATTTTAAAAACGCAAAATCGTGGACGTACATATAAATGGACCAATCATATGTACTTACATGTTTCCGAAGTTCTTACTTTTGCGGTGTGTCACATGTGAGGCAACCCGCTTTTTTTGTTTTATTGAATTGGTTGAAGAAAAAGTAATAAAATACTTAATAATGAGAAAAAATTCAAAATTTGTGCTGTAGTGTGGCGTGGTACGGTGTGGTGTGGAAGGGAAAAGGTGCAGGGTGGTACGGTGAGGAGGTCAGGGTGAAGGAAATATTACATGTAAAATCTATTCCCGTAACACTTTTTTTCTAGGTCAACAATCAGAAATCGTTGATTTACTCTCACCCATAACGCACCCATAGAAGAATGACTTTCAAATCATTATTTGCTTATAAATTGCTAAATAAATGAGTAAAGTTAATTTCCAATTTAAACAAAACTATTTTTCTCGTATCTTTTAGAAATTCTGTAGGAAAAGGACACATTTTTTCATAGTGAAAAGTATAAGACTAAAAAATTCTTCGGACAATAGACCAATACAACTAGAACTAGAGTTTTGGTAGTTAGGAAAATTAAGGGGTCGTGTTTCAAATCATTCATTAACATTTGGTCTCCATAATACAAAAATGTCCACCTTCAGAAGCTTGGAGTGTACTGAGATGTATTTGTCATATTCAATAACAGTATGGGGTGTATATCTGCTTTCAGTCCACCAATGTAAAGAATTTTTAATATTTTTATTCATAAGAAAGTTCCATAGGCATAATTTTTGTGAAATAATTGTGATGTTTCATTCAAGATCCAGCAGATGCCGAAATAAAAATCGAGGACCGTATATATAGTTGTACTACTAGTGTTCGCAAACACTATATATAGTTACATATTACTAGTTTTCGCAAACACTAGAATAATACCCGTGAAAGTAATAGTGTGTCGCTTGAAAAATTATTTATATCACAAGCAACTCAAGTAACCTCGCTCCATGATGTAAAGAAACTTTCGTGATTTTTTGGTGCACTTAATAATGTTTAGCCTCTTTTAAAGTATTTTACAGATTTGTTTTCCATTATCGATTAATACAAATTTTTATACACTATAACGATTACATTCATTATTCTAATTTCTCCCTTTCAGTATTTGGTCTAGGTGGTCGTCTGCTTGGTCTTCGTTTCCTATTGTGACACCTAGTGCGAGAAAGCGGAAATGACACAAAATTTTCAAAAAAATTTACTGTAGGCAGTAGGCAATATGGAAAATGCATAAATGCATTCCATGGCCTCGATGGGACCACCTGTATTTGCTAGGTGCGAGTCGCTGAAGGGGATAAAGAAAAAACGACAGCAGAGCACATGGTGAGAGAAAAGTGCGGATTTTCCCGACCTTCGAGGACTCAGTGCACTATTGATCATACATTATTGAGTTTTTTGACTACTTTGAGTTGTCAGACATAGTGATAACAATAACTATCATGAACGTAAGCTTCACAGTTTATTCATTGAAAATAAATTAAACTTGGTAGTTGTATATTTGAGTAAAATTTAGTGAAATAAAGCCAGTGAAGACTATATTCACAGTCACTTACGTCATACTCGCATCACTTGGAGGGCCAGCTCAGTTCGTTCTGCTACGATACTACACAACAAAGGTTACGCTACTAGATTCGGCGTCCTCTTTCCTTCTTTACCACGGATGTTGTTATTATTCTTTGCTTCTGCACTTTACGCTACGTGTAACTAGGATAATCATAGTTTTTGAGATTTTTGTTGTTTTTACATCAATTATCATAATTAATTAGTAATCTTGATTGAGTTATTTGTGGCTGACAATGCATTAATCATCAAGCCCCAAATTGTTCCGCAAGTCCGCGCTGTTCTGGCATCAGATGACGCTAATACACATGCTCACAGCAATTTTTTTACTGATCTTACACCGTGGCCCGTGGTCTGAGCTTGTCTGGTGTCTGACTGCCTGGCTAGTAAGTACGCACTTTAGCTCCTTAGAACGAACGTTCTTTGGTCATAGTCTGGGTCTAGCCGTATGTGCGCGTGGCCCATCAAGGTCCACGGATCCACCCTTTTGAAGTGAAACTTCTTTAGGCACGGCTTGTATGGCGAGTTAACCCGTCAAACGAGCGAGTGATCAAGCGGACGCTACCGTGCACGTATGTATCTATATATTCTATACACATTATCTGTATGTATACCCATGATATAAAAATATAAGGTGTGGCGTTGCGCATCCATTTTGATTGACCAATCAGGAACGCTTCCATCGCGCCGCCATATCCGTCTGCGAATTTCAAAAACTTTAAAATATACAGCATATTAACATCTAGAAACTCGTGAAACAACATATGTTTTTTAGTTCAATATTTTCATTCCAGTTGTTTCAGTGACCAAACGTACAATTCGCGAATATTTACACAGAAAAAACTGACTTAATAGGTAATAATTCATCAATTGACGTACATGTATATATTCATACGTATGTCTCACTTCGAGGTGGATCGGGGGATGGGTTTTAGTTTCAACTATGGCCACTTCGTTTCATTGTATAGGCTCTTTGGCACTGTAGTACTCACATCTCCCTCAATTATGGCGTCGTGATGGAAGGCGCAGAACGGCATACCTCGGAACGCCACACCTCGTATTTTTACATCATGCGTACACACAGAAAGAAATCTTGTTGCTTTGCAGATTAAAAATTTTCTGCACTTGCAGGTCTGGACATTCTAGAATGTAAACTATCGAATACCGTACTGTGCGAGTCAAAATAAAAACAATACGCAGCGGTCAAATATTTGCAGCGCTCACTTCGAAATTGGATATACTACAGCTTGACACTAGATGGACTGTAGAGTGCCGGGAGTGGGGACGCCACAGCTCAGAGTTTGGCATCTGAGAGGCGAAACTGAGGGCTAGCGAGTAAATGCAAAATTTCGAACTATAGCGTGTTAAATGTTGACTCGCGGAGGTAAAAAGTTTTTACGAACGTATTTTTTATAAGGTTCACAGTACAACGTATATATAATACATTGATAAATATAGAATTCCATCGTCTACTGTATGTATTTATATAATAATACGTTTCGTAATTTGTTATTATTTATTATTATAAGGCTACACACGAGACTGTATTGAAATACATTTGTTTACAGTTGTGTTTTAAAAACTCAAAATTTAAATTGTCAGTGTTATTAATTTGAATAACGCTTAATTACTTATATTTCGATACGGAAAAAAAACATGCAGGAGTATTATATTTACTTATATCATTTATTGGAATGTAGCATAGAAACGTTTGTTCATTATACTTGTAAAAAAGTAAATTGTGAGAAAAATAAAATCGTTTTAAAAGTTCTTTGTATTTTATTCGTAAAAATTAGTTTTCCATATTCTTCCATCCACATTACAGAAAAATATGGGATTTTATTTAAATAATTATGTTAATATTAAGTATGCGTAGAATTTGCATAACAGAAGATTAAATGACAATGCACATCGTACATATGTTTGTCACATTTCACCGAAGAGTAAATATACTGTCCGCATACGTTACTGACTGCGTACATGGTTCACAGTACTATTAATTTATAATATATCCACATTCGCGGACTACAGATAAGGTGTCTGTTATGTCTGCGTACGCGATGCTTCGTCTCGATATGGGCTAGATTGTCCGCGCACGCGGAGCTCAGTAATATGTACTTTTGATATCTCCGCGTATGCGACTCACTACGTACACGAGGTACAAATGTACAAACACACTACATGGACACAACATATCCGCGTGCGTGGACTACAGTGACGGTATCTTTTATGTGTCCGCGTACTCGGTGTCTGCCGCCATATGTTTAGGAATGTCCGCGTACGCGGACTACAGTGATAGTGGGTCCGATATATCCGCGTACGCGGACTACAGTGACGGTATCTTTTATGTGTCCGCTACAGTCCGCGTACGCGGTGCTCACTGTACGCGCACAGCGACATTCTATATAACGTCAGAAACGTATCAGTAGCGCGATCTGTTGGCTGTTTGCATGGAGTGTTCTAATTTTTATTTGAGTTTTCATCTACGTCTACGTGTTATCGATGTCAGCTCCAGACAACCTTACGGCAAAAAATTACTAGCCTAGTTTTAGGCACAATGTCGCTGACCTGCTTAAGGTAGTTGTTTCCAATGCAATATATAGGTCAATCGTATGTATAGATATACAATACTAAGGGTATGCTCATATATCATCCCGTATTCAAAATATCAGAGAGAAATGTGAATGCCTTAGCGTACACTTATATATACATACATAAAAATATGCATCTATCTACTTGCGTATGTGACAATGTGACGTTGCCCCATACGCGATACTTACTGAGTTATCTTCCAAAATCAAACGAAGAGCACTTTTTTTATTTCTATTCCTTTAAAAATGTGTGGTAAAAAATTCTCAAAAAAATGTATGTTTTTTTACTGTCTACGGTAGTTTTCAGTAGTTTTTTAAATAACTTATATATATGTGGTAAGTTAAACTTTTTAAAATAATGGGCTATGTCGTGCTCGCACCATTGCTCCAATGTTAAAAGAGTGATTTTTTGACGAGGATATTTCAATAACGACGCGGTAAATCGGTCTCAAATTTTTTACACATATTTCTTGACGCTTATACCTATTAGTTTTGCTGAACATTTCGTACTTTTTTAGATACTTTTGATTTAGGAAACAACTACCTTAACTTTTCAGATTGACGAGACTGCAACTCTACCGCTGCGCCACCGTATTGGTAGTAAATATACCTTTTTTTTATATTATAGTGTACTGACTTACTATGGGTATGTATATTGTCTTTATTCATTTAACATTTACATTGTCTTTTAACATGTCGTTTTCATCGTATCATTATACATTTCTCTTATTTTCGCTTGTCATTACATTTTCGTTCTTTATTATTCGCATGTCATATCTTTTTTATCTCCCCGGTCACGCAGTACTGGTTATCGAGAGCTCGTCTTAATTATTTATTTTTCAATTGCTTTTTTATTTCTCTTTTCATCTTAAAAACTAAATCTTTATCCTAAGTCGGTTTCATGAATTCGATACCCGGCAAGAACCATCAGAAAAAATCTGAGTACCCCGACCGGGAATCGAACCCACGACCCCTTGAGCTGTGTTGTTTCAGTGGCTAGCATGCTAACCACGGAGCCAATGACGAGCTCAGTAAATATACCTACTGCTGCATATTAGAAATCGTATTGTATATATATATACGTAAAAAGCGTACGTAGCATATTAATTGGGCATAATACGACAGCTACAGGAGGTTCGGGAGTATCATTCTAAGGGACGAGGAAGGAAGAGTTCCCTCTGCCCGCACAGCTTGGCCCCCTTTACCGCGCACTCCCTCTTGCACCCCACAAACTCAATATTTTCCTGACGTTTAACGTTTGCATTGTTTAAAATGCACTATTACATGCCTCTAAATTTTTCTCACCGAATAATCAAACAATAATGAGCTCGTAGGTAGATTTTTTTCAACACCTTTGCATTTTTCAAAAAGTTTTGTCCATTTAAGCGAGACAAAGAGGTTACTTTCCACAAGAGCGTATGTTAATCACATGATTTTCGTTTGTATAATTCTTTTAAAAATAACCTATAACAAATATTTCAAAAATTCATTTAAGTTCTACGTATTCTAGACTATCAAGAGAGAGAGCTCTATATTATTGTGATCTCTGCATTTTATTATTACTTCCGAACCTCCGAAACTTTTGAAACCAAAAAAAAACGCAGTATGATGAGAGGGAAGCATAATTGGCTAAAAATAACAATTTCTACGAGTTTTCTAACGGGGACCTACAAGATCGAGATGCATAAATATAGAAGGGTTAGACTTTGAACGAATATAACCTCAGTTTTTTTATTTTTCGACTGTATCTTGAAAAGAACAAGTCAAAAAATTTTTTCTTATTTAGTATGGCATGTTTGAAAAATCAATATAGACGTTGACAAAATCTTCAAAATATTCATGTTGCAACATAACCTCCCAAAACTAAAAAAACTATCGTATCTCGAAAAGGAAGCCTGATAGGCCAAAAATGATTACACATGTGGTAAATAATATGATTATTGAGGTACAAAAATGTGTTATACGGATTCATACAAATAATCGTAATAATTCTGAAAATAATAAGTCATATCTCAAAGGCAAAGCTACAACTTTCATATTCTACCTATAAATTGATTTATTTTCTATTCTCTATAATGTATTATAACAAAAATTTTTACGTGACCAAAACCTACATTCTTTTTATTTATTTTGAGATCAGTAGAAATTAGTTAAGCACAGGTGAACTTTAATGTTTAATTATGAGTTATTATAGAAAACAAATGAAATGAAAAATTTCAATTTTATAATGGAAAACAGCTGTATGTCTATTGTTTTCCTTAATCTCAATAAGATGTGGTGGATTATTTTACTATTATGGTAGCCAAAATTTTAAAATTTTGTATTTGTCGGATACAAAGATTCGAACAAGAATTTTTTGTATACATATGATATCATTTCAAATGTACGACTATTAATTATAATAAAAAAAGTTTTTCCCCTCCGTAATGAAACAAAAGTACCTTCTTTTGGCGTAGAATAGTGAACATTTTTGTTTCATTCTGCATTATATGACCAAGAATTTTGTACCTGGATTATATGTATAATAGTAAACATAGAAGTACTTAAAATGCGCGAATTATAACACAATTAGTATATTAAGGTATATGTATTCTATGCATGCGCATGCTCGAATACGCAATAATATTAAAGTTTTCACTATTTTACTATGGGATTCTTAAAGATCTATTGAAATTAGGTGTACTCTAATTTTTTCAGTTTTTATTATACGGAGTTAAGTAACATGTGAGTTGGAAGTTTTACTTCGGCCGGTGGTCTCGAGACCCACACATGGTGTTTTTTTT
>NW_019379678.1:47333-62887 GCF_000648655.2 Copidosoma floridanum
CCTACACAGTTTAAGATGCTTTCTAGCTTGTCTGAGCTAAAGCCACTAACATGTTAAATAAATGATGTTATTTAGAGGGTTATTATAAATTATTTAGAAAGTACATACTTATTTTATATTTTAACTTTTCTTATGTTTCAACCATGCCAGTCAACTATTTAATTCATTGAATTTCCATAAAAATTGTTGTTATTACCGTACCTATGTTATTTCATTCATACAACTAAATGAGTCAAATATTTAAAATAAACAAATTAAATGAGGTGTTTATGTAATCAAACTATATATTTTTTTTGTGGTATTTGTTTTTCAGAAATTACTACAACCATTTACTTACATACTCCAGGTACCAGGAAAACAAATCAGAGGAAAACTTGCACATGCTTTTAATTACTGGTTAAAAATATCATCAGACAAGCTTAATTCTGTTGGAGATATCATACAGATGCTTCATAATTCTAGCCTTTTGTAAGTTTATTCATCCTTATCTAATGGTTCATAGGGGTTCTTGTTTTGTTCAATGTGCTGTATTGATCATACTTCAAAATGTATAATGAAATTTGAAGGGAAAAGTTCTCATTTTTCAAGTCGCGTTTGATTTTACATTATTGTAAATTATGCAAGTGATGAAAGTACTTATTTTACAAATTTGAATCATGATATTACGTTTATAAAATTTGAATTTTTTTATTTATATTAATATTTATAATTTTAAAACTTATAACATAAAAGTATATGAAATGTAATATTTACACATTGTGCTTATTGATTGTTAGTGCTAACATATGATGCATGTTTTTTTTTCATACATTTGTGTAGCTTTATTAGAACCCATTAACATTAACATTTTAGAATAGATGACATTCAAGATAATTCCATCCTTCGCAGAGGAATTCCTGTTGCTCATTCTATTTATGGAGTTGCTAGTACAATAAATGCTGCTAACTACGTTTTATTTGTTGCCTTAGAACGAGTGCTTTCTCTCAATCATCCAGAGGTTTGCTATTTTCCAATGTGTTTCTTTGAAGTATTCTCTTTGAATTGGCAAAGTTATTTTTACCGCGTAGGCAACCCAAGTATACACAGAACAGCTTTTAGAGCTTCACAGAGGCCAAGGCATGGAAATTTACTGGAGAGATAATTTTATATGCCCTTCGGAGGACGAATACAAAACTATGACAATGCGCAGTGAGAACTAGAATAAAAAATATTGTAACTTTATTTCTTACTTTTGTCCAAGCAACAAAAATTTTTTAGAAACTGGAGGATTATTTAACCTGGCTGTTCGTTTGATGCAACTTTTCTCTGATTGTAAAGAAGATTTTACTCCATTGGCTGGAGTTTTGGGCTTATATTTCCAAATAAGAGATGATTACTGTAATCTCGTTTTGCAGGAAGTAATGCATAATTTTATTGTATCATGATCAAAGTTAATGTCTATCAAGAAGTCTATGCTTTTCAACTTTTTTATAATTTCCAGTACTCTGAAAATAAAAGTTATTGTGAAGATTTGTCAGAAGGAAAGTTCAGCTTTCCTGTGATTCATGCTATCAAAAGTGACAAAAATGATGGTCAAGTTCTAAGTATCCTTTTTAAAAGTTCAAAAAAATTTGTATCAGTGGGTTACATAATTTGAGTTCTTAACTTTACCGGTATTATTTTTATACTACTACTCTTTGGAAATTCATATTCACAAATATTACATTTAAGGTAGTTGTATGTCAAATTGAATTACGGATGAGATTTTTATGAAACTTGGGCAGCTTTACTTTGTAAAGTGGAAGATAAGGAATGGGGTGAGGTAGGGAGTAAATGAGTATACGTATTAACATTAGTATTAGCTCTTGCACACCTCGCGTTCACGTACGCAACGATAGAGAAAGTTAGTCGACCTCCAATATGTATAGCATTGGCGTAATGGCGAGTCTTTGAAAGGTTACCCATCCAAGTATTAACAGCGCTAATTGCTGCTTAACTTCGATGATTGACGAAGCTACAACTTCACCGCTACGCCTTCGAGACTAAAACGTCTCTACATACACACACGTGTGAAATACTCAGGCGTAGTAAACTTGATGTGTTTCACGCTTGCAAATCACATACTCAACCCCCAAGTCTAATCAGATGATGTACTTCTTGTAGCTAAATTGTAGTAAAATTCTAGTAAAAAAAATTAATTTTATAGAAAGTACCGATCGCTAGAAGACAGGTGATCTGCTAACGTGATATCATGCCAACAGATCACACGCGCGTTGTGGTTGATTGCAGGCTCCGAAAAAATTTTAATTGATAATACATTTGTTGGTCAATTTGTAGTGAATAAATAAGAAAAAAGTAATTTTGTAGAACATACTAATCTCGAACAAATCGATGAGTCGGCCGACCCAAGTTACTAAAAATTTTATTCCCTGTAAATCCGGGGCTTTATAATATACCATATGTCGTTTGATATAGTTCAGTTTAACTACAGGAATCCATTTTTTCGGATTACTGATTATATGATAAGCTAATCTGTTGGCGTATTGGAATTACTCTGGTAGATCATATCACACGCCCATATTTGTTGATCGCGGACTCAAAAAAAAATTTTGTTGAACATCATCGTGTTGTAAAGTATGCAGACTATTCAGAATATTCAGAGAAAAAAAATTAAACGTATATATAACATTTAATAAGCTAATCATAAAAAAGTTCTACTAATTTTTCTTCTAAAATTTCCGCAAGTTAGAAGAAATGTTCAAAATCTAGAATCATGCCAAAAAAATTTATATTTTACATTTGAGTATTTTAAAAGTGCACATATATTTTTTCAAAGTTTTTAAGAAAAAATTTATTAAATATTGTCAGTTTACTATAGTCTCGTAGCAGAGAACAAGCCTAGGTTGCCTTTTAATTAAAATAAGAGTATAGTGTATGAACATGTTAGATTTAANATACGATCTAATATCCGACCAGTTTTTAAATTAACTAAAATAATTTTTCAAAAACTATTTGAATACTGCTGTCACAAAATGTTTAATACACATTGCTTGTTCCAATACATTGTAATATCAATAATGAGAATGTTTTCAAGATGTATTTGTAACCAGCTCAGAGACATGAATCAAGATCTTTTTAAAAACGCTATTTGTTTTGGTTCCCAATGAAATTATGGGCTTTTTTGTAGATTTGTAGTTTGTAATTACTAAACAAATGTTGACATATATTCAACTCTTTTTACTAGAATTTTAGAGTTTTATCCAGACATAAGACAAAAATCAAAGCCACACTTTTAGCCAGACTTCGTAAAAGACATTTAGCCAGACTTCAAGCCATACTTTCTGCCAGACATTCAACAAAACTTAGAGCCAGACTTCCAGCCAGACTTTCTAACAGACTTTGAGCCAGACAATAAGCCAAACTTCCAGACACACATTTAATCATTTTATCTGCTAGACTTACAGCCAGACTTCCAGCCAGACATTCAGCCACATTTTCTGCTAGACTGTCAGCCAGACTTTCAGCCAGACATACATCTAGACTTTTACCCAGACTTTCAGCCAGACATGCAGCCAGACTTCCAGCCAGACATTAGGCCAGTTTTTGAGCCAGACTTCCAGCCAGATGTACAGCTAGACATTAAACCAGACTTCAAGCCAGACTCACTGTTAGACATTTAGCCAGTTTTTCTGCCAGAGTTCCAGCGGGACTTTCAGCCAGACTTCCAGCCAGACATACAGCTAGACTTTTAGCCAGACATTCAGCCAGACTTCCAGTCATACATACAGCTAGACTTCCAGCCAGACATTTAGCAAGTTTTTCTGCTAGACATTGAGCCAAACTTCCAGACAGACATACATCTAGACTTTGACCCAGACTTTCAGCCAGACATCTAGACTTTGACCCAGACTTTCAGCCAGACATACAGCTAGACATTAAGCCAGACCTCCAGACCCACATTTGGTCATTTTATCTGCCAGCCTTTATAATATTTTACAATTTCTCACTGTCTTATTCATCATGAAAACTCTATTATTATTTTTTTTTTAAATTTAACTTTGATATGTAATACAATTATTCTTACATGTGATATTTTTCCTATTTCATTTAAGGCACTAATAAAGTTCCCTTCTGTTTCTGCTCTTTTACCGTAGTCCAAAGGTCTAACACAAGCCCAGAACATATTTTTTATTCAATAAGAGTCCCCGAGTACTAAGTGCCCATTTTATTGTTCTTAATTGATTTAAAAATATATTATTAATAATCCCCTTCTCTGATAAATGTCTATATATTACTCTTAAATAATTATCATAGTAAGTACACTATACTTTTACTTTNGTACAAGCCCAGAACATATTTTTTATTCAATAAGAGTCCCCGAGTACTAAGTGCCCATTTTATTGTTCTTAATTGATTTAAAAATATATTATTAATAATCCTCTTCCCTGATAAGTTTCTGTATATTACTCTTAATTAACTATTATAGTAAGTACACCATACTTTTACTTTGTATTATTAGATGAACCTGCACCCTCCCACTCCCAACCTCGTAGCTGTCTCTGATGAGAGGCTGTCACCACTGATCCGACCTATTTATCAACAACTGCAGTGTCATGAGCGGTTATGCTCTTCCTCTTACCTAGGTGGCCGTTACTGCAATCTCGCTCTAATGCTATTCACCGTTGGTCTGATCCAAGCCCTAAACTTAGCAGCGGTTGATGTCTTTGAGTTGCAATCCTTCCTATTAAATACTCAGATAAGTTCAATAAATTATTAATGTATTAATAATCGTCATACAACTGCGTTACTTTGTTTCAATATTTTTATTAGATACACCAGTACCAACTCCTATTCCTTGCCTCGCAGCTGGCTTTGATGAGAAGCCGTCACCTCTAATCCGACCTATTTGCTAACAACTGCAGGGCCGTTAACGATCGTGCTCTGCCTCTTGTTGATGTGAAGAACTAGAATAATACTTTGATACACTAATACTTTCTTTTAAACAATTATTTTTGTGCAAACATTAGGATCCGATTAGCATTGAGAACTGTTTGGACTCTTGTTTTTCGAAACAAGTTGAAAGACGAGTATTGAGATCTATTTGAATATCTGTTGCTTCACCGATCTCAGTACCTTCATAACTACCAGATTTAATGCATACCATGTGATACATGCGACCAATTTGAGACGTACGTTAAGGAAAACCTTGAGATTTATTAAAGAAAACGTTATAGGACGTAATATAAGACCGGATTAAAGATAAAGTGTTTGACTATCTTTGAAATTGTTTACATGACCAGTTCCAAGAAAATTTTTGAGACCTTCTTTGAGACGTATCATGAAACCAAATCGAAGACAAACCATAAGAGAAACATTAAAATCCATTTTCAGATCAATATTTTTATGATGATTAAAAATTATCTAACTACCAGATTTATATCAAGATATACGATCTAATATCCGACCAGTTTTTAAATTAACTAAAATAATTTTTCAAAAACTATTTGAATACTGCTGTCACAAAATGTTTAATACACATTGCTTGTTCCAATACATTGTAATATCAATAATGAGAATGTTTTCAAGATGTATTTGTAACCAGCTCAGAGACATGAATCAAGATCTTTTTAAAAACGCTATTTGTTTTGGTTCCCAATGAAATTATGGGCTTTTTTGTAGATTTGTAGTTTGTAATTACTAAACAAATGTTGACATATATTCAACTCTTTTTACTAGAATTTTAGAGTTTTATCCAGACATAAGACAAAAATCAAAGCCACACTTTTAGCCAGACTTCGTAAAAGACATTTAGCCAGACTTCAAGCCATACTTTCTGCCAGACATTCAACAAAACTTAGAGCCAGACTTCCAGCCAGACTTTCTAACAGACTTTGAGCCAGACAATAAGCCAAACTTCCAGACACACATTTAATCATTTTATCTGCTAGACTTACAGCCAGACTTCCAGCCAGACATTCAGCCACATTTTCTGCTAGACTGTCAGCCAGACTTTCAGCCAGACATACATCTAGACTTTTACCCAGACTTTCAGCCAGACATGCAGCCAGACTTCCAGCCAGACATTAGGCCAGTTTTTGAGCCAGACTTCCAGCCAGATGTACAGCTAGACATTAAACCAGACTTCAAGCCAGACTCACTGTTAGACATTTAGCCAGTTTTTCTGCCAGAGTTCCAGCGGGACTTTCAGCCAGACTTCCAGCCAGACATACAGCTAGACTTTTAGCCAGACATTCAGCCAGACTTCCAGTCATACATACAGCTAGACTTCCAGCCAGACATTTAGCAAGTTTTTCTGCTAGACATTGAGCCAAACTTCCAGACAGACATACATCTAGACTTTGACCCAGACTTTCAGCCAGACATACAGCTAGACATTAAGCCAGACCTCCAGACCCACATTTGGTCATTTTATCTGCCAGACTTCTAGCCAGACATTAGGCGAGTTTTTGAGCCAGACTTCCAGCCAGACATACAGCCAGACTTTCAGCCAGACTTTCAGCCAGACTTTGAACCAGTCTTTCAGCCAGATATACAGCTAGACTTTGAGCCAGACATTCAGCCAGACTTCAGCCAGAATACAACTAGACTTACAGTCAGACATTTAGCAAGTTTTTTAGCCAGACATTGAGCAAAACATCAAGTCAGAATTCCAGATATACTTACTGCCAGACATTGAGCCAAATATCCAGTCAGAAATTTAGCAAGTTTTTTAGCCAGACACTGAGCAAAACATCAAGTCAGAATTCCAGATATACTTACTGCCAAACATTAAGCCAAACTTCCAGTCAGACATTCAGCATGTTTTTTGCCAGACTTCCAGCCAGACATTGAGCCAGTTTTTCTGTCAGACTTTCATCATATTTTACATATCTCCATTTGATTTTTCAAGAGATATCTTTTTTTAAATAGCTAAGATACAGCATGCAGTTATCACTAGTAGTACACTATTCATTCACGTCACTGACAAATTATAACTTTAAAAAATAATTAACGTGTCCTTAATAATGAAAACGTTAATAATGTTGAATACGAGAATTTTTTGTATGCTGTAGAAAAAAGATTAGTGTCGTGAAAAAGGTATGACTGTGACGTATTATCCAGACTTCGCACTTAACACTTTGTCAATTGTTTTTTTTTCATTTTCACGTCTACTTGATCGTTGGTTCACCGGCAAACTTTGTAACTTGATGCAGTACTGTAAGATTTCAATGAATGAGGGAGAAAATATATTTTTAAATTCACAAAAGATATCACTAGAGAATTTAGCAGAACAAGAAAAAACAATTTCAGCAATACAATAGCCAAAATAAAGCATTAGACTTTATTTTCAATTTTATTTCGATAAACGGCAGTGAAAAATTTCAATCATACGAAATGAATCATTTTCTATGAGTTTAGAAGGATTTTGATTTTTTTAATTTATACAATAAATAATTTCAGCATCATTTTTAATGCTTACATCAAATTCACATGTTTGTTAATTCTGTTATTTACAAAATTCAACCACAAAAACTTAAAATAATAGAGAAAGTGAGATAGTAGTTTACGTCAAAAAATATGCATGTCTTCGAGTTGGTCCATGAACCCGTGGGCTCTTGCCTTCGGTGGGACGGTTCTTCGGTTCTTGATGTAAGTAAATCTTAAAACTGGTGGGAAAGGGGGTACTGTGCGGCCGACCACGTTCGAGCTGCAGGGCATGCCATTGCCCACGCTCGACATCACCTATGCCTACAACCATCTGGGTATATACCCACAGGGTACAGGGTCCGACAAACTCCGGTGTCAACAAGATCGGCAACTCTTTGCTAGCCCCTTGGCTGAAGTTGGATGCGGTGGGCACGTTCCTGCTGCCACGCCTTGACTTCGTCATGCAGGGGGCGAGCATGAAGAAGGAATGCTTTACAGCGGCGGACAAGGAGGTCCAAGGGTTCGCCAAGAGCTGGTTGAGCCTCCCTCTCAGCAGGCAAACACGGAGTTGGTACACGTACCACCGAAACAGGGCTTCAGTGGGCTGCTCTAGCTCACGGATTTATAGGACATGCTCACGGTGGCTCATAGTTACATAATCTTGTACGCCAGAAATCCCGCCGTAAGTGAGTTGGTTGTGGAACTGTTAAAGTCTGGCTGGAAGTCTGGCAAATATAATGACCGAATGTATGTCTGAAGTCTGGGTTAATGTCTGGCTGAATGTCTGGCTGGAAGTCTGGCTAAATGTCTTTTACGAAGTCTGGCTAAAAGTGCTTCATTAAGAATTTATCATGCGCTCTTCTCCAGCAGGTGCAAACAGCGATCAAGAGTCAAAAACAATAAATATACATATATATGTGTGTGTATGTATACATTATAAGGTTGGAATGGTTCATGCCGCCTGTCAAACTAACCTCATGACAAATCGCCATCCTCAACAATTTTTTTTTAAAAACTAGCCATTTGTTTGAAAAAAAATAGTTACATCTTATTCAGGATAACTTAATCTGTAACAAATAGAATTTTCAGCCAATTTAACCGAGAGAGAATCTCCTAAGGGTTTGTGCGGGGTTCTTTTTATAGGATGCTCGTGATGATGTTATAAAGTCAGATGTAGAATTTTAGACCATTTCACATCACCATTCTTTAGATATTAAATATTGATAATACTTAAATTTAACACGTAATCTTATGAAGGAGTCACACAAAAGTGGAATTTATAAGAAAATGGTCTGAAAAATTTGTTTAATTTTTGTTTGCATGACACAATACCATAAAACTGATATTATACTGAATTTTTAGCAGATCGACAAGCTATTTTTGCAATAAAATTAAAAAAAAAAAAAACAGTATCAGACGCTTATGTATAGGTATACAAATTCGTGCAAAACAATTGCTGGCGCTGCTGCATGCTCGCTCCCCCTTCACCGCTCTCGAGTTTTGCCCCGCTAACTGTGATGAATGTCCTTAAGGAGGTTCGGTCGTTTTTTCGTGGAGTGGTGAGCAAGTATGCGAGGGCTCCCATAAGACAACGTGTTAAAGTGAGTTGACCTAACCGTGCATGAAAACGTCCGTTCACTGTATCACGGTTAATTTAACTGTGTTGAACTCCTCAGTGCTCAAAAGTTAAACAATTGAATTGTATAAAAAAAAAAATGGTACATACTTTAAAGCAGTTAGTTTGCAATAGTCCGTGTAAAAAATTTGAAAAAATGTTGTTTGCTTGATTAGAATTAACCTTAAAAAAGTAATTTATTTGTGTATTTGTGTGTAAATTAGTACATTATGTAGTTGTTTGTGTTGGACATTTAACAAAAACCCCCCATAGCCCCCCCCCCTTAAATACACCAGTTAATCCCTACTGCCTCCCTCAAAATAAGGTGAAATTCCGACATACATGTGTGTACAGATATGTTATTATATATCTATACATATTCATATTTATAACATGGTAAATGTATGCGTACGTCGTTTTCGTAATTCTGACTTATATTATTTTTTATCAAGATACCCCAGTGCCCTCCACTTACCTTAAACATAGTTGAATATTTACTTTTGAGTACACATTTTCATATATCTTACACTGCCCAGGACGCAAATAAAAGGACTTTATACAATGTATGTCATATGAATAATTAATAATTGAGTCATTTACATAACTAGAAGTAAGATCATAGATGAATTGGTATCAATTCTACTTCTATTTATATGTAAGTATGAAGTTCTTGGCGCGCTAAGCTTTTTTTTTGGTAATGTTTGTGATAAACTATGTAACAAATCTTAATTTTTTACTTTTTTATTTATTATTTGATACCAGTACGTACGCAGATTCAAATGACACTTAATTATACAATAATACAAACCATGGAAGTATTTTCCTCAGAACCAGTCGAGTAATTTTAATGATTTTTATTGGGCTATTAGATGTTTTAAATAAATTCATAAGAAATTTTCGTAATTATTTGTATTTAACTTCGAGTACGAGAAAATTAACCTAGTCTTCTCTTTTAAAGGTTAAATAATGAACAACATGTATATAAAGCTTAAAGCAGTAGGTTTATTTAAGTATAAATGGCTTAGTCACATCGGAATTTCATCTAGGGGGAGAAAATCTCTCAATATAGATGCTTTAAATATAGATACATACATACATACATATTTATGAAACATAATTACATAGATGTTTTTATTGTTAAATTTTTCGCTTGCATCTGTTCAGATTTATTAATAATTTGTACGACCATTTCATTTCGGAAATTACTGTTTTAAGTGTCCTGTAATTAGCTTAGTAAACTAACTGAAAGTTTGTTATTTATGTTCCTTAGAAATAATTTTTAAAATGTAATTTGAAAGTGCTTTACTTTCTGTATTAAAAATCGGTCCCCATACGAATTCATGTTCGTGGTAGGCTTTCTTCCAATATTTTCTTATTTTTTAAGTCTAAATTGTTTTCAGATCCTCTAAGAGGATATGATAATAAATCGTCATGTGTAGCTTTTAGTCAGTTTAATATTTTTGAGTTTAGGTATGGAACTCCTAAACTTGTTTGTGTCAAATTTCATGCTAACATTGTTCGACTTTTTATTTGATTTTTCCTAACGATTACAATAGATATTCTTCGTCAGCGTACAAAAAATGTTGAAGTGAAGAGATATTGTGTAAATTTGTTGGAAAAATTTGGTTCATTTGCATACACAAGAAAAGTATTGACAGATCTTGATAAACAAGCCAGACACGAAATTGAAAGACTTGGTGGAAATCCATACTTATTGAATGTTCTTGATGAATTACTAACTTGGAAACAAAAAGAAGATTTTATTCTTAATGTACAATCCGAAAATTGTTAAAGAACAAAAATAATTTTCAACATCTGTTGTCCTTTTACATTTTATCTTTTACAAGAAAAAAAATTTATATTTTAATTATATTTTTTTAAATTATTCATTGCAAATAAGATATTGCAAACTAACAAGTATTATAAGGACAGTTTATCAAAGATGTAAAACTGTAAGTGTGTTTTGTATGTATAAAAATATTACCAAGATATAATTTTGTTTTAGCACAAATTGAAAAAATATACATCGTAGACAATGGTGCATTTCTTTTTTATGTTTGCTAAAATATTTCCACAATTTATATTTAACTCAAAAATTATGAGAATTCATTCTACATGCAGCAAGTTTGGAATAAAACTCACATCTTTAAAGTAGTCTGAAAATTGTTAACGTATTATTAAAAGCAACGTTCTTACTCCGTCTAACGTATTTAATACTTGAAAACTGAAAAAGAAATTTGAATTTTATAAAATAGTTATCAAGTTGTTTGAGCTTTCAATTTAAAGTTTTCTAAAAGTTGTATTCGATACTCTATTACAGGATGGTAAAACATCACCTTACATTTTTAGGTACATTAAAAAGTATCTATAACTTCTGTAATTCTAACGAGTTTAACACTGTAATGAGGTGCGTGGGGGGAAATAACAGCCGGAACAGGATGTGACCTTGTTATGACCTGAGCCTCAAGCACGGAGCAAAAAGATGTAGATGGCGCTCTCCAACCTTTGGCTGGCCTTGGGCGATCGGTCCGTTACCTGGTTAGGTGCTGATGCACGAGGTCTCCCTCACTACTTTCTTGCGGTAGATTTAAGTCCCAGACAGCTTATTCTCGGAAATGATGTCTAGGTATTTTCTGGGTCGACGACAATTTCCATAAAACTAGATTAGTGATGTTAAGTCGCTAGGTTGGCAATGACTAGTTGTAGGTAACAATAGCATAGATAGACATGCTGACGTGGAAATAAACGCCAACACACGTAATGTCCGCTGTGGCCAACAGCTGGCTAAATTCTAGCCAAATCGCGTACGCGAACCGTGACCGCTATTTTTCGCGTCCGCTACTGATTCGCGCACGCGATTGCAACAGTTCGTTCTTGTGTTTCAGTCGCGCCCGCTATTTTCCGCGTCCGCTGCTGATTCGCGTACGCGATTGCAGCAGTTCGTTCTGTTGCAGTTGTGCCCGCTATTTTTTTCGTGTATACATATAAATGTTTATTAACAACCTTTTATCTGCAAACATTTCCCACGTTTAGTCAGTAACAATTCAACAGTTTTAAACATTACGTTACAAGGTTGCCACGTTGAAAAAATCTAACACTTACATTGAATGTATATAATTGACAAGTCTTGTTATGGTGTGTGCACCAAAGTATTTAAAATTGTATTTTTACGATAAATGCTGAACAAGCATTAGAAACTTCTAACAAAATAAATGAATTCTAACGAATTCACAATGTAATGTTATAATATCAGCGTTATATGAAATGAAATTATCATATACTCACTGCTTTTTAGTACACAATCAACAATATGTAACATTCTTTAAAATTTTTCATTTCCGTAGATTATTTTTTTTAGTATTTAAAACATTTTAATCAGGTGCAATTAAATTGTGATTTAATCGTAATTTAGGTATTCGTCAAATCTTAAATATCACACACCACCATTGACGGCGTAGTGTGTGAGATAAACCAGACGCAACTACACATTCAATTATAAATATTGAATTTTATACTTCGATTTTAAGAGCTGAAAGAAATCAGAGTATATGCAAAGTATAACTGCTACTTTAGAACAACAATTATCATGTCAGATATCATCTAAATGGGTAATCTAACTGTCTTCCTTTGTAATTAAATATTACAAATAATTATGAAGCAGCCAATCATAAGCGCAAACCAATTGTAGTATTATTTTTTTATGTATTTCTTAAAAAAATATTAATTGGGTCAACTTTTTTTGATTTTAAGTATAATAAAAGTAATTTCTAAGAGAGAAAGCATTGACCATAAATAAACCAAATGACTGTTTCGTTCAACATAATAAAAGTTGTTTGTAGATGAGCAAGTATCAGTGCTAAGCAATCCAACTATTCATCTTGTTGAGCATACAAAAAGTAATTTTTTAGCGAGCAAGCATTACCAAGATAAAGTAACGCAATTGCGAGGGACTGCGCACTCTGAAATAATGTTTAAGATTTCGAAATCTTTGAAATGATTTCCAATGATTTCTAATTATATCAAATGACCTTGACTACTGCTACAATTTTTTAAGTACAGGAAAACGATTTCGAAGTTATGATTGGACTTATAGAAATCATTATATGACTACTAAAAATTTTCATGGATTTCCGACCATTTTCTTGATTTCTAGAAATCAATTTTTTAATCAATGAAAACTCTTAACACTTCTTTCTAAGGTACTTCATCGTAATTAATAGTTGAATTACGTTTAAATGAAATAGAACAGCTTAAATTTTGGCTGAGTATTAACAGTATTATTTTTGTGAACATTATTATTTATCTCATCATCTTACATTTCGGTTCGTTCGTTGACATAAATGAAGCCGCAAATTTAACATTTGACTCTTGTCCAACTACTAATTTTATTAAAATTAATCACAAATTAATTTATAATATTAAGTTATTGATTTTGTCTTTTTCCGTTACATTACTTAGTTGGTTAATAAGTATANACACCTAGTAAGCCATGATCACAGCTGACGGCGAGAAGTGCGCGCGCCGAGCTGTTTTTGCTATCACCTACCGGCTGCTGTGCTTCGGCCGATCTCTCTCATGTGCTGATCCTCGAGTTACTCGGTTGTCTCCAAAAGTTTACTTTTTTCTTCACGTATAGAGAAATAGAAATAGGTTGTTTTAAAAAGTATTAGTGTGTTTGTGGTTAATCAGTCATAGCTCACAAATTCGTTTACTTATTTTAAAAATACATAGCTTCAAATAATTGTTTCTTTTTCATTCTCATATTTTTCATAGTGGCTCAGACTTGTGATTGCCAAGAAAGTGTTTCCGTTACTTGTACAATTGTAGACCCCCTCAATTTTATTTTTTAACCAGTGTTTTATGGTAGAAGCCGCTTGAATAGCAAAACCTCTTTCACGGGTTGTAGTGTGAAATAACTTTTCGTACAAAACTGTGCTCCCAAAAGTGGATATGAGCGAATGATGTATATCAAAAGTCAAATTTTGACCGGTCATGTATTACACAGGACCAAAAAAAAAATAAGTGGAAGGGTACTTTTTAGCTACAATACATTCGCCACGTATTTTGAGGTGCTGAATTCAAATCCGTTGTCCAAATTGCTCTATCACGTTAAAATTCTCTACGCTTGTGTACGTGGGGACTAAGTTATTCATCGAAATTAGAGCATTGTCGCTTATGGACACGTTTTTTCCAGATAAAAAGAAATCGTGACGTGATAGAGCAATTCGGACAACAGATATGAATTCAGCACCTCAAAATATGTGGGGAATATATTGTAGTTAAAAAGTACCCTTTATTTTATTTTCATTTGTGGTCCTGTGTTATTTATTAATAAAATGTGTTCTTAGACGAACAAGCATGGGCGATTCGCAACCCACCTGTTTTTTAGCATAATTGAAGAGCAAAACATGGGTTGCTCATCACCAATGCTTGCTCGCCCTAGGATATGTTTTGTTAACTAACTATACTAAAAACAGACGGGTTGCTAATCGTCGATGCTTGCTCGCCTAAAGACACATTTTGTGAATAAATAACACTAAAAACCAGTTGGGTTGCTAATCATATTTTTTTCTCGGACTTTTTTGATATGAGTACTTGCAAAAACGCCACTTGGAATGAAAATAACGACGATTAGTGGATTTTTCTATACGGTGAATGAACCTTCACTGAGTTTAATGAACTTTGTTCTATTAATCCTAATTAAAAGTGTCAGTTACTGGTAACAAATGAAAATATTTTCATAAAAAATTATCATATACTGTGCAACATCTGATAGTTTTAAGTATGTTGAAAATGAATTGTACAGAATTTAAATACCAGAGATAAGTAGAGAGATTGCTAATGCCAATGCTACGGCGTGAGACAACTTTTTTCCACTGATCGGGGCGACCCGCCGCGGCCAGCCGTCGAACCAAGGCGCAAATTTTTCGAGAGTGCGAGACTCGTATCGAAGAGTGTGCGCCTACAAGAAGAGAAGTGGATTCGCGTGGAAATGAGCATATAGGCGCACATTTTGGCGACACGTAGAAGGGGTATACCGAATGTGTGCCTACGAGGAGAGGAGTGGAAATGTTGACTATAGCTATATATCTGAGCGCACAGCCAAAGAAAGCGACGACATAAGTTTTTCTCTTTTGACTGTAACCGAGTATATGATATATATATTTATCGAACTCTTGCTCTCTCGCTCTTGCTTGAATGTTATCTATCAATCTTACATTCGATTAAATCGTGAAATTAAATGCTCATAATTATATGCACAGAATTTGATATCAAAACATTTTTTTTTTCCGTACGTTAATACTTAATTTGAAATCTAGTATTATTTTGAAAAAATGTTCAGCTAACTTTTTTAAGGATGGCAGCTCAGCTATAACCACTGGTTAATTATTTTTCCTCATCATAATTGTTATGAACTGTAGGACAAGCCCCGGAGGTTATCGATGAACATATGTGACTTTAAGATCTGCTACCCTCGAAGTTTCGATAGCTAAGGTAGTAAGGGCTTATGCCACTACTGTTCTCGTTTTGC
>NW_019379678.1:76492-118029 GCF_000648655.2 Copidosoma floridanum
CGTGTACGATTCTTCGTCGGAAAGAAGTGGCCTGTACGATTCTTCGCTGGAATATATCTGCGCGTACGATTCTTCGTTGGATATTTTGTGGAGTACGATTCTTCGTAGGAGCCGTCGAGCTACTTGCGTCATCATCTCGACGGCTTCAGGGGGGCCATTTTAAACAATAAGACCGATTTCGATTTGTGAAATTTTGGTAATTCTTAGTCCATAATCAGATACGGGTTCCTGAATCCCCTGGACCGTACGAGATATCTCTGCTTGCAGCTGGGTTAGACTTATTGGTGGAGAAAATATCCTTTTAAGCTCGGTGAAAAGTTGATCCAAGTTTAAAAAGTTTTTATACATTATTTGGTTACGGACATTTCCCGTTATTTGAGACTTATTGATTTGCCCAAAAAGATCGTTTTCCTTCGAGTTAGCATACTTTTCGAGGGCTTGGCATTCCCTAATAAAAATAGTGATTGGAATTTCTCTACCATTAAACTCAGGAATCTAGATGATCAATCCATTCAATTTTTTGAAATTCCTCCTGGATTCAATGACAAGAGATTTTATGGATGTCGTCGTTTGGATTATTAGACTTTGGCCCAGAATTGTCTGATGGAATTTCCTCCATTGTAGGCTCTACCGTCCATTGCCTTGAGGATGCCATATTTGTATGTTTAAGTGTACTTACCGAACGCTTGAAAATTTATTGGTGAACCTCCGACCACAAAGTCATTTGTGGCACAAATTCAGGATGCGTTGATCAATGGGCTGCCGATGTCCTCGTCTTAGCCGTGACGTCCAGGTGATTCTCATTAAATCTGTAGAGACCCTTGGCGTCTTTGGCGCTTCTCTCGAAGATGATTTCTGCGTCGCCGTTGACACCTTTTCCTTTCTCGGGAACAATCACTAGGTGTCGTAGAACACTATTTGATGAGGTTGAAGTTCACTTGCTGAGGACGACCTTCAGGTACACCCTGACACTTTTATTATTCTTCAGGAATGTTTACTAAGTGCTGTCGAACACCATTAGGTAGGTTCAAAGGTTACTTCCTGGGAATGACCTCGAGATGTACCCTGACACTCTTATTCGTCCTCAGGGATAGTCACTAAGTGCCGTAGAACACTAATTGATAAGGTTGGATATTACTCCCTGAGGGTGACCTCCAGGTGCACCCCTACACTCTGATTCGTCCTCAGGGACAGTCACGTAGGCTTTGACCATGAGATCTTCTTCTAAGAATTCGGTACAAGTTTTGGCGGGTCCTGACTCGTCAAAAGCCAATCCGTTAGCATTCCGAAGACGAGCTTAAACAGGATGGAACAAACAGGTCCGGTTTGTTCCTGAAACATGAAATTCACTTTCCATACTTACACTGTATCAATAATCTTTATTACCGATTTTTTTTATTAGTTCCACGTATACTCGCCAGATAGCGCTATTGCAGTGATTTTAGTGGAAATACTGGAAATGAAATCGATTCCTAACAACCTCACGACTTGCCAAGTAGTACCTCGATCGGGCGATGAGACCGGAAAACCCTCGTCGACACTCCTCATTGATCCCACAGGTCAATTTACCTGCTTTCACGCCTCTGTCACTATGTAGGTGTAGTCAAGTGCCTCGAGATTACGACGACGATCCCGCAGAGCACGCACACCTATGGCAAGAGGCAACACTGATAGTCTAATTACATGCAGAGGTACGGAGACACGGTATTCTAGGGTTGGGTATAATACACACATATATTGACTTAATAATTCAACACCCAAACATTCGTAATTAAAATAGAAAGTATAGCGTACATAAAAGATTAAGGAATACAATTTTAATATATATGTACACGGGTCTGTGTGTATACCGCAAAGGAGTTTAATATAAAATTAGCTGATATATGAGACCGCTGTCTCTCTCGTACAAGTTGATTCCTACACAACTGGCAGACCTCGCGAATCGTACAGAAAAAAACGCTTGACTCACTCCGCTCTCCGACGCTTCATTTTTCCTCTCTCATCTTCCCTCCCCGTTCCCGCGAACGCCCCGTGACTGCGCTGTGACATCCCCCTCCTAGACGTTAGATACTCGCTATACAACTTTATGACCTAGGGTTTGCTGGTAGAAATACGTTTGCTTGGCTGGATGAGAAAAGTGATGAATAAGGAAATTGAAACCTCATGATTTAGAACATGATTTGTTTATTTGGAAATATCTATTGGCCAGGTGCAAGTGATGGGAGGGGATAGATGAGTCGACACCAGTGTGCGTAGTGGCGAAAACAGGAAACCTGGGGTACCAAATTACCGTCATTTTTGCTTATTTAAGGAAAAAATAACAGTATTTCGTCAAATCTACAGATGTTATCATCACGTATGCATAAATAATATCAATATTATGGAATTGCAGTTACACAAATGTAAAAAAATTAACTATGTGGTGCCCAGAACGGTTGTAAAATGTTTAAACGTAACAATATAATAATGAAGCCTCGTTAGTTTTTGATCCAGAGCACACTCTCAGAAGCAGACGGCAAAAAGAAAGATGAATACGCGAAATAAGACATGATCATCGTGATTTCTATTTAAACGTTTATGAAACATGGATGTAAGAAAGTGCTGTGTTGTTCAGTGTAACAGTAGCGCAAAGAGAGATGGAGTAAAATTACATAAATTTCGATGATTACCCAACTGTATATAAAAGTAATTTTTATGTGTATCACAACTTGGACAATTTTCAAAATAATCTGAATAAAACGTACATGCAGGTTGACTTTGTAGGGAGCTAAAGTAACCGAGGTCTGCCTTATTACGACGGTACTTGTTAAATTGCTAACTCCATTACTTTGAAATTCTGCAACATCGCACACACGACTACTTTTAACCAACTGTTTACTTTTTTTTAATGCTTCGTAGTTAAAACAAATCGAGTGTGTGATATTCCTAATGCCTGTTTTTATGATAACATCCATTATCAGATGAATGAATATTCTAATTTTTTGCTAATTAATTGATTATTACTAAAAGTGTCCATCGGTGTATGCTGTTGACGTGTAATGTGGGTACCTACGGTTGCATGAATTTGATACCAAGAGTGGCGCTGCATGACATGCACCTGGCCAATATAAAAAAATTAAACCCTCTTAAGTAAGCGGTAAGTGATAGTTCATAATAAGAGATCACAAAGGGATGTAGGAGTAACCAAAAATGATTTTAGAAAACAATAAAGAGAAAAAAAAAGAAGAAAAAAATAAATAAATAAAGAGATCAGTGGCGTTAGAGGAGGTTGGTCCTAGGGATAGCGTTCCCAGCCTCTATCAATCCTTTACGCTACTTGGGCTCCTGGCCTTCGTCGCTATACGCTTGCTAGTACTTGCAGACTCCCCTATTATCTGATCAGCTTTGTCTCTCTGCGTTGATGATACGTCAGCTGCCTCTTTGACGTCCACGGGAGTTCCTCCTTGGGTCTTTCATGGTATATCTTTAGTTGAGTTATTGTGACTGGTCCCCATTTCAAATCTTCTTTGTCCTCGAGCTCATAAGTATTGGAACCCAGCGCTCGGGTGATTACATAAGGTCCTCGGAACCGTGGTGCAAGCTTTGCCGAAATACTTTGAGCCGCAGACGATAAGGGGTGTGCTCATTGCCACACTTGGTCGTGACAGCATACTTTTCTTCGTGCCGTCTGAAATTGTAGTAATAGGCTGATCGCTTCTGTGCTCGTCTCATATTACTCGCGGCTTTCTGATGGACTTGAGGTAGACAGCGAACACGGTGGTGCCACTCGTCTGTAGCTTCTACTCCCAGCTGCTGTTGAGCGTTGCGGTCGACCTGTAGCTTTAGAGTATTCGGCGTGGGAAGCTCGCACCCGTAATTCAGTAAGGCGGGGGTATAGCAGTTAAGTTGTGTCTTTCAGTATTACATGTGAAGGTATGTTTTGCTTACTTTTTATCCTAACTCTTATGATCAAACTTTACGTACGCATGGATCATCGTGTTAATGGTGCGATTTAGGAGTTCGACCGAGTTAGTCTGGAGATGGTACGTCGGAGTGTATATGTGACGTATACCCATACCCTCAAGGAACTTGTCCAGCTCTTGGTTCTGAAATTCGGTACCATTATCTGTCAGTATGGTCGCCGAGGTCCCGTGGCGGTAAATAACGTATTCTTGAATAGCGCTTACTTCTGATTTGGCATTGGCCCGGCGTGACGTAGCGGTACTACTTCTGCCCGCCTCATAAATAGGTCTTCTATTACGAGGATGTATTCAAATCCGCGTTGGCTTTCGAGTAGTGGCCCCATGATATCGGCCGCCACCGCTTGCCACAGAGCTGAGGCGGTCCTCATCCCCTTTTACCCGGTTTTGGGGTTTCTGTTCCACTTTGGTCTTCTGACAGGTTGGGCACTGGCGGACGTATTGGGCTACCTCCTGGTAGTACCCCGGCCAGAAGTACAGTCAGGAGATTCGCTCGAAAGTCTTCTCGTGACCCAGATGACTGGCCTTGGTGTCATCGTGACACTCGCAAAAGACTTGTTTCCGATGCTTCTGGGGAACGACCAGTTTCCAAGCTTCCTGGTCGCCTGGAGTATCATCGACCGTGAGATCTGAGTGGTTTGTATATAGGTAACTTCGGGATTTTTCCTGATACCAAGGATCTTCTCCCTCCGACCCCTACTGTAGGGCCGCGACAGCTACGGGTTATAACAGCCTCGAAGATTCGAGAGAGGACGTCTGGCACATAATTTTGTGCCCCTTTGCGATGTTTCACCTCGAAGTCGTGACTCTGTGGCTCCATTGCCCATTGGAATAATTTTCTCGTCGGGTTATTCATATTGCATAACCAGTGGAAGCTGCTGTGGTCTGTGATCACCTTGAAACGGGAGCCTTCAATATATGGGTGATACTTCCGAGTTGCCCATAGGACGGCCAGAAATTCGCGTTCCGTGACACTATAGTTGCGTTCCGTAAGTATCATGGAGTGACTGGAGAACTCCAGGACTTTCTCCTCGCCATTCACAATCTGCAGGATTACTGCACCTAGTCCGGTGTCACTCGCATCGGTTTGTATTAGAAACGGAATATCAGGTTCGGGGCGTTGTAGCACCACCGAGGTTGTCAACAGGGCTTTGATCCAATTCAATGTGGTCTGCTTCTCCTCTAACCACTCAAAGGGTTGATCTTTCCGCAGTAATCTAACAACCGGCTCCACAACTGTGGCGTAATTCGGTAGGGATTTTTTGTACTAAGAAGCCACTCTTAGATATCGCCAGAGTTGTTTAATGCTCTTGGGAGCGGGGTAGTCCAGGATTGGTTTGATTTTCTCGGGATCGGGGTGAAGACCGTCTTTATTTACTAGGATTCCTTGATATCTTACCACTGTCCAACCAAACTCACTTTTTCTTCGGTTAAGTGTGAGCCCCGCATCTCGTATCCTGTGGAGTACATGTTCCAACCATTTCAGGTGTTCCCCAAAGGTTTCGATGGTGATGATAATATCATCGAGGTATGCGTAGACATACGGTTCGAGCTCCAGACCGATCACCCGGTCTATAAGTCGTTGAAAGGTGGCTGCCGCATTACTCAACCCAAATGGTAGCCGACAAAACTGTAAAAGCCCTTCCTGGATACCGTGAAGGCCGTAGTAGGCTTAGCTTTGTCCGCCAGTGGAACTTGGTGGTAGGCGCTACTTAAATCCAAGGCGGAGATATATCTGGCCCTTCTCAACTTGCGTAGTATCGTGTCTATGAAGGGAAGGGGATAAGCATCCGGTATGTTGATTGCATTCACCTTCCAGTAATCTACACAGAACTGGAAACTTTCATCCTTTTTCTAGGACATTACTACCGGGCTGATCACACCGCTGGAAGAGGGCTCGACAACCCCAGACGGGGTATCCGTCTACCAGGTCCGCCAACTATTTCTTTTGGGATGGTGTCTAGATGACCAACCTCATCGCAGGCGTAGCATCGTCCGTTAAAAGGTTGTGGAGATTTCCCTCTGATCTCGGATTTTCCAGACTTATTCCTTTTGACTGATCTAAGTCCTTTCTCTCTCTCTCTCTCTCTCTCTCTCTCTTCCTCTCTCTCTTACTCTCTTTCTTGACTATGCTACTCTATCCTGCACACCTGGAGCAGAAACGCGCGAACACCCCAAAATCTAGCACTCCCGACCATGCACCCATGACTTCTCGTCCTCTCTCTCTCACTCGCACTCTCACTCTCTCTCTCTCTCTCTCGTTCTCTGCCTACTCCTGGACCTTGTCCAGGAGGCCTACCGGCGCTCGCAAGCCCTAGCACGACACACAAAAAACGGAGGGAAAAGAAACACGCTACCTCTCGGCTCTCTGACTCATGACGAGGGCGCATGGCGTCCTTCTGGGCCTCGAGCTGCTGGTGAGTCCGTGAGGCTGATGGCTACGGTCTTACTCTCTCTCTCTCTTCCTCGTTCTGCGGTCGCTCTCTCTCTCGTCCTTCGTTCTGGATCTCCTCGCGGTGATGGTCTCCGATGACGGGGACACAGCAGCTCTCTCTTCTTTCTCTCTCGCTTTCTCTCACAACTCGCAAAATCTCTGCCTTCTATGCGCGCGCGATGGCTCTCGACTCGAGACTGAGTCCGCTCGTCCCGCTGCAACCACAGTGTGTACATTTTGGCGCCTTTTTTTCTCTCTCTCTCATACCCGAGGGCCACCGTCGCGGCTCGAACAGTGCTGCGCGCACTCACTCGTGTTCTTTCACCACTGTCGCTGCTGTGTCCTGCGTCGCGTTGTCCTCTTCTCATTTTTTTCGGGAGCCAAAGCTGAAAACAATTCTGGGAAGGTAAACCTTTTCCGGTTTGACGTCATATGCGTTGCATCAGCGAGAGCAGCATGAGTAGAGGCCAGATCTTAATCGCTCTACCGCTCTCTCTGACGGAACAATAGAATAAATGAAAGAACATGGAAAGGTACTTACGTTGGCCTCGCGGCCAGGGGACTAGATGTTTCGTAGCGGTGTCCTTGTTCTGGCTGGTCCCTCTCTGGTCCTTGGTAGCTTTTCACTCGCGGGATGGTCTTCAATGGTGGTTGTCTGCTCGTCCTTTGGTCCCCGATTGAGTCCTGGTGATTAACCCTCAATTCGCGTCCTATAGTCCTATTCCTATCCTTCCTTTTCCTTTCCTAAGTTCTTTGTCATCATCCCACTCTCCTAGCTGTCTTTGTCCGTTGTCCGGGGTTTAGTCGGTTGTTTGGTTCTCCCCGCCTACTCATCGCGTCCCGCCTGGAAGGCTCTACGCAGCACTAGCTCTCGCAGATCTTAAGAGTAGTCCTGTAGGCTTTCCCATACGCACTCCACCTGGTTCATGCGCCTCTTGGGCCAATTTGAGTTTCCCAGAACTCTCCTCTCTCGATCTCTTCTTCCTTGAGGATCTGAGGGTGATTCCCGTAATTCACCAGACGACTGGGTAGGGGGTGATTCGGAGCGAGGCTCCTGTGCTCTACCCAACCCAGGGTGAGTTTGTTCAATCAGCTGGTGCTCGGCAATCCTCAAGAGCTCATGGCCACTGCGAAGCCCTGCTCTCCTATTCTCTGATGAACGGTCTCGGAGCCCCAGGATATTTTTTGGTCGGTGGTTGGTAGAGCGAAGAGGTAAGTGCCCGATATCCCTGGACTCCTAACGGGTGAACAGTGTAGCCTGGAGATCGGGAAGAGGGGGAGCTCAAGTGCCACCGTTCAGGAGCTCCCGGTTCTCCTTTATCAGGGGGTTGTGCCGGACCGGAACGTGGGAGCTTGGATGGTCCTGTGAGTACTGCGCGTATCTTAGGCTACTGCGAGGGCAGTGCTTGGCACTAGTGTCTAGCCTATCGCAGTTGACGCAGTGCACGTTGAATTTAGGCTTAGAGCACAGCTTTTCCCAGTGGCCCTGCTGCCAGCAGTTGAAAAAGTCGCGAGAGGGGGAGGGGTCCAGGTTGGGGTCGGTCGGAATCGACATTAGCCCTGAGAAAAGGACGCTGGGAACGTGGGCGGAGGACCCATGATCTTGGACCGGTAGGTCAGGGCCATTTTGGTGAGCCTGGAGGGATCACCTCTGTTCTTGCCACTTGATCGGGGATCCAGGTTCCGATTCGAGATCAGAGACATCGAAGAGAGGGTTCCCCAACACATAGTCGTACTTTTGTGGAAGCCGCGGGTCCGAGCTATCACGTCACCAGTTCTTGTGCTTCCAAACTCCTCGGTACAAGTGGCGTGCCTTCTTTTGACTCCCCCCCTCTCGGGAGCCATTGGTACCGCCGTACTTCGTGCCCAGTTGTCCTGAGTCCAGATCCCAGCGCTCATCCTTAGGGGGAGGCGCAGAGGAGGCCCAGGCGCTCTGGATGGGAACGATACTATGCCAGGGGTGAGACTTTGGACACGCCCTTTCATCGTCCTTTTTAGCCGTGTGGGCAGGGGTGGAGAGCTTCCCCTTAGTTCGTTCTGGGGGCGGTCGTACGAAGGATTTTCCTGGAGCAGCTTTGCGGCTGGTTTGGATAAGCTCGAGGTCTCGTTGTCCCTGCTGCCGTGCCTTCCCCTGTCGCTTGGACCTTTTTTTCTCCTCCAACTGCTTTTCTTTGGCCCTCCACCGCTCTCCTCTCGTCGAGGGGGCCGGGGCCTTATGGCCTTCTTTATCATGCTTCTCAACCTCCGGTAAGAGGAACGTGGGCGTGGCAAGAGATTTGACCTCCATGGGGATCTCGACTGTGCGGTCAACCCATTCTATCAGAGAAAGCTCTGAGAGGGCGCTCATGGGTAGAAGGATGTTGGAGGTAACGCGAGGTAATGACCGCTTAGGCGATCACTCGCCCTCGCTCTCGATCATCAATCCTTCTATCTCCTCCTGCTCCCTCCTGCCGAGGGTTCTCAGCTCATCCTCGCTCTCAGAAAGCAGCAGGGCCTCTTTCTCCTCATTTTCTGATCGGGTGGAAGGAAGGGTCAGGGGCGATCCTCCGCCCTTGGCATAGCCTCAGGGTGAGAGTAAGCCCTCATCCTTCTTCGCCATGGCCGTTGCAGAATCGACTACTGGTGTATGAGCCGAGATCATCCTCGTCGGTGGCCCTCCCTCTAGAGGCCGGACTCCGTGGTAGTGTTTTCGCAGTTGTCTTCCCACGTAATGGGACCAATACCGTGGCAATGGCCTCCAGGGAACCATAGCTAACAGCTGTTCTTGCCATGGTGTCGAATGTGACAAGCTGGATGCCCGCCGCATAGGCGACCGACCCCAGTGCGTCGTCCGTCCACTGCCGTCTCTTAGGCACGTCCGTCCATCCCAAGTGGGAGAGGGCTGCCCCGATGGTCGACTTGAGGTCTAAGGCCCGCACTGATTCTGTAAGGGCGTAGAGCCCACATTGTCCGTCGGGAGGTACCTCGATCAGCTCGTGCTTGGGAATTTCCACCTCCAGGAAAACGATGTCCTGGCCGATGCCCAGGTCCATCTACGGGGAGGGCTCCAACGTCCCAGTCTCAATGGCGTCCTGGCCAGGGGTAGCTGGGCCTTGAGGTTCCATCACCTGAAACTGAAAAATATATTAGTCAGGTGACTAAATAGGGTCCCTCCCCCCCTGTCCTCATCCTGGAGGAATCCCCCTAGAAGGGATGTATCGCTTTAGTTCAGAGACATGGGCTTCGTTAACCTTCCTAGTAGACCCTTGGTCATCGCCTAGCATGTACACCATCAGGGACCTTATCTCGACTATGGTATACAGTCGCTCGTAATTAGGCGCGAGTTTCGCTGAGAACCTCTTTGCCGCATACGAAAGGAGATGGGTGCGTCGCAGAACCAGCGTTCCTAAAGGGAAATGTACGTCCTTTTTGTCTTTATTGTACTGTCTTTCCTGTTTTTCCCTAACCCGATCGATGTGTTTCGACACCAAGTTGCGCAACACATCGAGTCGATTCATACGGTCCTCTCAGTCCTTTGGATCGATTTTTTTAATCCACTTTCATCCCTTGGTTTGTCGGCACAAACTGTTCACGGGCTAAGGGTGTCGTCCGAAGTTCAAAAATGCCGGCGAAACCTTTATGGTGGCTTGCACGGCTGTATTAATGGCGTATCTAAATTCAGGTGAATAGATGTCCCAACTACGGTAGTCCTCACCGACAAAAGCGGAGATAATCGATTTAAACGTCCGGATGCTTCGTTCAGCTGCGTCCGCTTGGGGGTGGTATGAGGTGGTGACATGTTTTACCCCATAGTCCGCCAGAGTCTTATTCAGTAAGTCATTTTCAAATTATCGTCCATTGTCCGTTAATAGGTAATCCGGAATCTCCCAACGAAAGAAGACTAGCTCTTCAAACGTACGGGCGATCGACTTTCAATCAATTTTTTGCAGTGGCTTGACCTCGATCTACCTGGTAAAGAGATCGTGGAACAGCACTACATATTTAAATCCTTGCTTGCTATAGGAGAAATCCATACAATCTGCTGCCACCACAGCCCAGGGACGCTCCACTATACGGGTTCCCATTAGTCCTTGGGGTCCCGATTGCAGCAGCTTATTCCGCTGACACGTATCACAGTGCAGCACAAAAGTGTGCACGTCGTGATAAATACCCTTCCAGTAGTACTTGCGGGCTGCTCGATCGTACGTTTTCTCGATCCCGAGGTATCCAGTAGAGGGCGTGCAGTGGGATTCTTCTAGCACTGGCTCCTGGTAGTCCTTTGATTCGACTAGCCGCCAGTTTTCTTCACGGAAGGTAACTGGGTAAAGTAAGGGATCCTTTCCAACGTGGTACAACCGTCCCTCCTCAACTTGCCAGTCCAGAAACTTCTCTGGGATTTGGACCACATCTCCTAACATCTGAGTGTACCACGGATCTTCGAGAGTGGTGAAGCTTATGGCTCCCACCACCTCTTCGGTATCCTCATATAGCTTGGAGTAGACGTCTGGTACATGGTTTAAGGCTCTCTTCCGGTGGATCACCTTGAATGTCCATTGTTGCAATTCCATCATCCAGCGGGCCACTCGTCCTGAGGGCTCAGCAAAGCTGAATAGCCATGTTAGCGAGCTATGGTCCGTTATAATAGTGAATTTATAGCCTTCCAGGTAGAGCCTTAGTTTTTTAATGGCCCTCACCACTGCCAGACACTCCTTCTCTATGGTGGAATAATTCTTCTCAGGCGGAGTCAGAGCGCGACTCGCGTACACCACGGGATGTTCGCCGTCACCTCCCTCCTATGTTAAGACAGCTCCGAGAGCATATTCACTGGGGTCCGTTTGTAAAGTAAAGGATTTGCTAAAGTCCGGGCGAGCCAGCTCGGGTGCTGTGGCCAAGGCCATTCTCAGCCCCTCAAAAGCCTCTTGTTGTTCGTCATCCCATGCCCAATTCTGTCCTTTCCGCAATAGGTGGGATAGCGGGACCTTTAAGTCCGAGTCCTTATCGATGAACCTCGGGTACCAACCCACCATCTCTAAAAATCGACGTAACTTTTTTACGTTTGAAGGTGGAGGGTACTCGATAATTGGCGCCACCTTATCCGGGTCTGGCCTTGGGCCATTTTTGTCCAATAGGAACCCAAGATAGGTTATTTCCGACATACAGAACTCACACTTACTAGGTTTTACCTCCAGTCCGGCTTCTCTTAGTCAAGCAAGCACTAACTCCTTGCTTGTCAAAGAACTCAGTGCCGATTATAATATCGTCCAGGTACCCAACAATGTGGGGTTGCAATACCGGCCCAAGGAGTGCGTTAATGAGGCGTTGGGACGTCATAGGGGCATTCGTGAGTCCAATGGGCATCCTGATAAAGTGCCAGAGTCCAGAGCCTGGCATGGCAAAGGCCGTATACCGTTGGCTCGACTTAGCCACTGAAACCTGATAGTAGGCCTGTTTCAAATCGATCTTCAACCGGTATTTGGCGTTCCGCAGCCTTTCTAATATTGAATCGATGCTTGGAAGGAGATACGCATCCCGTTTAATCACCTTGTTCAGGTCCCAGTAGTCTATGCAGGATCTGTAGGTGCCGTCCGGTTTCATTATCATCACCGGGGTGCTAGAATAGTCGATTGAGGATCGCTCGATTATTCCTTCCTGGGCCAAGCGATCAACCTCGAGGGTCATTATCTCTAGCATTTTTGGTGACACGTGGCAGAGCCGGTGTCTTATAGGCATGGGGTCCTCTGCGTCTATTACGTGCTCGGTCAAGGGAGCCCATCCGACCTGGTCCGGGGATTGGGCCACAATGTGCGCCACGAGTAGGTCTACTCTGTCTTGCTCCTCGATATTCAACTCACGGATACTAGCACACTCAGCGATGACTGCTGGTAGTCTTACTCGTAACTCTCCTTCGAACTCATGCCATAAGCCGTCCATTAGTCTCCATTGTCCTTGGGCCAAACAAGTTTCGAGTTCAAACACCTGGATAAAGTCTAGTCCTAGAATTATGTCCTCTTTGATATTATCCACTACTCGCAAGACAAAGGGCTTAGACACCCCAGCTAAGTTTACGTCTAGTCTCAATAGTCCGAGTATGGGTGTAATTCCACCATTAAGATTTTCGGTCACCAAGTTAGTTTTCACTAACCATGACCTGAGCAAGTCCGCTAGGCGACGTTCGTCAACCAAAGATTAAGTGCCACTGTCAAACAGCGCCCTAAATCCTTGTCCTCCAAGCACAACGATCATATAGTTCCTGGCCTCGACCCTTATGCCCTCCACGTGGATTACGTGTACCGCCTCTTTCCGGTATTCGTCCGATAAGACCTCCGGTTTGCTGTCTGAGATAGAGCTGGAGCTCTCGGCATCGGATGTATCCCAAGACTTAGTTAACCCTCCAATAAACTCAATATAGTGGTCTTTTTCCTCGTGCGTCCTGATCGAGTCCCTTAACAAGGCCTTTAACAGTGCTGCAGGGGACGTGAAGGCGTCTATCGAATCGCCCCTCCGTTTTCCAACTTCTTCCTGAATTCTTGGCAATTTGGAGACGTTTTAAACGTCAACCCCGGGGTATCGCAGTTCTGGAAACTGTCCGATGTCCCGATAGTTTTGGTTGGACAGTGATAAGCCAGGTGACCCTTCTCACCACACACGTAACACTGCACCAGAGCGCACTGCACAGAGCGATGTTCCACTCCTCGACACAGGAAGCATGCTTCAATAAACGAACTGTTGGGTTTGTTCTTATTTGATTTCTGGGCTGGTCCTGACATGGGACTTGCCATTTGTCTCCACGTCGGCTTATGAGTCCTGTTGACAACACAATCCGTGTGTCAGATGAACGGGGGATTACATGAAAAAAAGAGATAGAATTAGGTTCATAAAAATGACTTTATTTCAAATGAAACAACTGTGTATAATGGTCGGACGCCAGCGCTTACCTACGCCAATCGCTTTCCAAAAGCTACTGCCCTATCCTACGACGGTTTGTCTCGACTCTCCTCCTCTACCCTTCCCCTTCCCCGCTGTTTTTTCTACGTTTTAAACTAGACGACCTGCGCGCGCCGATTACTGACGTCCGGTTTACATGAAGCTTAAATATATTTGTACATTACAGCGATATAACTTATAAGTATGAACGAGGCCGCGTGAACCATATTTCGCGACGGTCAGCGACCGACAGTGACCGTTGCAGTCTTGACATCCCCTACTCGTCAATCCGTATATTCCGGGGCAGAGTACCTTTCGCCTGAAGAACTAAGGTAGGTCACATTAAATACCTCCCTGAAAGTTCGATCCACATTTCATTAACTCCCAGGGATCTCATGGTTACAAATTTGGGCGCGAAGGCAAGCGGAGATACAGCTCTGCCCCTGATCGGCACTCCGCCACTGTGAAAGAATTACCGACCTCATACGGTCACTCGAACGGTCCCAATCCAACTGTCCGCAACAAGTCCAGTCCGGTTTGGTGGTTCTAGGAAATAATTCGGGTAGTAGTCGTTGACCATTTGTGTGTGTTTGGGCTCTTAGAACAGCTAATTATGCATGGGCGTCCTCGTCTACCGGGTTGAGTAGTGTCGTGGCGATGAGGGAGTCCTGATCTAAGTGGTTCAGCCTTTGCTCGGTACTCGTCGGTCTCAACATTGCTGCTAAAGGGAGCTCTATTTAATTCCTCCAGGCGTTTGGTTATTTCAGTGACCCCTGAGATCCTTGTCCGTGACGTGGAATTCAAATAAGCTGCCCCCTGGACGTGCATTGTCTCAACGCTAGAAGGGGGTTGATACCGTTCGTCTAGGTCTTTCTGACTTTCCCAACGTCACCCATAGCTCTCTATATCCTCTAAGTAGTAAATCGCTTTGTCGGTCATGGCTCGTTGGTATTCTGGCAGGAGATTCCTATAAGCCCGGTTGGCTAAAGTCCGTTCGGACAGGGAAATTCTTAGCTTGGATGCAATGTACCGGAAGTTAGTTAGGAAGACAGAGATCCCTTCTGTCTTCCTTTGGGTCCGGGCATACAGGTCCTGAAATAAGTTTTCCTCTTGGTACTCCCCTCCAAATTGTCTCTTAAGGGACTTGCGAAATACCTCCCAGCTCGCGAAGTCCCATCGGTTTGTCCTGAACCAGCGCGCTGTTTGTTCAGCCCAACGTCTCGCTTGCCCAACAGTCCTATAAACGGTCCAAAACTCCTCGGGGTCCTCTGCGCGTTCTTCACCCGTACAACGCAGTCCCCAATTCTGCAGGGCTTTGACGGCCTTGGCTTGGGTGGCTCCCTCTCTGTGGTCACCCTGCAGCCTTCTATCCTCACGATTACCAGCCTGGGGTAAGGGTTCTTCCGTGTTCGTGCAAAGGTCAGCTGGGTGTTTCGAGAAGATGCTGACATATCTCGGCCCTTGATTTTGCGGTTTTCGTTGAGGGGACCGGCTCCGGCGTCCCTTACCCGAGGTTGGCTAAAGGGGTTTGGGGAATTAATCCTCCCTTGCCACTTTTGGGCCCTTGCGGTTGTCTCCGTACTCTAGGTTAGGATTCCACCCCGTCTTGTTGCCCCGCGAGCGATTTACTGGGGGTAACCATATCCGACTGGAAGCGTCGCTCCCCTCACCATAATCTTCTTCCTTTGGGTTACGTGGATCTGGGGAAAGGATGTCTCCCCTAACCCGTATCCTTTCAGTCAGGAAGTTCTGCCAGGTCACCTTGGACTTCGCTGGTGGTCTAGGGTCCGGTTTAAGTTGAGAGTCTCGGTTGAATTTACTCCAGTTTCTAGCAGTCCGAAAACCCTCTCGTTTCTACTCCTCTCCGGATAAGTCCCTGGGCTGTCGCTCCCTGAGTTTGGGACGCGGGTCTCCCAGTCAGGTGTTTATCTTCTGGCGTGGCATGGGAGTAGGTTTATTTGGATCGTCTTCATATATTTAGGAACTTGTCTCTCCCACGCGTGCGTCCGGATCTCCTTCTGGTGGGGCGCGTGGATCCAACATGAATGCCACGCTTCCATCATACACCGATGTCTGGGCTTTGAACTGGGGGCCCACCAATCCGGGGATCCCAGTATTCTGCATCACTGTGTTTAGGTGTTGCAACAAATGATACTTCATCCCGGGAGGGACCAGGAACTGGTCTCCGATCACCCGAGGTTTGGGGTACGGAGTAGAGTGGGTGTACGGGGGTTTGAGGAGGTCTCTAAATGGGCCTATCTGCTGTCTTCATTAGGAGGGAGTTGTGACTGGACTGGTCATAGTGTATGTCGTCGTCGTAGAAGTAGATGTTGCACACGAGGTGATTGTCTCTGCCGGAGGGGAATTCTCCTCGGACGTGGCGCTGGCCCTGCGGCCCCCATCTGTCCAATTCCACCTGACTTTTTTGTTCATACCGGTCCTGTTCTTTATGTGGCCTCCCCATCCTAGTAATCCTAGTCTGGGCTGAGGTCTTCTCGTCCTAAATCCCGAGCTCCTAGGGGTATTCTCACCTAGAGGTGCATCTCTGGTTTCGCCCTCGGAATCTGAGTTTTCGAGCTCTGGGGGAGAGTCTCCAGTATGCTGGTCCGTGCTTTGGGGGCTAGTCGTTCACGACTCTAGCGCGTTATCGACCGAGCTCACCGTCCGGGTTGAGCAGCTGGCCGCACTAATGCACAACTACACGCTTGTTATCTCTAATAAATATATTATTATTTATTTATATATAGGTTACTACTTACACGCTAAGAATCGCACTGTCACTTAATTATTTAGTTCACTGATACTTGTAGGGTTCACTTACCGTCGCTTGTGACACCTAGTCCACTAGCAGCACCTTTTACACTTCTACCTATGTCTTACACTTCGCTCCACACTACCTCACTCACTCACGCCACCTGCTGCTCGCTTGGGAAAACACTTCCTGTAGGGAAAAATCACTAAGTCCCGCACCAGTCCCCACACTGGGATGCCATTTTGTCACACTGCCTTTGTACCTGGAAATACAAGGGGGGGGGGGACGTAGGAAGTGGACATCTCGTCTCGTGCGTCCTTCGGGTCTCTCGTCCTCCTGGATTCTGCTCCTACAAAGGGAAGTTTGTACGCGAATTTTTCTCTCGTTCTACCGAGACAAATAAATGTGGGAAATACTATAATGTCAAGTTAAGGTAATCGTTTATTGCAACTCTCCACACTGCTCTACAAATAACTTCTCGACAGGGCTACAGCGGCTCTACCTCGCCGCACAAACTGTGAGCGCACCTTCGGGGCCCTGAGACCAGGAGGGGCCGCTGCCCTAACGCGCTCCTGGCCACGTCACGCTCGCACACACGCACACTCGCGCACGCCCTTACACGCAATCTCTCGCCCCTGTCCCTTCCCTGCCAAACACTCAATCTTTTTCTCTTCTACCACTGCCTTCTCTTTCTCGTCCGATTAAAATTTTCTTCGCACTCTCTTTCTCTCGTACTCTCACTATCTCCTGTTACCCTTATCCTTATCCTTTTTGTCTCTAATCTTGATCCTTTCTCTCTCTCCCTTTACTCTCTCTCTCTCTCTCTCTCTCTCTCTCTCTCACTCTCTACCTTGACTATGCCCCTCTATCCTGCATACCTGGAGCGGAAACGCGCGAATACCCCAAAATCTGGCACTCCCGAGCATTCACCCGCGACTTCTCGTTCTCTCTCTCTGCGGTGAGTCAAACTAGAAACCAGGAAGGCACTCACCTAATGCTCTTGGGTAATATCGGCCTCCTGGGGACTGGTTACTCCGTTTTCGTTCTGACTGCTGTTTCCATAACCTCAAATCTGCTACTGCGAGGCTGTTGCTGTGCCAGGACGACTGTTGACGACCTTTGCCATGCACTGTGCTCAGTTTGCCTACAGCCCATTCAAACCTGCAGGAGGACTGGTGTTGCCCTGTGTTTCATGTGAGCGGCTACGTGGTGCACCTTCCTCTGGGCTACAATATACATTTAAGTTGTACTGCTTTATCGACAAAGTGCCTTACTGTGTTGCTCTGTTTACTTTAATTACGTAGCTTTCAACGACGTCTATAGATGGGGCTTAGTCTAGTAAATAGTGCGTGAGTATGTTAAGCAGTTGTTTACGTTGTAAAAGAGTTTTAAAGCGTGATTGTGAACCCGACGTAGTGTGCTCAGTCTGTCAAAAGAGATTCCATACGAGTTGTCTCGAGATATATAACCCCACTGATTATTCTTTTCTTGGTTGTTCAAAGCATTGCCCTGTACTAAACGCCTCAGCTCACCTGGAGCAGAGTAACTTAAATCGTTTTGTTTTAACCCCATCATCGGTGTTCAACAAGCGACTCAAATCTCCGCCGTCGCCATCATCAGAGCAGTCAACCAAAACAGTACGCGTTGACACATCATTTAAGGTTGTCTCGGGTGCTTGTCCTGTCGCAAAGTTTTCTACTAAAAATATGGCTGATCCATCACTATGGTTTCAGCAATATATCGTGACCTATGCTGCTGATATAAAGGATATCAAGGAGATGCAGAAGTCTTTGGGTGGGCGTATTACGGCAGCTGAGAAAGGTCTGACCGAGATCTTTCAACGTTTGGGACCTATAAAAAAGGCTTATGCTGATAATATTGCCACTAATACTGTCTCATTGCAGGATGGGTCTATGGTGTCCACCGATCGTTGTTGGGTTTTATTCTCAGGCATTTCACAGAATTTAACATTATCACACCAAGATATTGTCAAATGATTATTAAAAGTTATTGACTTGCAGCAAATGTTGCCTTTGGTCACTTTTACACATGATTGGGCCTATAAGCGGACTAGTGCATCCTCAACTCAAGTAGCCACATCTTCTTCAAGGGCCATTGTGCTAGAGTTATCTTCCCCGGTTGCTAGGAATCGTTTGTTGTCCCAGGCTTGTCATCTTGCTGCAGCAAATAACACTACCGTTTTTGGATCTGGTGGCATGAGTAAATTAAGTTTGCGCGTTTTATGCCCAAGGCCTTTGCATCAACTACTGTCAAAAGCAACTGCAGCAGCAAAAAACCTGAACCACGCTCGTAAAATAGTTCGTGACTATAAGGTCTTTATGCGTCAGACAAAAAGATCTGCTCATATTTATGTACGAACCGAGGCTGATCTTGCCACACTTCCTGTCTATTTAGCCACAACTAATACGCAATGAAATCCACTATCCCGTCCAGTATCATCTAGTTGCTCTTCCAACGTCAAAATAGGCCATATTAATATCAATAGACTAAAAACAAACTTTTCACTGCTTGAAACCAAACTAATAAACAGTCAGTATATGTCTCAGAAACCTTTTTAAACCATCTCGATAATGATTCCATAGTTTCCATTGATGGCTATTCAATTAATCGCACTGATAGGAAGGGAAAAAAAGGTGGGGGCGTGGCTATCTATGTTAACGATGCTATATAGGTCCGAGTCCTGGCAAGGTCAGATGTTGACTACGACAATACACCTGAATACCTTACAATCGAGATTTCACAGGGTGCCTTTAAATTATTACTTGCAACTATCTACCGACGCCCAAAATCTGCTTACCCTATTCAATTCTTTAATGTGCTTACTGAACACCTTGCCTTCTACTCTCTCTCTTTAGTTGTAGGAGATTTCAAAGTAGACATGTCTTCAACTCCACAGGATTCAAATTATCTAGCTAATACCATCAACTCTTGTAACCTACATCTAATTTGCTCTAAACCTACTCATCATGCAGTTTACCGAAACAGACAAACACACACACGGCTTGATCTTATTTTAATAAATGACATATCGAATCTTTTTACACATATCAAATCAGACTCCCCTTTTGCAGCTGGACATGACTGGACGGAGGTGACATTACGACATTCTGCTAGTGCTACTCCACCATCAATAAAGTTTATACGCTCCTTAGCAAAAATAAATCAACTCGATCTTATAAATTCTTTTGCAGATAGTGTCAATCAATTTTTCATTCATACTCAACCTATCTATAATATTGATTGCTTGACAATGCTACTTACCAAAGCTACTACTGATGCATTTGATATGTGTTACCAACGTATATTTGTAAATGCTACCTTCTTTTTTTGTTAACTCTGCACTGTTCGTTTTTCAATACTAACACGTATTTATTTTGCCTTTTAATTGCTAGTGTTCTATTTTCACCGGTCAAAGGGCATACAGGACCCCGAGACCTAGGCTACGTGCACGAATACGGATGCCGTATTTGGGGCCATTTTACCTCTCTTCGGTGATTTGAAACACTATGAAGAGCCACGACATAATCATAGTCATTATGGGCGTTTTGCCATTTAAAAATAGAACAAGTAGTTACATAGTTACGGCGTTGCCAGGCGACCTTTATTTTGTTATTTTTTGTCGCATGACTTCAGATCACGACACAGAGCAGAGCGCTTTGGTTTTCCTTCTTTTTGTTCTTTGTAATTTTCTACTGACCAAGAATATACTCTTTTGTAATTAAATCGACATTTCCTTATTTTTTAAATCAAGAAACACGAAACATTTTGGCGACGGTGACAGGACTCTTCGAACTATAAGTGTTTCTAATTTAAAAATAAAATAAGTGCTCATTCGTGTACGATTTCTTTGCGTGAGTGAATGTTTCAGTGATGAAGAATATTCGAAATGCATCTTCGCCAAAAGAAGTTTCACGGGTTGGCTCGAACGGCCCTCCAAAGCGTCGTCTTGATTCGGATGCGCTTAAAGCGGGGGGTGTTCCGTCGAAACGCTCTCGAAGTTCTGCTCCATCTCGAGTCCTGCCTCCAAGTGACGACACGGATAACGACGAGCTTGTTGAGATCGCTGCTGTCGGCCGAGCCCAGAGCCGTCGCGCACCTCCTCTGCGCCCACCCCCGGTACTTCCAGTCGAGTCTCCGAGTGACGACGTGGACGCTTACGAGCTTGCCGAAGGCGCCCCTGTTGGACGAACCCAGAGCCGTCGCGCACCCCCTCGGCGCCCACCCCCGGTGCTTCCAGTCGAGTCTCCGAGTGACGACGCGGATGCCGACGAACTTGTTGAGGTCGCCCCTGTCGGCCGAGCTCAGAGCCGTCGCGCACCCCCTCGGCGCCCACCCCCAGTGCTTCCAGTCGAGCTTCCGAGAGACAACGCAAACGCCAACGAGCTTGCCGAGGTCCTCCCTGTCAACCGAGCCCAGAGCCGTAGCGCATCTCATCGGCGCCCACCTCCGGTGTCTCGATGGCCACTGCCAGCATCTCGAGTCCTACCTCCAAGTGACGATGCAGGTGATGACGAGCTTGTTGAGGTCGCCCCTGTCGGCCGAGCTCAGAGCCGTCGCGCACCCCCTCGGCGCCCACCCCCAGTGCTTCCAGTCGAGTCTCCGAGTAAAGACGTGGACGCTGACGACCTTGTTGAGGTCGCCCCTGTCGGCCGAACCCAGAGCCGTCCCGCACCTCCTGGGCGCACATCCCCGACGTCTCGACGGTCACCGCCAGCGCCTCAAGTTCAGTTTCCAAGAGACGATGACGCGTTTGAAGAATTTCCTTCTGCTGAACAACTCTTCAGTGACCGTGTTTCTTCTTATCGGCCATTTTACGCTTCTAATTCTTCAAGTTTTAATCCACGAAATAATTGTCAAGAGCGCCCACGTTCTCTATCGCTATTAGGCGAGAGTGTGAATTTTCGAGCCAACGCTTCGAGTGATCAAAATTTTGAACGCAATATTATATCCAACAGGCAAAGTTCTTCTTTGAATCACGTATATGAAAATTTTGGCGGCAATTAAAATTTTTATTCACATTCATCGAATTTTCAAGGACCAAATTCATTACCAAGAAATGCATGGTCTCATAGCACTCGTAATGTTGCGTTCGAGGATTCAAACTTAGATCCGATTACTCGTCTGGCCAGTGCTATTGAGTCATCTGTTAATGCAAATAGAAATACTAACAGTTTCAACGAAAGCTCTCGTTACGTAAATATAATGACAGCAAAAAAATTACCGGATTTTTCGGGGGATTCACTAGAATGGTTGCACTTCAAGAAAGCTTTTGATCTATCTTCTGAATTAGGTGATTACTCCGAAAGAGAAAACGCGATGAGACTGTTCGAATCTTTAAAAGGTGATGTGCAAGATTCAGGAAAAACCTTATTTGCTTCGTGTATTAGTGCGAATGAAATAATTGAAACCTTACAACTGCGATATGGAAACAAAAGTACAATTTTAGAAAAGATTGTTAATGAAATTAAAAGTTTGCCTTCCATTGAATCAGGCAGAATCAATTTGGTCGATTTTGCATCCAAACTGAAAAATTCAGTGATCGCGATTAAATTTTAGATCATTTAGGTTGCCTACACAGTCCAAATTTGGTAAAAGGAATTTTATGTGAAATTCCGAAAATAATGTTACAAGATTACGCAAGATTTTCAGCAGCTGAAGAGGGTAAAAAATCGCAATTAGAAATTTTGAGTGCATTTTTGTATAGTGAAGCAGAGTTGAGTTTGTCAGCCAGAATACTTGATTTGCATAGTGTTGGTAGTTCAGATAAAATTTCAAGTTTTCATACGCGCGCATCAAATCAAAAGGCTGTTCTTTCGGTTTGTGTACAGGAATCACATTCAAGTGCAAGCTTGCAAAAGTTGTGTGCTTTATGCATGCGAAATAATTATTCAACAGCAGTGTGCAAAGAATGGTCTCAAAAATCAGTAAAACAACGATGGAAGACCTCCAAAAAGATCGGTGTTTGTTTCGATTGCTTGAAAAAAGGAAAAACTGAAAATCGTTGCACGCATTGTAAACTAAGACACAACACTCTTTTACACAACTTTAATAAAGAAAATGAAGAACGAGAGCTTAATCGCTCTTCGGCCAATGTAATCAAGCGTAATCTTCTCCCAAGACTGAATTTGTTATCAAACAAAGAACTCGCATGACTAGGAAGTGAAACTTTGTTAAAAATAGTTCCTATTCGGGTAATAGGGTCAAAATCTTTTAAAAACGTATATGCTCTCTTGGATGAGGGATCAACTATTTCTATAATTAACAAAACAATTGTCAAACAAATCGGAGCTGTTGAAAGTTCAACCAATATTGCTTTACGTGTCGTGGGACATCAAAATCCGATAACTTTTGCAAACATGAAAGTCTGTCTCACGATCCAAGTTCCTCACTCTTCTTTTCAACTAAATCATGTACTTGTCAAAAATATGGCTCTACCTAAACAAACGTAGTCAAAAGATTTGTCAGATTATTGCAGGTTGAGAACTGGTATTGAAATATCTCCTTTTTCAATTGTTCCAGAAATTTGAATCGGTCAAGATCACTGCAATTTAATTATTACTCAAAAATATTTTGAAATCAAAAAATACTCGTTGTTTATCTCTAATTGTTTACTTGGGTGGTCTTGACATGGTCAAATTATAAATAAAAATTCGAATTTCGAAAATCTTCAGGCTAATTTTTGTGAAATCGAAACAGTAAATACCGATCTCAATTTGAATAATCTTGTCAAACAAAATTTCGATTTGGATGCATTAGGAATAAGTACAATTCTGCGAAAAAATTTAGGCGTTAAACGAGCCATATAAATATTGAAAAAAACAATTAAAAATTACAACAATCAATGGGAAGTCGGCTTACTTTGGAAAGACCAAATATACGAGATTCCAAATAGTCGCATAAACGGCTTAAACCGATTACACCTCTTAGAAAGAAAATTAGATCGGGATCCAGAATATGCAGCTTTGTATTACAAAGAAATAGAGCGCCTTTTTGAGTTAGGATACGCAGAAAAGGCTCGTTCAGAACCCAATAAAAAACTCTACTACTTACCACATTTTGGAGTTCAAAATGTGAATAAGCCAGGTAAAGTACGTTTGGTTTTTGATGCAGCGGCAAAGTCTTGTAAAGTTGGCTTCAACGATTTTTTGTTAACTGGTCCCGACTTATTACAAAATCTAATTGGAGGAGTCATGCGATTTCGTCAATACTCTATTGCCTTCAAAGGAGACATGAGAGACATGTTTTTAAAAATAAAGATTCGCGAAAAAGATCGTGATGCTCAGCGATTTCTGTGGCGGGGGAAAGACAGATCTTCCATTCCTAAAGAATTCGTGATGTCCTCTCTTCTTTTTGGTGCCAAATCCTCTCCAGCTACAGCCTTATTTATTAAGAATAAGAATGCTGAGCTATATAAACATTTATATCCAGAATCTTCAACGAGCGTGATTCAAAATTTTTACATTGATGACTATCTTGATTCTTGTAAATCCGCGGAGAAAGCTGAAGAAAGAATTTCTGAAGTGATAAACATAAACAAAGGCGCAAATTGGGAAATGCATAGTTAGGCTTCTAATGAACAGAAGGTTCTAAAAAATATTAAAAAAAAGGAGGAAATTCAGTTCTATTGGGAAATTTTGACGGAAAAACAGAACGCATTTTGGGTTTACAATAGTCAACTATTTCTGATACCTTGTTTTTTATATTAAGCGGAAAAAAGATCTCTACAGAATTTTTATCTGGCGCAAGGAAACCCACTAAAAGAAAATTTCTTAGCATAATTATGTCTATTTACGATCCATTAGGTTTTTTAGCTCCCTTTTCGATTCAATCGCGTATCTTAATGCGGAAAATTTGGCAAAGTGGAATCGAATGGGAAGATGAACTAAGTGAAAAAGAATTTATTCTTTGGATTCGTTGGCTTAAAGATTTAGTTTCGATAGAGGCTTGCGAAATTCCGCGTTGTTATCAACTTCGGGGTCATTCCGTTAAAATAATATCTTTACATACTTTTTGCGATGCAAGCCAAGAAGCTTATGCCGCGGTATAATACTTTAGATTTTTGTTATCAAATGATGAAGTTCACGTTTCTTTTTCAGTTTCAAAAAGTCGAGTGTCTCCTTTAAAACCGTCCACAATTCCACGTCTAGAACTTCAGGCTGCAGTTTTGGGAGTAAGAATCGCGGATTTAGTTGTAAAGGAACATACTTTCAAAATTGATTAGCTCGTATTTTTGTCTGATTCAGAGACAGTCTTAAAATGGATTTTTTCCGAGCCTCTCTCTTTCAAATCCTTTGTCATGAATCGTTTGGGGGAAATTTCGGAAAAAAGCAAACCATCGGAATGGAAGTGGGTTTCCTCGCATAATAATCCCGCAGATGACGCGACCAGGCACGCTCCTGAAGCTATTTATAAAAATAGTAGATGGTTTCTAGGACCTGCGTTTCTTCGCGAAAACGAAAATTCGTGGCTATTAAAAACCTTCAGAGAAAAGGTAAAGTCAACCATCACGCAAGTGTTTTCAACAACAGAAGCTAATGTTTTGGCTCCCTATCTTCCCGATAACGAAAGATTTTCGTCATGGTATAGATTAATTCGTGCAACCTCAAGCGTCTTAAAAGCTTCAGATATTTTTTTAAACACTATTTTAGAACAAAATACAAATTTATTAGAGATTTAACGTCAAAATTACGCAGAAAAACTTTGGATCCAAGAAATTCAAATTTCGGCGTTCAGAAAAGAAATTTCAGCCCTTCAAAATTCGAAAGCGCTAGCGCGGGAGAGCCGAATTTTAATTTTAAGTCCTGTATTGGACAATCAAGGGCTTTTACGTGTAAGCGGTCGAGTCAAATCTATTCTTGGGAGTTCCGTAAAGTTTCAACAATTTATTTTAGACGGAAGACCTCCAGTCACGCGGCTTCTGATAAAACATTTTCACGAACGATTTTTTCATTGGGGAACGAAAACAGTTTTAAATGAATTAAAACAGTTGTACTGGATATTGGGTGCACGTGGTGTATTAAAAAATGTAGTACGCAATTGTGGAATTTGTAAAATTTTACGAGCTCGACCTCCCAATCCTATAATGGCAGATCTTCCGTCTTCACGTTTGGGTTATGGTTACCGTCCTTTTACTTTCTGTGGAATCGACTACTTCGGTCCTATGTTAATTAAGATAGGTTGAAGACGAGAAAAACGCTGGGGTGTAATTTTTACATGTCTCTCTACAAGAGCGATTCGACTCGATCTAACTCACAGTTTGACTACGGACTCAGCAATTATGGCAGTTTAAAGATTAGAAGCTGAACACGGTTTTCCTCAGGTCATTCATTCCGATAACGGCACAAATTTTAAAGGGGCTAGTACTGAATTAACAGAGGCCATCATGAATTTCAACAAAAAATCTCAAGCAGATTTTGCCTTAAAAAACAATTGTACCTGGAAATTTAATCCTCCTACAGTATCTTACATGGGGGGAGCATGGGAAAGAATGATTAGAATTGTCAGGGAAACTTTAGAAGTTATTTTAAAAGAAAGAGTCACAACTGAAGAAATTCTTAAAACCTTACTTGTCGAAGTTCAACATTCAATTAACTCAAGGCCTTTAACTCATGTTTCTGTCGATCCTTGTAATAAAGAAGCCCTTACGCCTAACCACTTCCTTTTTGGTGCATCTTCCGGTACATTACGTTTTCAGAAATTTGAATATCAAAATACTTGTCCTAGAAAACAATGGCGGTACACTCGATTCTTAGCGGATTGTTTTTGGCGTCGTTGGTTGCACGAATATTTGCCATCTTTAATACTAAAAAAAAAGTGGTTAAGGACTGATTTTCACTTAAAAACTGGCGATCTAGTTTTAATTTTAGATAATCAAACACCACGAAATACTTGGAAAAAAGGCGTGATTGTAAAAAGCTAATACCATCTAGCTAATACCATCAACTCTTGTAACCTACATCTAATTTGCTCTAAACCTACTCATCATGCAGTTTACCGAAACAGACGAACACACACACGGCTTGATCTTATTTTAATAAATGACATATCGAATCTTTTTACACATATCAAATCAGACTCCCCTTTTGCAGCTGGACATGACTGGACGGAGGTGACATTACGACATTCTGCTAGTGCTACTCCACCATCAATAAAGTTTATACGCTCCTTAGCAAAAATAAATCAACTCGATCTTATAAATTCTTTTGCAGATAGTGTCAATCAATTTTTCATTCATACTCAACCTATCTATAATATTGATTGCTTGACAATGCTACTTACCAAAGCTACTACTGATGCATTTGATATGTGTTACCAACGTATATTTGTAAATGCTACCTTCTTTTTTTGTTAACTCTGCACTGTTCGTTTTTCAATACTAACACGTATTTATTTTGCCTTTTAATTGCTAGTGTTCTATTTTCACCGGTCAAAGTGCATACAGGACCCCGAGACCTAGGCTACGTGCACGAATACGGATGCCGTATTTGGGGCCATTTTACCTCTCTTCGGTGATTTGAAACACTATGAAGAGCCACGACATAATCATAGTCATTATGGGCGTTTTGCCATTTAAAAATAGAACAAGTAGTTACATAGTTACGGCGTTGCCAGGCGACCTTTATTTTGTTATTTTTTGTCGCATGACTTCAGATCACGACACAGAGCAGAGCGCTTTGGTTTTCCTTCTTTTTGTTCTTTGTAATTTTCTACTGACCAAGAATATACTCTTTTGTAATTAAATCGACATTTCCTTTTTTTTTAAATCAAGAAACACGAAACATTTTGGCGACGGTGACAGGACTCTTCGAACTATAAGTGTTTCTAATTTAAAAATAAAATAAGTGCTCATTCGTGTACGATTTCTTTGCGTGAGTGAATGTTTCAGTGATGAAGAATATTCGAAATGCATCTTCGCCAAAAGAAGTTTCACGGGTTGGCTCGAACGGCCCTCCAAAGCGTCGTCTTGATTCGGATGCGCTTAAAGCGGGGGGTGTTCCGTCGAAACGCTCTCGAAGTTCTGCTCCATCTCGAGTCCTGCCTCCAAGTGACGACACGGATAACGACGAGCTTGTTGAGATCGCCGCTGTCGGCCGAGCCCAGAGCCGTCGCGCACCTCCTCTGCGCCCACCCCCGGTACTTCCAGTCGAGTCTCCGAGTGACGACGTGGACGCTTACGAGCTTGCCGAAGGCGCCCCTGTTGGACGAACCCAGAGCCGTCGCGCACCCCCTCGGCGCCCACCCCCGGTGCTTCCAGTCGAGTCTCCGAGTGACGACGCGGATGCCGACGAACTTGTTGAGGTCGCCCCTGTCGGCCGAGCTCAGAGCCGTCGCGCACCCCCTCGGCGCCCACCCCCAGTGCTTCCAGTCGAGCTTCCGAGAGACAACGCAAACGCCAACGAGCTTGCCGAGGTCCTCCCTGTCAACCGAGCCCAGAGCCGTAGCGCATCTCATCGGCGCCCACCTCCGGTGTCTCGATGGCCACTGCCAGCATCTCGAGTCCTACCTCCAAGTGACGATGCAGGTGATGACGAGCTTGTTGAGGTACCAAAGCTATTACTTACCAAAGCTACTACTGATGCATTTGATATGTGTTACCAACGTATATTTGTAAATGTTACCTTCTTTCTTTGTTAACTCTGCACTGTTCGTTTTTTAATACTAACACGTATTTATTTTGCTTTTTAATTGCTAGTGTTTTATTTTCACCGGTCAAAGGGCATACATGACCCCGAGACCTAGGCTACGTGCACGAATACGGATGCCGTATTCTTTGTAATCTTCTACTGAAACAAGAATATACTTTTTTGTAATTAAATTGACGTTTCCTTATTTATTAAATCAAGAAACACGAAACAATCTGCATGCACCTAAACATGGAGTGATTTTCTCAAATTGGTGAAAGGTGTGGGTTAATGATACTATCAGAAAAAAAATGAAAGAGAGAGATCGAGCTTACAAAGAATATCGACAATCGAGGCTAAACATGGACTTAGTCAGGTTTCGGATACTCAGATCTTCAGTTTGTAATGCACTTGATTGTGCTAAGAACAATTATTTCTCCTTAAAACTCCAGAATTCTCATGATTCGAGCTACCTATGGCGAATTTTTTGTCAAATGAAGGTCAGTGGAAAGACTAAATCGAAACTCTCAAACTTGTTTACGTCTCAGGAATTAAATAGTTTCTATGTCTCGATCATGGATAATGTTGTACCGCTAACGATGCCTGACCTGGCTGATGCCCTATTGTTGCCGCTTTCAGAAGATCCTAACATGATCTTTTCTTTTAAAAATGTTACTGAAACTGATGTTTTAATTGCTCTGTCAAAGGCGGTATCTAGATCGGCTGGTGAGGACGGTATTTCTGTAAATATGATCAAAATGCTTACACCGAAAATTGCTTGCCTATTACAATACCTTATTAATCTCTCCATTAGCACATCAAAATACCCTGAGTCATAGAAATCAGTGATTATTACGCCCCTTAGTAAATCCAAAGCCCCGACATCTCCATCTGATACTCGCCCTATTGCTCAGTCATCAGAGTATTCCAAAGTTGGCGAGCGTTGTATTGATTCACAACTATCAGCCTTTATCGACAGAATTAACTTTCTTGACCTGTACCAATCTGCGTTTCAACACGGTCACAATACGCAACCAGTTCTTCTGAATCTTACTGAGGATGTTAGATACGGGATTGAAAATGGTTGTTGTACGATCGCTGTTTTGTTCGATTTTACCAATTCATTTGATTTAGTGAGTCATCATAAGCTTCTCAGAAAGCTCCGAATACTTGGCTGCGATGATAAGTCTTTAAAATGGTTCTACTTCTATCTAAGTGGTAGAAAACAGAAAACGGCACTGGACGAGCACCCGATGTCAGACTGGGCTAATGTACCTTGTGGCGTGCCTCAAGGCAGCATTCTCGAGCCAAAATTTTTTTCAATATTTATCAACGACCTGCCTAGATGTCTGAGTCATTGTAAGTACATCCTTTTCGCTGATGATTTTCAAATTTTTCTAACAGTGCCATGGAAGAATGTAGCGGAAGCAATTAGGCTGTTCACCCTGGCAAGATGAAGGCAATAATTATGGGTAGCCATACATTTGTTTTACGTCTGAATCTGGATACTCTTGATAGGATTAGAGTCCTGGGCCATAACATTGAGTATGAGACGAAGATCAAAAATTTGGGAGTTTGGCTGAGCAATGATCTGTCCTGGTCTGCTCATATTGGCCTTATCTCCACACAGGTGTATCGCTCTCTACGCACGTTACGACAGCATCGTCACTTTCTTACACTCGATCTACGCAAGCATCTGGTGGAATCTATGATACTGCCCTATTTTGATTACGCTGCTGTGGTCTACCATGGTCTTGACGAAACTCGTAAACTGAAGTTACATCGGTTACTTAATGCATGTGTAAGGTTTGTCTTCAGAAACATTGCGTATAATACACATGTAACGCCTTATCGTCTAAAGCTTGGATGGCTCAAAACTAAGCATAGGCGCGCGCTTATCTTAGCAGCGTTCGTGTACAATTTGATAACTCACCAAAATCCAGAGACGCTTGCTCGGCGCTTTACTTTTCGGTCGGAAATTGATTTGCGCCACTCCGCTAGACGGCAAAATGAGATCTTCTACATTGGTAACCATCGTACTCAGGCTTGGACAGACTCCTTTGTTGTCGCTGCAGCTTACCTCATGAATGGCTTACCTTGCCCTGACTTTGCGCCTGATGGCCTCTCTAAATACAAAAGTGATATCTTCCAAGAACTTTTACGTCGTGACACTGGCGAGTGGGAAAATTAGGCTGTGACACTCTGACTGGTCACACTGTCGCGTGCATATTTATTTTGTTTTATTTTATTTTGCTTTATTTTTTTCCATACTGTATTACATTATATTAGCTTACTATATATACCTATACATTATTAATCCTTTATAGCTACTGATTATGTTTATGTTTATTTACTGAAGATAATACTGCTTGGCAGCTCATAGTTCGCATAATCTTTAATCTTTAATCATCAATTAACAAATTAGAAAAATTGTATAGATAGTGATAAGGATGTATATCAAAATAATTTTTCTCAGTATTATTGTTTAGTGACTCTTAGTACATTCCAAATTGTTACTTATTGTAAGTGTTATATTGTCGGATGTAATACGCCACTCTTTAACAGCTCACCTATGGAGTGATATTTTTCAGTTTTCATGTCACTATTGTTGAAGAGAGAATTATATTATTATACTAATCTTCTTAACCTTTAATCAAATTTTACATGTATTAATGAATACTATATTAATGTTATAGGATATATATACGGTATTAATATTAATTATTGTTATTGGAATACTTGGCAAATGTAATTTTGATACTGGCCAGATAGGGTTTTACCCCATAGCCCAATAAATATATCTAATCTAATCTTTCTGTCTCCTTCTCTGTCTACTCCTGGACCTTGTCCAGGAGACCTACCGGCGCTCGCAAGCCCTAGCACGACACACAAAAAACGTAGGGAAAAGAAACACGCTACCTCTCGGCTCTCTGACTCGTGACGAGGGCGCATGGCGTCCTGCTGGGCCTCGAGCTGCTGGTGAGTCCGTGGGGCTGATGGCTACGGTCCTACTCTCTCTCTCTCTCTTCCTCGTTCTGTGGTCGCTCTCTCTCTCGTCCTTCGTCCTGGATCTCCTTGCGGTGATGGTCTCCGATGACGGGGACACAGCAGCTCTCTCTTTTCTCTCTCTCTCTCTCTCGCTTTCTCTCACAACTCGCAAAACCTCTGCCTTCTATGCGCGCACGATGGCTCTCGACTCGAGACTGAGTCCGCCCGTCTCGCTGCAACCACAGCGTGTACATTTCGGTGCCTTTTTTTCTCTCTGTCTCATACCCGAGGGCCACTGTCGCGGCTCGAACAGTGCTGCGCGCGCTCACTCGTGTTCCTTTGCCACTGTTGCTGCTGTGTCCCGCGTCGCATCGTACTATTCTCCCCTTTCCTGGAAGCCAAAACACATAACAATTCCGGAAAGGTAAGCCTTTGCCGGTGTGACGTCATACGCGTTACATCAGCGAGAGCAGCATGAGCCTGGAGGCCAGATTTACCTCGTTACTCGTTCTCCTTGCTGATTGGGTTTGAAATGTATATCTGTTTGTTGGTTTGCATTTCTCCAAGGCAGGTTATTTTAAGCATTTCTTGAATTGCTTTATTGTTCTTTACGAAGCTCAACGAAAGAGGGTCTTGTTTCTTTGCCTGATCCTCAACATCTTCTGCAGGTTGGATGCAAGATCCCTCGATGAAATTGGCCCTTGCTTTGACCCGTTGAATAATTATTTCATGCAGATTGACCTCCGCTTGAATAAAATTTGCTGGGACGTAGTTGTCCAGCATCCACGTAAATAAACGTTCTGAGTTTATTTTTTTGTCGCTGGTACGAGTTATTTCGAGCATTTTGAATATATCCTTGCATTCTTGTTGTTTGGATAGATTGCTGCAAAACTTTCTTATCGAATCTTCTTGTTCTTTTAATAGCGATTTCAATTCGCTCGAGGGGTTTTGTTTAAATTGAAGTGTACAGCAAAACGTTAGTAAATGTGCCTGTTGACTCCGGAGACTAGCTTGGCGTAGAAGCTGTTGTAAAAATGAGCCTTACATCCAGACGTTAGCTGGGCGCAACGGAACACCTGCTTTATTTTGCTATAGTGCCAAAAAAATTTTATTTATACTTTCCGTATTTCGTATTTATACTTTTTTCCAATTTTTACTATAATTTTAATTGTTATCAAACAGAAAAAATTAAAATTTCTAATGTTATATCGTAACTAAAAAAAAATAACTGCAACGTCCACTATTTGTATTCGTGTTTGTGTAGTACAATTTTTAATTATATACTTGTATACGTGTATCTATACAAACACAGTCACCCAACATATAGTGCTTGTAGCACTTACGAGTCGAGAGCGACAGTCGTATACGTTTGATATTCAAAAGTACTATTTATGTCTCTCTCGTACACAAAATTTTCGGGCTCTAAAATTCTACCGAGAGTCCAAAATGTAGCACGTAAACAACACTCGATTTGTTTACGTGCTCAACCTTTCCGTTTCTGCCCGCGTACTTATATATACCTAATATGCCTGTACGCGTCGTCTTAATGACCAACGTTGCAAACGTACAGCTACCGTGGATTTTTCGTCGAGCGCCTCGTAACAGAATGCGCGGGGGGGAAATAACACCCGGAACAGGACGTAACCTCACGATCTGCCAAGTTGTACCGCAATCGAGTGGCTAGGATGAAAAACCCTCGTTGACACTCCTCATTGATCCCGCAGGTCAATTTACCTGCTTTCACGCCTCTGTCACTATGTAGGTGTAGTCAAGTGCCTCGGGATTACGACGACGATCCCGCAGAGCACGCACACCTAGGGCAAGAGGCAACACTGATAGTCTAATTACATGGAGAGGTACGGAGACACGGGATTCTAGGGTTGGGTATAATACACACATATATTGACTTAATAATCCAACATCCAAACATTCGTAATTAAAATAGAAAGTATAGCGTACATAAAAGATTAAAGAATACAATTTTAATATATATGTACACGGGTCTGTGTGTATACCGCAATGGAATTTAATATAAAATTAGCTGATATATGAGACTGCTGTCTCTCTCGTACAAGTTGATTCCTATACAACTGGCAGATCTCGCGAATCGTACAGAAAAAATGCATACGCAAGCAATGTCACCAACTTATTTGGTTGATCGCAAGCACTGAAGGTGACAGACAATGTCAATTATGTCCTGATCCTGAGGAAGGAACTGGTGGGCGTCATCACCAGCCAAACTTCTTGGCCTTGACCTAGATCCTCTGGGTACTCGAATGACGTCGACCTCGGCTTTCTCTCCCTTTATCGACGGTCGCTGGTGCCCCTAACCTCTTTTCCCATCACGTATAAAATGCGCGCTATGCTGCCACCGCACGGAATCTCAAGCTAGTCTGCTCGACTCGCTTCGCTTCTCCTCTACCATCTTACCTCCCCGCTGCGAATGCCCCGCAGCTGCGCCGTGACAACACTCACAGAATGTACCATGTATGTGTGCTCTCAATATTTCTTTTTATTGCTATTTTATTGTAGATTAAAAATAGCTTGATATACATGAATTCAAAGAAATACTGCCGCTCTATTTAAAAAATATAGTTATTAAACTGTCAACGTTATATTATATACTGATATGTGTAAATTACGGGCAAAAAGAAAATATTAAGCATAAATATGGTTCTTAAGTAGTTATTCTTAATTTTTTTCGTACTTACTTTTCTATAGTTTTGTATAGTGTGTTTTGAGTTTCGAGTATTTGCTCGCTGTTTGGATTTTTTTTGGGTCTTGCCTGCGCGAAATGTATTTATCTTTGCCGGGCAAGAGAGCAATTTTCATTGCTCTTTTGTTCTCTTGCCATTTGAGGACCTTTTTGAAGCAAATCATTTTCTTGCATCCTTGTAATAACGCGCCTAATTATAGTCAATAGCTCTTTTACTTGGATACTAGTTTTATCTGTCTCATTAACAAATTTTCGAGCAGCCTGTATTAGGTTCAAAGTACCACTGTCAATGTCTACTGTCCTTTCCGACGTCTGTATCCATCATCGAGCGTCTCTTCACCAGCGTTACCTTTTTTTTACTATTAAGCACTTACGACTCAAGTACTCATTGGGGGATGTTTGGGGAGTGCATTGGGCATCGTTAGAGTTTAAATTTTTCGTGCAGGGTCGATTTATCCTTGCATATTGTGACTCATTTCTGAAGTATGTAACCTTATTTTCTCGTCGTTGGCCCTGGTTATCATAACCCATTCGATGCTGATAATGTCCCTTATAGTAATATCCCCCCTTTCCATTTGTATTGTTTTTTTTCTGTTGCAATTATCGAAATTTGCATTCTCTCCGTTTAGCCTGCTATAATAATTATTTATGGCTGTCTACGGATTGCTTTGCCGCCTCTGTTTTGGCAATTTTTTTTAGTGCAATCATCTGGACTTGATAAAAGTATGGATAAGCATCATGCATAATTATCCTATTATGCAATCGATGCACTCGACTGCAGTATTGAATTATTGTCTCATCTTTTTGCTGAGTCAGCAGTTTAAGTTGCGCGAGCAGTGTATCTGTGCTTATACTTTCGTACCGACGTAATAGCCGAAGCAAAAAATCGTCTACTGTGTTAAAGAGAATTTTTTTAAATTTTTGAATTGAATTGAATTTATTAACAAGACAAAAGGCTTCAGGCCGTATTTCGCCTTGGCCAATACATGGAAATAAAGAGAGAGAGAGAGCGAGAGAGAGAGAGAGAGAGAGAGAGAGATGCGTGCAAAATTGATCAGCCGCTGTACCTCTTAGCCTATTAGCAAACGTACCTATAAAAGATTTCTCATGTTGTGGAGCTATTGTCAATTTTGCCAATTTGAAAACAAAGTTTTGAAGGGCTTGATAAATGTCAGAGGCTCATCTTTATCTGACCCTGATACGTTTTGTTATTTCTTACTATTACGATCCTGGTCAGAAACTCATTACTTTTTAGAATCTTTTTCATCTATGATATTCTTTTCTTTGAACAAAGTTCCGGAAAGTTGAGCCTTGGTCACCTCGATTCCCTCAACTTTTACGACCCTGCCTTTTAAAATCCTACGAATAGACTTATTTTTCTCACCACATCTTGCGTTACTCCTCTTATAGGTTGGGATATCATTAACAAATGTGCCACACGTGTAGCACTTTTTAAGTCCAGTACTAGTCTTTGAACATTCATCGGCCATATGATCCTGGTAATCACAATTAAAGCAGCGCAGGTGGTCCTGGGGCCAAGATGCAGCTAATGCTGTCCTCGTGGGGTGACCTCCAGAAACCTTTGTCAACCTCTCTGACACAACCTTCAACATATAAGACAAGAGATTTCCATACCTCATTCCCTTGCCGTCTTTTTTTTGCATTTTAAGCATGAAATCTATTACTTGTACGATAGGTACCGTTTTTACGACGGTGGTATGAAATGCATTACGCATTTCTTCTTCAGAAAAAGGACCAGACGTACTTATAAGTTCATAGTTTTTTACGAGTTCTTCAAACCTTTCAATAAATTTAAAAATTGATTCTTTTCCTTTACTAAATTCAATTTCATACAGTCTTTTGCGAATCGCGGCCGTTGTAATGGTTGCTTATACCCTTTTAAACTCTTTCAGACTTTCCAAAATCGTGACTAAATCTATAAGCGTAATGTTTTGATATTATATCTTTCTGCTACTCTGTTTAACAGTATGTTTTTAACCTTGAATGTATCGTCGCGAATCGCGTCTTCATTCATTGATTCTAAACTTCCAACCGAGGGTTCGATAACATGTAATAGTCCTTTTGAAAGAAATTTCGATTCCAGTTTATCAAAGAATGCTTCAAATTTTACACCTTAAGTTAGACTGTAATTAAATAAATTTTGAGGCTTACGTCCGAGTCAATAATAACTTTGATTTGAAATAGTTGTAACAACATTTTTTGCACCATGTTATCTGCCTTTGTTTGGTCTAATAAGATTTTTAGTTTTTCTTTTATGCTCACCTGATTTCTTTCAGGCCTTGGCGAAGAAGAAGAGAAAGGGCTGGTGCCAGGCCATGCCCGGGAGAACTCCATGCTGATCAGCTTCTTATTTATCCTGCACAGCCTTCGATCAAATTTCTGAATAACTACATAAAAACTCCTTCATTTCTGCCATCAGTGTATCAAGGCGGTGTATTACACTATTTTCTGAAATTTTAGAAATTTTATTTTCATCTAAAGTTGACTGTCCATTTCTTATTCTCGACTACTGATACTTATTTGGTGGTACTTCGACTTTCTTTATATTAGTTCGAGAATTTTTGCCTGTGCTCAATCTGAAAATGAATTCTGCTTCATTTTCGGACGTATGCTCAATGCCTAACTTTTTGTCTAATTTTAATTTCTTGTCACGTTTTCTACCATTACAAAAAGCATTGAACGCTTTTGGATCGGACATTTTACAAGCTGACTATATCTCATCAACTGTCTTATTCACATCGATCGACTTTTAAAATAACCCGGATTCGTTTCGAGCAGATTTCACGTTTTTGTAGTCTTCCTTAAAAATATCCCCTGGCAGTGTTAATCCACCACCCTTTAGGTTGAGGAAACTCAGCAAGTATAAAATTTTTCCATTTAGGAATTCTAAAACACAACAAATAGCAAGAGTCTTTAGAAAGTTGACGTAGACCGACCAAACACAAGTCGTTCCTTGTCAACCCGGCCTGGTGGTCCCAAACGTACTCGAACACAAATCACGATCGCATACTGCACCCACACAGCTTTGCGTGACCGAACACAAGCCTTACATGACTGTGCAGGTCACAACGAAAGATTTGAAATATACTACACATCTTCAACATTTATACTGTGATGTTCGATGTTTACCCTGATATAGATTTTTTCCGCCGATATAGCGATTTCCGGACCTCACGCATTTGGCCCCAAGCGCAAGCAAATCCCATGGCAGACTGTAGATAGAACGTCGAATGTCTGCTCATCTAAAAATTTCTGGTTACCGTCTTTTATACGTAAAATATTTATTGAACTATCTTTGACTTGTAATTAATATGAAATATCGATCTTTGTTGTATGGACCCCTTTTTATGTATCAGCCTTTCTGCCTTTTACCGTACACGAAAAAAACCCTGACAGGGCACGCGCATGATTACCGTAGAACAATGTGACAGAGAAAAAGTTGTTTTGGTTAGCAGTCGTGCAATGCTATACGGCGTTTGTGAGAGATTGATTGATTGATTGATTGATTGATTTATTTATTTTAAATGGTCCAAGGACTCATGGTCCTACATGGTCCGGCAATTGCCGTTAAAAGCTTCGTTTACAAATACAAATACGTACAATAAGAAATATGTACAACGGACATGGACACATAAAAAAAATAAAACAAAATAAAATAAAAACGAGGGGACGAGGTGAAGGGGGAGAATCAAGCAAATGCCGCGAATAAAATAAAGCAAAATGTCGACAGCTCAAGTTCGTCAGACATCTGGATCACTGACTCCGGTGCCAAAAAATATGTATCGATGAGGAAGAATTGGTTCTTTAGCCTCAAACCGATGCAAGAAAGAGAGTACGTATAAGTGGGCGATGACGCCGAGCTCGAAGTAACGGGAGTTGAAACAATCAGTATACTGAGGATAGTAGACGGCCAACGGCGCCAAGGACGCCTCGAGGGCGTGTTGTACGTGCCCATTTTCACCAAGAACTTATACTCGGTCAACGTGGTGACGAGAAACGGACTTCGCGTGACGTACTAGGGGGACGCCGTAGTGATTGAGAACATCCCGTCTGGAGAGATAGTAATCAAGGGTATAAAATAATATAGCGAAATCTGCTGTTTTTTCTTAAACGTGGTGTGTCCCCAGGTAAACTCGGCTGCTGCTGACAATAAAGAACGATTTTGAGACGCACACGAAAGTCTAGCGCATGTGGGAGCCGTAAGGGTGAATAAAATGATACATGCTGGCATCATCAAGGACCTCGAGAGGGTGGAGTCATATGACTTTTTTTGCGAGGCATGCCAGTTAGGGAAAATCCACCGATGCTTCAGCAAGAAGCCGACGTCATCTCAGTTTGATTTTGAGGTTGGCAAATGCGCTTACGTCGACCTGTGTGGCCCGATGACTCCCTCGCTTGGTGGATCAAAATTCGCGTGCGTAATCAAAGTCAAAGCGTCAAGCTACGTTACCATATTTATGTTAAAACATAAAAGTGACGTGCTTCATTGCATAAAAATTTATTGTGAGCAGGTATCCGCATACCAAGGGAGAAGAGTAAAAGTAATAAGAAACGATAATGGATCCGAATTCGTAAATGAGGACTCCAAAAATTTCATGCAGCTGAAAGGAATCCAATACTGGACATCGGCACCTTACTGCCCTCATCAGAGTGGATAAATTAAACTTGAAAATAGGATCATTGTGGAGGCAGCAAGAGCAATGATACACAGCCGTTCCGCACCAGAAAAACTGTGGGCTGAGGCAATGTACTCACTGTGTACGAAGCGCAATTAAGAAACCAAAAAGGCTTATTTGCAGTTTCTCATCGTACAAAGAGCCAGAGAGTTATGACAAGGCACTGGTAGCCTACGACAAAGTCAAATAGATAAAAGCAATGGATAAGGAGCTCAAGGCGCACGAGATCAATAACACCTGGACAATAATTAGAAGGCGAAAAGGCGTCCACGTCATTGATTCAAAGTATTTAAAGCGCACACAGATGACACTAGAAATATTAACAAGCATAAAGCCAGATTGTGCGCCCATGGCTTGATGCAGGTCCCAGAAATCGAATACAAGGGAACGCAGTAGCAGTATATGGAAGTNGACAGTGACCAGCAGGGTAACCTGCTGCCTGTCGGTGGCTTCACGAATGTCGTCCACGATGGCTCCAAGTGCGGTGTGCGTGATGTGTCGCTTACGGAACCCCGACTGAAATGGGTCCAAGAGTTTGCATCCTTCCACATACTCAGTCAACTTCCTGCAAGTTATTGTCTCGAGAAGCTTGGCAGCAGCGCTGATGGGGCGAAGATGCCCGATTTCCATGGGGGGGCGAACCTTTGGAATAGGCCGCACAATGGCCCTCTTCCACGCCTCAGGAAAGACTCCCGACTGTAGCGACGTGTCGAATATATGCATAAGCACTGGCAAAATATCCGGTATGCAGTTCCTGAGACAGCTAATAGGCATATCATCCATTCCACGAGCATCGGACCGAGCAGAACGGAAGGCGGCAAGCACATCCTCAACTGTGACATGGCTGAAGTAAAATCTACTGTCTGGGGCCACCCACGCGTAGGGCACGAGGTCCCACAGTGGTGTGACATGATTGGGTCCGGCAAAGTGCTCGTTAATTTCATCGCAGCCTGCCGGAAGTGGATACATCTTCCTCGAGGCAGATGAAGCACCAAGCTCGCCCAGGCAAAGCCAAATTTCAGTAGCGTTCACAGAATTGACTAGCCTATCAGCATTTTTTTTAGAGATAGTGTTGCGCAATAATAACTTGACCCGATTCCTCAATAGCTTATAGTTTTGATGGTCCACTGGGCGTCTGTGACGTCTGTAGAGACTCCATGCCCTGTTACGCGTCCTTATCAGCTCTCCGAGCTCGGCCGTGAACCACGGAGCGTTTTTTTTTTTTTTTAGGAACAAACGTATTGTACGGTGCATGTGAATCGTAGAGCCGTCGGAGCGACCCAGTGAATACCTCAACTTTATTGTCAACACCGATCGTGCGATGCAGTAGGCCCCAGTCGACAAGCCTCAGATCATTTTTGAAGTTCTCGAGGCAAAAATTGCGAAAAGAGCGGCGAGTTGTTGCACGTGGCGGCGCTCGGTGTACCTCAAGGTTGAGTGAAACCAGCAGCAAATCGTGCTTCGGAACACCGGGATAATACAGCTGCGCATTGTGTGCAACACGCCCGACATCGCTCACACATATGTAGTCAATGGTGGAGTGCGAATCGCCGACGTGGTGTGTAGGTTGATACTCAATAGGAGTGAGACCGCAGGTGGCGAGCATGTTCCTCACTGAGAAATGTTTGGAGGGGACTCGCCTTTGGGAGTAAGAGAGTCGCCCCACCATAGCCCTAGTAAAGCAAACTTGCTACTTTAGCGCAGCGGCTGCTCAAGAAAACCAAAGAAGATCTCTTCTAGTTGACTGGAGGGAAATAGCCCCCAGTAGTGGAACCCTCGCGCCTCGATTCTGTAGTCCAAATGATAGGTAAACAAACCAACTGAATTGTACGTAAAAGTGTACGTATTACTATAGTATGGTTTGTCCATATGTGAACGGACTACATATTTGTGCAATTGCGCGTACGCACACACACACACACACACACACACACACACAATGTCCAAAATTTCTGATGAAAAGCCTGAATAATTGCAGTAAGTGCTAATTAGAACGAATTTGAATGTACCATTGATATATGTGGCTATAAAATTTTATTTGAGAGATGGTTTTTGGTTTATTTTTGGTACATTAAATTTTCTTTTAATACGTACGCTGGCCTTCTTAAAAAAAACATTCAACTCTACTTGGTATGCTCCTACGATTATACGGACGAAACATTATACGGACGAAAAAAAAAATTACGAAACTATAATAAAACGGCAGACTCAATAAAACATCAATTTTTTTTTTAAAATACATTGGTATTTGCATTTATTGAATATAATTATTTACATTTATAGGAAACTCATTGAACTTTACAGAATCATAATCCATACTTAAACGCGACGTACATATAATTTTTTCTACTTATACATATACCTGGTTCAATTTTCGGGAGAAGAACATGGTTCACAGTAACATCTTCACTGATTTGCTTGACAATGTAAGCATGATAATGTGAATCAAACGTTATTTCCTCATACATACAAAGAGAGAAAATAGCAACTAAAAGTGGCAGAGTGGCCCTCCCAGTCCTCTGGAGATTCCTTTCTTTGGAAGCAGTAGCTCAGCGCTCCTGACTGGAGGAAAATAGCTTCCAGTCCGGCAGAGAAGCAGTCCTGCTACACAGACAGTAGCGCCACCTGTAACAGTGGCATGGCATCTCCAGACAGTAGAGAGGCTCCCCCAAACATTTCTCAGTGCAGCAGTCGGGCCGAATGATTCTGTACGGTTGCCAACCAACTGTTTCTGATCGGGGAGGAGAAAAGCGAAAACATCGACTAAACACTGAAAAAAAAGAACTGCTAGTACGACCACGGACAAATGCTAAAACAGTAGTGGCGCCACATGCAGGTAAGTGCACAGCTATTATCACTGTAGTCCACAGATAACACAACTGCAGACAACCAGGGTTGCCAGTTCGCGCGGTTAAATTCAAAATTTGAATTTTTTAATTATGTTACGAAATTCCACCATAACCTTAAAATAAACTTATATTGTTCTACTCATTATTAAATGGATTCATGGTTAAGATTATCATGAATTTACTTTGTAGTTACCGTTGTTGTATTTCGTAAAATAACGAAAAAATATAAAATTGCGCATTTAACAAATCAATGTGCGGCCAGTGTTCATTTTTTTTATTCTATCCATATTTGTTAAGTATAATTCCCTACAGCTACACAATTTTAAATAATTAAGTGATCAGGTATTAATCATAGGGTTTAAAATTTTGGGCATAAAGTACAAATGAATTTCAAATTCCGTGCGGTTTCATAAGATTTTTCGCGGTTTCAGCAGCCTCTAGCGGCGGGGTGTACTTTCCATAATCTGGCAACCTTGCAGACAACCCATGCTGTTTCTGCATTGCTCGCCAACAGTCATTTGTACTGTTGTGCCCGGTAGAGATAGTATATTAATTGTGTAACAATGACTAGTCTAAAATAAACGAAGCAAAATCATT
>NW_019379678.1:119713-145199 GCF_000648655.2 Copidosoma floridanum
ATAAATACATTGGTATTTGCATTTATTGAATATAATTATTTACATTTATAGAAAACTCATTGAACTTTACAGAATCATAATCCATACTTAAACGCGACGTACATATAATTTTTTCTACTTATACATATACCTGGTTCAATTTTCGGGAGAAGAACATGGTTCACAGTAACATCTTCACTGATTTGCTTGACAATGTAAGCATGATAATGTGAATCAAACGTTATTTTTATGATCCTGTCATAATCTTCCGTTAGCTAAAAAACGAAGTTAGTTTAATTATATAAAAATGATAAATACACTTGAATTGCATATTAATAAGTATTGCCAAAGATGTCACTACAGAGTCGGTCAAGCATGGAAACGTTTGTAAGTATGCTGAATAAAAAACAGATGTATTTTCTCTTTTTTTTTTATTACTTACAGTTAATAAATTAAATCGTTTCGGGAAATATTCATTCCATGTGTTTCCGACTAGTATAGCATTGTAATCACGTTTTTGATCACATAAAAAGTCTATGTGCTCAAACAAACTTACTGTAAGTAATACGGGAAACATGTTAGAATATTAAATTAAATTGTAGTAGAATTCACTTGTTTAAATTGGTGTACGTATTACAAAATTATAGGCACACTATAACAGTTGACTGCATAATCTTAGAAATAAAACAATCAACTTGTCTAAATTAAAAAATTGTTCCTTACCTTCCGAAGATTGACTGCTGTGTTTATCGTTCTTATTATGACTAATTCTTCCAGCCTCTACGTACTCTAAACTTAATTCCTTATAATAATTGTAAAGCAATCTTTTAGCTTTCGTACTTCCATGATTGACAGCTTCTTTGTATGGAATGTAGTAAAGTTCTGCTTTAGTTTCACTTGGAAATAACTCGAGGATTTGTTTTGTAATTTTCTTAAACGTATCACTACTTATCCTACAAAAAAAATTTAATTTTCAAATTTAGATTTTATGAGATAAAACGCGTTCAAAACAATGCATCAATAAAACGGTTAAATGAAATGCATTATTATATTACCACGTAACTTACTTATAGTTAATAGCATCTTCATTCATGTAGTGCATAAGTACTACATCTTTCAATCGTGATCTATCTAATATTTTAGTATTTTTATATTTGTCTAATACAAGTGATCCACTATTCTTATCGTTCTTTAGTATAAAATACAACTCATTTTCAACAAACATGAAATCTGCAATTTTTTATAACAATGAAACTAACGAAAATTAATCAAAATATTTTGAGTTTTGCTTGAAACTTATAAAAATAATGAAAAAAAAATATGATCAGTATAGATGCACAACTGCATGTTTTTCATCAGAATAGTAAATAAACCTGCACTTTCTTCTCCAATGACTTCATTAATATCACTTATTTCACTTATTTCCATGCTGGATTCTAACAATGGAGTGGAATTATTGACTGTTATTTGCAACGGAATTGCATCATGTGGAATTGATTGAAGGTGGGCATAAAAGGGATTTTCTGGATTCTCATTCATACTCTTGTATTGTTAGAAAACTTTTCATAAAAAATCGATTTTTTTCATGAACTTAAATTTTGAGAGAAACTCAAACAGATGGTTACTATTAAATGAAAGAGTTTTTATCAAATTCAGATCCTAATTAAAAAATATTAATTGATAAAAACATGAAATACTAAGTTCTCCAATAATGTCAACAAACATACCTAACCTGTACTAAGTGTGAATGGGAAAAGGATATCACGCGCATGCATACACAAGTGGAATGTTCAAAAGCATGTTACTTTTACTTTAAGGCGATGTCATTAATGATTGGCTTAGTCAGATGACAAATGCATCAGCCAATAATGTAATCAACATTTATACACAAACGTTTTTTTCTTTTTTAAACGATACCCTTTTTTCATACACATGCATACTCAAAACCATAAATTATTACCTTTTAGCTGTAAACAATAACTTTGATAAGTAATCAGTACGCAGTTAAGTAGAAAAACTGATCCAATAATCTTTCTTCAAACAATAAACTACATGCACGATGAAATAGCAACTAAAAGTGGCAGAGTGGCCCTCCCAGTCCTCTGGAGATTCCTTTCTTTGGAAGCAGTAGCTCAGCGCTCCTGACTGGAGGAAAATAGCTTCCAGTCCGGCAGAGAAGCAGTCCTGCTACACAGACAGTAGCGCCACCTGTAACAGTGGCATGGCATCTCCAGACAGTAGAGAGGCTCCCCCAAACATTTCTCAGTGCTGAGAATCCTGCGCGGCGTTGAATCCTCCGTCCAATTAATGTTGAAATCACCGAGTAGTACAGCGAAGTTGTAAGATTCGTTGCAATTGAGAAAGGCCTCCTCGACATCCGCCCAATATCCAGCTTGCGGAGGGATATATACCACGCACAGCAAGATCTTGCAGGGTTTAACGCCAATAAGCACCATCAAAAATTCGGGTCTTTTGACATAGACCAGTGGCTGTTCTGACTGACAGATAATCTTAACAGCCAACGAGTCCCTGATGTATAGAGCAACGCCCCCACCACCCCTGCCGGCTCGGTCGAGCCGCAATAGTTTATAGCCCTGCGCCTGAAACCGGGCTGTTGCACTTTTCGACTTGAGCCAAGACTCGCTTACAGCGAGAACGTCAAGCTTGTGTTTGGTCAATATATTGAAAATTTCAGCAAGGTGAGGGTCGAGTGACTGTGCGTTTATATGTCCTATTTTTAATGGTGTGTTTGTGTTATACACCATAATCAATGAGAGCGATTTTATTATCTATTTTTTTCCGCAGAATAGGGCATTTACCTTTATCGAAGGCAGAGTGTGCGTGCGCCGCGCCCCCAGTTAACGTACAGTTTGTATATTTAAGACTATTATTGTCGACGCAATTTCTGCTAGAGTGATGCCCTGCACAGTAACCACAGCATTTTTCGTTCTTGCACTCAGCCGCGATGTGTCCGAACTTTGCACAATTAAAGCACTGTAAAATGTTCACGTGATCGTCAATACGGCAAATATTCCAGCCTACATTCACTTTTTGCTTTCGTAGCAGCTGTATTCGGTGTTCGGGCGCAACTTTTATCACGCACGAGCGTGTTTTCTTTTTAGCAGTCGGGTATACGTACACCACCTTGACATCCTGGACTGTGGCATCCTGCAGGTTTTGGTTGGCTACACTATCAGCGATGGTGTCTTTATCTAGATCGATAGGCAGATCGTGAATAATGAGGCGCGGTTTCATCTTTTCTAATGGCTTTATCTCTAGTCCCGCATGTGCAAACTCTGGGCAGTCACTAAGCGTGCTCGAATCAAGTCCCTCAATGACCACTGAATTCTTGGCTCCATATCTGATTTTACTATAGCTTAGTTTAAGTTTTGTGGCATCGACAGCGCCCAGGAGCGCCTTCCTGGTATCGATCGACGACCCGAGCTTCTCCTTAGCTGCTTCCGTGGGACCGATAATGACTCGCTTTTGGTCTGGAGCAATCGGAAAAGCCTTTCCTTTATTTAGTAAGATCTTACGAGCGGGTCGCGTCAAGGACTGTAGGCCAACAGCAGTTCTTGTCGCATGTGTCGCGTGTACTGTCTCCACACATACTCATAGTCAATGTAAGCTTAGCCGCAACGTCGCTCAAAGAGCGACAGGCAGCGTATAGAGTGTGTTCGTGACGCTTCGTGGTTTCATCAACAGCCAATCTATCAATGTAGGCGTTGGATAGCACACGAAAAGAGTTATCTATGCCCTTAATCACTTCTTGAAGTTTAGAGTATCGCTCGGACTGCTTCTCGGTACAAAATATTTCTAGCAGAGTATCGCGGTAGCTGCTAATCGTCTCTGCGAGTACGTTAACTTCCTCAAAAGAGAGAAGAGATGTCGGTTGTGTATCGGCTTCGGGAGTATTCTCACGCGGCCGCTTGGCAGCCATAGCGAGGCCTGGCCAAGGCCGTAGCCTGGCCGAGCCTGGTGTTTATTTATTCGCGATCGAGTGTGATGATGAGTATACGCGCACAATCACAAACACAATCCACCAAGACAACTCACACCGACATAGGACCCACCGACACTAAGAGTCGGGAATTAAAATGGCGAATTATAAATTCAGCAACAACCAGCTCAACGGTGTCAAACACTCACTCCGGTCGCACACAATGGACACACGAAGTTCGAACAACGATACTGTGTGATAAGATGCACCCGATGATATACATCAAAAAATTAATTTCATAGTTTAACTTATTAAAACACACACACAAATTGGAACGACCCTGCGCTTGACAGAACAGCCAAATAGCAGAGAGAGAGTGCGGGTAGACAATTTTATTTTTCCCGAGTTCTTAGTACTCGCTAATCTTCTTCTGTCCAACTGCCTCTCGTCGTAGCACCTACTCTGAGATCTGACACATATACATTCATCGATATTGCGTTATTATTATATTTATTATTAATTGAAAAAGCAACCTGTGAGAGCCCGGGTTGTGTAATCATTGGTGCTTGTGTTCTTTATTTATTTTATTTCTTAAAAGCGACCAGTAAACGCCCTGGGTTGAGTAAGTTACTGGCATCTCATGCCTCACCCTGACCTGTCTCTGACACCTTGGGTGGTCTATAAGGCAATTTCACCGCCGTTGCCTTATTCTCGACCGACTAAAAACTGACGTCCCCGCATGGGACGGGTCCGTGAGGACCACTCTTCTAGGAGACAAAAGGGCATAGAAGAAAAAAAAAGAAGGAAAATAACGGAGAATTTCGGAGGCCAGCTTTCTCTCAAAGGGATGAGAGGAGGGGCACTTACGCATCTGGAAGAGTCACAAATCTTGGCTTACGCTGGTATAGAGTTAGAGAAGCTTAAATTTGGTGTTATTGTATGTGTGTGTGTAAATGTGTGAGTACGCTGAGTATTGTGTATTTGGGAGCGTACTTGTGATTAGTGTAAGTGTTGTATAGGGTTGTTGCCGTAAAGGATGCGGCAGATAGAAGGGTGCTCCTTACGGGAGCGTACGGATTGAAGTCACGTTTGTTTCGGCAAGATCATGGAGTTGATGCATCGGATGGAAGCAGGGAGGATTGCAGACCTACAGTATATTGAGGGTCCTCGGGGTTCTGTGCTAGAGCGTATGGACGTCGTATAAGGTCGAAGCGCCAGGGTAGGAGGTTTGCGAGTGCGGCGATGGTGGGGTTTGGGTGGTCCGTAATGGAGGTGCGGATTTTAGACGCAAGAACGGGGGCTGCTTGTATTGGAAAAACGCTGTTAAACTCCTTGATAATCTGAGTATTCCTTATGTACCACAGAATACCCAGGACCAACCTCAGTATCTTCATGAAAGGGCCCTGGATACCGTGTAGTTGGATTCCCTTTGCAGCGCTCCACGTTGGTATCACGTAGGTGCTAATGCTCTTGATGATGGCGTTGAAGGTGCGCAGCTTGGTTTTCTGGGAGACTGCTTCATTGTTGGAGAAAGACTTTAGTTGCACGAAGGCTCCGTATGCCTTACCGTGGGTGCTGTTGATGTGCCAAACGTATGTGAGTCGACGATCTAGCGTTACGCCGAGGTACTTGGCGGAGTAGCTCCAGTCAATTCCTACTTCGTTGACCTTTATCTTCTGCAGTTTCTAGCTTGAATTTTTCTAGGAGATGAGCATGGCTATAGGCTTTGCCTTATTTACGACCAGTTTCCAAATACCATACTAGTTATGGAGAGTGACGATGTGCTAGTTTAGAAAGGTGGTGCACCGTGAGTGTTGTTTTAACGTGAAGTTGACCGCAACGTCATCTGTATAGACGTACATGTTGATGTCTCCGTGGTGAGGCAGTTCATGGTAAAATATGTTGAAAAGGGTGGGTGGGAGTTTGGAGCCTCGGGAGACTCCAGAGGTAATTGGACGGTGGTTGGAGAGGGAGTCGCCTACTTAAACGTGGATAAATCTGTCTGAGAAGTAGAATTTGATGGTACCATTGAGGTAGTGCCGAAAACCTAACTGAATAAGCTTGTACAGGAGCTCTTCGTGCCAAACTTTGTTGAAGGCCTGCTGTACATCTAGGAAAGCTATTGCGGTGAAGTTTTTATGAATCGGGCTATCAGAGAGGTCTTTGGTGACTTTTAGAAGCTGGTGTACAGCCGCATTTCTGGCTTTAAATTCGTACTGCACGGCTAGAAGGATTTTGTTTTCCGTGGCGTGCTTGTTAAGGTGGTAAGAATGACGCTTTCGAAGATTTTACTGGGCGACGAGAGTAATAGGTCTGTGGCTCGAGGGGTTGCTAAGGGGTTTTTCCGGCTTCGGGAGGCAGATCAGAGTAGCCACCTTCCACGCAATTGGGAAATAACGAAGGCGCATCACGGTGTTAGTGATGTTGCAAATCACCGTGATGAATTTTTAAGGGAGGATTTTCACGACACTTTTGGAAATGCCATCTCTGCCAGGGGCTTTTCGAGTTTTTAGGGAACGGATGATGCCTCTGATTTCGAAGGATGTACAGTATTAGAAATCTAGATTGTCAAGGACCTGTTGCTGCACCGCGTGATTAATTCTCGCGGGTTCCTGCGCTAGTTCTTCAGCACTAAGGTTGGGGTAGTATTGATTTTGTAGTGAATCTGCAAAGATCTGTGCTTTGTCCGAATCTAGCGAGTAGAGTTTGTTCCCTTGTTGAAGGGGAAGGAGAAAAGGCCATTTGTTACGGAGTTTTTTATTGACTTTCCAAGCATTTCTTGGGTGGGACCCTGCCTCGGCTATGAATTCGTTGAATTCCTTATTTCGGAATTTAAAGACTTGGGATCTGACTTCCCTTTCAAGAATGTTAAGGTGAACTTTTAGTTCAGGGGTTCTCCGTTTTAACCAGAGCTTCTCGACTCTTTTCTTCTTCTTGATGAGATGCTGGAGGTCATGGGGGAGTTCAAATGTGTATTCAGGGGGGCTGTGATTGTTGTGGTTGCATCTTGTGTGCACCTGTTGAGTATGTCTGTGAATTCATCAACTGCTTTGTCGAGTCGCGTTTGGAACCTGATGGGACGACATTTAAATGGGGAGGATTCGAGATTATACGCAAGGCGGACCCAGTCTATGCAGCTGGTGGTAGCGGGTATGGTGAGAAGGGATGTAGGGATCTCTAGGTAGACTGGGTTATGGTTGCAAGGGAAGTCTGGAGATTTTCGTGGTTCCGTATGGATGGTCAAATTTTTCGTCAAGAATATGTCTAAGATGTCTGGGTCTTAGTTTGGTGAGCTAGGATAGTGAGTCGGTTCACTCGGAACCTCAATGTTGATGTTAAGGTTGCACAAGTGTTTGAGGAGAGAACGAACTTAAGGATATTTGTGTTTGCATTCTCACGATTTGTGCTTGACGTTCAAAACACCAGCAACTATCGTAGGGATGTTGGAGTCAAACAGCGGGGTTATGCATTGGAGATTTGGATCATCCATTGGAGAAGAATAGAGGGAGACGATTCTGATGGAGGCAGATGAGGTGGTGTCTACTTCGACGCTGACTGCTTCGCAGTTGGCAGCATCCGTACTTATGACTCGATGGCGGATAACTTTGCGTACAAGGATAGCCACTCCGCCATGAGATTTTTCGCATCTGCCACGTCTATGAACCGTATAATTTGGTATGTAGAGTGTTTTTGTTGTCTAGATGTGATTCTGTAACGCATGCTATGTTGATGTCTTTTGTTTGGAGTATGTGTGTAAGTTCAGTTGTTTTGTGTGTGATGCTATTTGCGTTCTAGTTGAGTAGTGCAAAGTCTCTGTCTAGCGTGCAGCTGTTCTGTTGCCCTCGAGACCGGACACTCTTTGGTTGAGGCGAGTCAGCAGGGTCATTATTGAGTGAAGAATTGTTTTGGTGGTGGGGGTGTGTTGAGCAAAGAAGTCAGGGGTTGAGCTCCTGTTCGGTGTTGTAGAGAGGATGCCACAATCGTGTATGACATCCCCGGGCGAATGGTGTTTGAGTCATGGGCTATTGTCCGAAGGGTGAACTTCACAAAAGGTGGAGGAGGGGCTGTACCTTTCTTGGAAGCGTGAACTACTTTTTGGGGGATTCTCGGACAACCCCGGTAGAAGGCGCGGTGCTCACCATTGCAGTTTGCACTGTGAGTGGTGACTTGGTCCTTGTCCTTTTTTGGACAGATCGTGATGGCGTGGTTTGAGCTACAGAAACCACAGACAAAGGCAGCACGGCAGTAGGCCACCGTATGGTTAAACTTTTGGCAACAACTGCACTGGGGAATGTTGTTTGACTTACGCTTTTGTTCCACTCTGACAGAAGTGTCCCCAAGGGACCCGATGTTGTAGATGTAGTGGGATTTGACATCTGACGCATCTAAGTACACCGTGACTAATGACTAGGTACGGTCACCTGTGGTCATGTGAGAGACACGTTGGGCAGAGGGTACTTTTTCCTGGATTATGTTTAGGATTTCAGCTTTCGTGTAGCCAATATTGACTCCACAGATGACGACTATCATTTTACGGTCCTCGTGAAGCTTAGAGGTGGTGAACTTGATCTTTTTCTCGTCAAGGTCGTGGACGATTCGTCGAAAGCCGTCGACGTTGTCGGGGTACATGCCTGTACCTTCGGAGATCGTATTAACGCGACGGACAGGGATATTCTCTGTGATGAGAGCTTTATTAATCTTGGGCCATAATTTCTGGTCCAAGATTGTGATCGGTGGGGGTACCTTCTTTTTGGGCGTGCTGCTAGCTTCCTCCGTACTATATTGAGCTCGGTCCTCAACATGACCGTTGAAGGGGGTTTTCCTTGTCTGGGGAGCGCTGAGTGGTGACACTTGGAATGAGGATTTCTTAATCTCTATGTTGGAGAAGTTGGCTGCGGAATTTTCTGCATCGAGATCACGCGTGCACCATTTCTTCTGGGGTGGCTTTACAGTTGGGGAGTTCGCAGGGGTGTTTACCGTTTTTGTTAGCGAGGGGGATTGCTCATCTTCCACAGTGGAAAAATTTTTGAGGTTCAGGGGGTCTTAATTTCTGGGTGACGGATTTATAACGCCCGCGTCTTTTAGGAGCGGAGTCTTTGCTGTGAGGGGGGCATTGCAAAGAGTTCTGCAATGGTCGCGTCTTTCTCCGCCTTGGAGCGCTTTAGCGCGTTAAGTTGCTGGATGGAATTTTCTAGCTGAACAGAGTACTTACTCACTATTTTCTCCAGGTACTCGATCCGTCTTTTCTGGTTTTCGAGTTGCTTGGCGATAACAAGAGGCACAGCTGTATCCCGGGAGAGCGGGCTGCGTTCCTGGTGAGAGTTGCGTTGGTTGACGCGGAGGTCTCGGCTCTTTAGCTCGGGGGATTGCTGGTCCATTGGCTGGCTGTCTGTCATGTTAGACATCGCGGGGAACTGTGCACTATTGTCACCTGCACTAGCACTATTACTTGCACTATTGAGCGCGAACATCTTGGAAGATGAGGAGTCTGTTTCTTCTAACAGCGCGTCGTAAGAATTAGTCATAATGACATTGAATGGTTGATTATCCACAGTGTTCATTGTTTGGCTGCGCCCTAGTGAAGGGCCAGACATTTGAGCCACCCCTGAGGGCGGCGTGTACGTGGGTGTAGGATTTAGCGGAAACACGGTCGAGCGGCGCGATTAAGTCGCGGTTACGGAAAGAGAAATAAAGGTAGCCCTCAAAAGGGGCGTGTAGAGAGAACTCAAGTCTGAGTAAGAGTGATGCGTAACGGGCATGCGCAGAAAGCGTGCGTTCAGTACGAGTACTCAAGTGAGACTGTAATACAGTCGTGTACTTTAACAAATCATAACAGCTATTTTCTGAGGATTCATGATCACTCCGAGTATTGCTCTATAAATTGGGTCTATGTGCATTTATTTTGTATTTTGTATTTATTGCAAGATTATCTGTCCCTTAACGTTGCATTTTTTCTTTATTAGTTGTCCGTCCTCTATGTATAACCACAATAAGCAAAACTCTTTCTCTACAAGCTCATATTTACCACATTAGCTACATCTCCTCGACTCACTTTCCCTTCTTGAATTTCTATCTCTATTTAATTAAGGTGATTTCAAGTCTCTAGCCCGTACTATGAAATTTCTTGATTAGAAGGGAATTAAATTTTACTACCTGTATACTGTGTAATTATCTTTTTTTGTATGTGTCTTTATAATTCTTGTTATAGTGATTCTGAAATTCCTGGGTCTGCATCTTACAGACTTATCAATCTATTGACAATTTCTGTTAAAAAAATAAAGCAGAAACTTATATCATCACAAAATTATCATTGGAAACTATCACTTAGTCGGTGTTTCTGTCTAAATGGAGGTATTCTAATCTTTTACTTATTAAAAAAGAATTTGCTTTTGACGATCAGTTGTCACGAATCCTCCTAACCTTCAATATTTTTCGTCCTTCCTACATGAGGAATTGGACTCTTCATATCGAGAGTCCAATTTCCATGATTCAGAATTTATTAGTTTCATCACCGAGTGGACCATATAATTGGTCAGCAGGCTTAGACGTAGGAGTAACTATAAGAAACAGGAAGCAATTAGTAAAAAGTAGAAGAGAAAAATAGAAACATATTCTCTTTTCACTCAACAAGAAAAACTCACTAATGTATTAATGTTAAGAAGCGCTGGTTAAAGTCTTTTTTTTGTTACTTATAAGGGTAAGTATATTATTTTATGTACAGAGTGACGGCGAGACGACTATGTCAAACTTTGCATACCTACAGTTAATATTCCTCGAATGCGCAGAGATTTGGGTTTACCATTGGACGCTTGTTATAGTGTCGACGCTCGCCATAGCCGCTGCATGGTGCTAGTTACGTATACTTCAACCCTTCCACTTTTGTAGTAAAATGTCATTTCAATTGACTTTAGTTATAATTAAATCGGGAAGACTGATTTGTGTAAGTGCTGAGAATGCCTTAGCAGTTCAATATTTTCCGATAGTTTGTCTTTTTTTGATATTATTTTTAGTTGGCGCTTCAGAATTTGCAGCGACGGTTTTCTTGAGCGGTGCACTATGTTCTAAAACGATAAAAATAAGAGTAGTTCTTTCGAAATTAAATATCTCCAATTTAATTATAGATAGAGAAATGCTTTTTTTAATTTGTAGGTAATAACATAGTGGATCTAGGAAAACTATGGACAAAATTCAGAATTGATGACCTAACCTGACAAAAAAAAAGTTTTCGTAATTTTTTAATGAAATCTTTAATTATCACACTTAGAAAGGAAACATAATGATCAAATTAAACAAAAAAATTTTGATTTAAACTTTTCAAAAATCTCATGCTTCAAGGATTTGCTAACACTTATTTCAAATACATTTTTATGAATTACTGTATAATAAATGATTGGATAGTATATTAAATATTATTAATACATATTTTAGTCTTTCGTATGAATTGTTGTACAAATTATACACCCAAAAAATTTGGATCTCACTTGTGTAATACATATTTGTAGCTGATGTTAGCAATGAGTCTTGTTTTACACTAAATCGACTTGACATATTAATTAACATGCCTTTACAAAAAAATAATATATTCAAGACAATCAGATTTATTAAATTATAATAAAATTACAGAAATTTTCTTGTTTATTGGGTTACGTCATCATTTCTGAATTTTGTTCATAGTTTTTCTAGATACACTATGTAATTACCTACAAATTTGAAAAAAACATTCCTCTACCTATTATATAACTAGAGATACTTGATTTCGAAAAAACCTACCTTTATTTTCATAGTTTCAGAACGTAGTGACTTTCAAACTTTTTATATCTTCTCGGTAAAGTTTATTGTCTCTTGTTTTATTTATATCCTATATGCTTCCGTCATTAGTTTTTCCTCTTTCTTTCTTTTATTCATTCAACACTTATAATCCAGTAAAAAAGCCGGAAAAAGCTGTAATATGTAGAAAAATGGGAAAACACAATCGATTTGAATGGGACCATTTGTATTTTGTTCCCAGAACCTTCAGGAACATTTGTCACCCTTAACCTATTCTAGAACATATAAGTATAAAAAACTAGGGTAGTTTTCACCCCCTGTAGGCACACCAAGAAGTGACGTGGTGAAAATTTCGTAAAATTGATATTTAGCCTCCAAAATGGTCTGTCGGTGATTTTTTGGGTCGTTGAACACGATTATGACGATGGTGATAATCTTCGAGGTACCTAGTGCCAACGATGAAGAGGCTCAACGTCATCTCTTGAAGTTTTATGAAAATTCGTAATGTAGACAGTTGAGACTTGCTACTGAAGGGTTGTTTGGGTCAATGAACACGAATATGAGATCAAAATTCTAAAGTTTCATCATGTACACTCATTGCCTTTTAAATTATTTAAAATTTTCTTAAATTTTTTAAGTTCGTGTTAGTGATTTTTCAAAATAAATAAATCGGACGTTTTTTAACCAATTGTGCATCGTCAAACTTTAATTTTTAAACGATCTGATTAATTTTAAGGGTAATAAGTTAACGATCTTTTTACGTTTGTAAATAATACCTTTTTTAATGAAAATTAGATGAAAAAATTAAAATATAATAGGAATTATTATTTACGTTAAATTTAAACATTTTTTAAAGTACATTGTAGTTTTATAAATGTTATGATTCTTGCATCAATAAAACTTGAAATGTAGTTTATAATTTTGTGCGCTTTTGTAAGCATGCGCTTGCTGCAGCTTCGAAGGGTGCCAACTTTGTATTCTAATTATTGAATGTGAATTATTTTAGCCAGATTATTCCGTACTTTCATAGTTATAATGTATATCATAGGTGTTCTTTGTGGGTGAGAGTTGTGGAAACGAAACGATTGCCGAACGGTATGTATAGAGTGGTGCTAATGTGTCATACACCGAGCTGGCATTGACCTACTGTTTAAATTTATATCTTATGTAATACAGTAGTAGCGTGTTTTATCCGTCTCCTTATCTCACGTCCGTGTAAAGGTCTTTGTCATACGTTATCTACTTATTTTTACTTGGTATTTTATTTATTTATCAAAGCTAAAATTATGTATCTAGAAATTGGAGTTTTGAATCTTAAATTATTTGAATTAAAAAAATAGATTTACTGAAGAACCAATTTGTGTCTTATCTGATGATTTAATTTACTTGGTAAAGCTGAAAATAATCGACTTTTATAAATAATATCGATTATAAATGTTCAACTTTGCAATTACAGCATTTTAACAACTTACAGTTTTTTAAACTTAACTTCTATTATCGTTGATTAGCCGCTACTTGCGCGTAGGCTGTCGCAAGATCTTAGAAGGCTGACCACAGCGATAATTCTAATCTTACACGAGAGTACTCTTGGTGGTGATAATAATTAGACTACTGCTTTTAACGTCAGAACCTAAGTCGATGGTCCTTTCTTTTTTGTTCCTCTGTGATTTACTTTTTAGGCGAGTCTAGAGTTGCCAAATTTGCTAGAGCTTTTCTCCCACAGCTTAGTCACCAAGCTAGGTCTTACATTTGCTTGAAATGCACGCTTCTTATATGCAGCTTAGTCACTGAATTAAGTCTTTACATTCACTTAAAAGATGCAACAGAACTCACTTTCTAACCTTTATAGTTACTTTAGAGTACTTGATGACAGAGAAAAGGCGAATATTGGTATATGCAAAGAGTTTTTATACTCTTGAATTTAAAGAGGACACGTCAGGTTGGGAGTCTGAACGACCGATCATAGGTTAACCTAGTTACTCTCGATTGTCACAAGCGCAGTTGAGGTGCAATAATTATACAGTAATTGATACTTAAAACTGCTGATACCTCAGATTTTACACTAGGTAAAAGTTGCTGTCGAAATTGTGTACGATATTCCTTATGGATGTACGCAGTATAGAATGTTGATATTGTTGATCGTTCTCATTTTTGAATTTGGTAGTGCGAATTAATGTTGTTAGATAAGCTTTTTATATAATTGTTTGGAGATTGCACGCGTAGTTTGAGTTTTGCGACGGTAGCTTGTTTCAAAAGAAGAAAGTTATACGTCACGCGATTGCAGAAGCAGATATACAGCTCGATGTTTGAAGATCGCTGAGCATTCGCTTTTTATAACTTTAGAACGGAACTCTATGTTTTGAAATAATAAATATTCAGTAAATGACATGGGATGTCGTAACTGCAAAAATAGATCTGGTCAGGGTCAGTCTTGAGACCAGAATGTAAGTCTCTTACAAACCTTCGAATGACTAATCTGGCTCTGAATTTAGCTTCTCCTTTTTTATTCACCTTCGTTTTGAGGACCCATCTAGAGTCAACTATGTTGGATTTTTTTTTTGGCCAAAAAAATGTTTATTATAATAAGAAACTTTAATAACAACTACTATATTCAAATCACCAAAGAAACCTTTGATTTTATACACAATATTTACACTGAGTTCTTAATAAAATAATAAAAATGATAAATAATCTATAATCATGTGTAAAACAAAAATATTTAATGAACTTGAAGTAAATAGTAACACTGAGTCTATAAAAATAAATGAATAAGTTTATAACCACAGAGTATATTTATACACACTATAGTAGATATGATAGTGAAATTGTCTGTGTGCACTTGATTGTGTGTGTGAGTGTGTAAGTGTAACGAGTGTATCTGTGTAGAAAAGTTTGAATTAAGTAAGAGTTTCATTGAATTTACACTTCTTGAATAATTCAACACTCGGTTACAACACTGTTGCAAAAAAGGTACAAATGAAATATAACTGTTTTACATTGGGCCTTATCCACTGTATTATGAGTCTTTCTGTGATTGATAAGTTATGTTAAACTCACAATACGTATTTTACTTGAGCAGTTATTGTATGAAACTTACTCTATGAACAGTATGTTATTGATACTGATGCTGCGTAGGATTCTATAGTCTTGGGTAGCGCATGAAGTAAGTAGTCGAGGAACTAGTATCAACGTTTCTATTTATGCAAAAACGAGAGAAGAGCGCGTTGCGTGTGTACAACCTTCGTCCTTGCTGGTTCCAGCCAGAGAGCCTCAGCTTCCTTCAGCATCCTATCTGCTTGTGCCTCTGCTCTCTTCCACTACAATCATCTGTAGTAGGCCTCACAAAGAGGGGGCGAACATACGTGTAGCTATGATATCGTACGTGACACTGATTTGATAAATCTGATGATTAACTAGCTTGAAATAATAACTCAGATTATTCTAAATATTAACTGTTTGATGAATAGTAAAAAAAAAAGACTTGAGTTTAACTTGCTGAGAGCTAGTTACTAACTGAAAATTATGAGTACATACAACGGTAGATGATGGAAAAACGTCCGAATAGCAAAAGCAGACCAATCACATACGCCAGTGTGTTAGAAAAGGGCGTGCAACTAGAAAACATTTAAAGTTAGTCGCGCTCATAATTCGTGACTCGTGCAGTGCTGCCATCACATCTACTGCGGAAAAGTGCGTGAAATTCGAATAAACACTGCTGCTTTGAGATTCTGAACAAATTCAGTCGATCTACTAGAGTCCAGACTTTGTTTTTCTTTGTAGATGTGAATTCTTCCTAGATTGCATTTCTAGTCCTTGTGTTCGTGAGAATTTATTACCTCTTTGTAGGAGGCCGGGTATTTGTTGATGTGAGCCAGAAAAGCATACTAATTTTTTGTCACTAGACGTTCCAATTTTCTCACTTCGTTATAAAGGTCGTATGTTATTTTTTTAAATTTTTCTCTGTCCATTCTGTCACATACATAGTTTGACAGGCCTGTAGCTATTAGCATTTATTTACTTGCAGTAGAAGTTTTTCTTTTTTTCATAGAGTTTTCAAGTTATGAACCTATTTTATATTTAAACTGCATTGCATATCTTATTGGGGCCTAGCCCATGTATTACAAAAACTCTTTTCCAATTTTTCCATTCTGATTTGACTGTAAGCCTGAGCAATGTACAAGTGTACCAATCTATGATAATTTTGTCCGTAAATGATCTTAAAATTTCAATTTTTTTCTCATTTTCATTAATTTTAAGTCGTTTACATTCTTTTTAAAGGAAGTTATCCATTGAACGGCGTTCCAATTTTTCCCATCGAATTTTTCAATCATGAATTCTACGGCTATCTTTCCCAGGTTTTGTTCTTCGAGTTTTTCTTCTTTTTGTCCAAAAGTTTCTCTAATAGTTGATTTAATGTTTGCTTTGAGTCAGTCGTTGTAGAGGTTACGTCTGTCTCAATAATCTCTTATAAATATTCTTAAGAAAACTGTACATTGTCATCTACATCGAGATATTCGCATCTTAATTCTTTTGTAAGAGATCCCAAACATTTCTTACTTACTCTCTTTCTTTGCATGTTCTCTTTATTTTAGCATATGCTGAAGTTTTCGTAAGTCCATGATGGTTTTGTACTTTAGGTAGCCACGTGGAATTTTATACATATGCTCATCCGGTGTAGTTATTCTGGTGACACACAAAATATTCAATTTTTCGTCTGCGGCCACCAGCACTTAAAATCGAAATTGCAGCTTTTCCATTGTAATAAACAACAAGAATGTTGTTTTACAATGTTGTTTCTTAGATGTAAATAATACAAGAAGTGTTTTTCTGTAAATAACAAAGATCTTTATATCTTTATTATTTTATTTCACATACAATAATTTACTTAATCTAGTTGTCAATCCTACCTGTTAATTATAAAGAAACAACATTCAAGGTTATTATTCACAGTGTATCTCTTTTAAGTACTTTAACAAACAATTCACACTTTAATTCTTTGTGTTCAGTATGGCTTGATCAATCATACTGCTTGATGTGTATTTGCCACGTATGCTAGGTTTTAATTGTCTTAATAATGTCAACGGTTAACTAAAGAATTCAGCTTACCGGTGTAATGATGAGCGTAGTTCAAACAAACTAAGGATATGAGCCAATTAACACGAAATACAGGTATAGCTTTGATTATAATCTTAAGTTTTTCATAAGAGATTAACTTCTGTTTGGCTCAAATAAAAGCATTCCCACATTCCCGGGATCAAATCCAACGTTCACCTTTCTCAATAATTTATAAAGTTGACTGATAATGATTACGTAGTTAAGAATGAATTTCGAATAAAAACTTACCATTTCTAAAAAAAACTGTAATTCTTTAACATAATTGGTCTTGAAATTTGCGTGACAATTTTTGTAGCTTCTATTTCTTCTTGACCAGGTGCATGGGTATGGCACTCTTGTTTACCTTTCATGATTTTAAAACTAACAATAATCCAATAACCCGTTCAAGCGCTGTTTTAAGTCGAGCATCATACTCATCCATTTGTTTGCATCGCTAATGTTGCCCAAATGTTAATGATATAGAAATCCCTCCAAATAAAGTAGTACTGGAGCTCATAATTTCATTTTTGTGGTATAACTGGTGACATATGCTAACAGGTAAAAACAGTACTATTTTTTATACCCTTGCTTAAAGATTGTTTTTGTACTTACTTTTTGTACTTGTTACAAAAGCTCTTAGGTTTTGAAGTCAGTACAATAAAACAGAAGCTTTTTAGCTTGTGTATTAAAAAAAAAATTAGAAGTACAAAAAATGTGTCTCGAGACCAGACAGTAAATTAGTTACTTCCTATCCTAGGTGTGCAGTGGAATGTCATTCTAAAGATTAATTCTTAAACCTTAACAATTTCATATTTTTCATTTTTTAAACTTTTTACTGCATTATAATGCAGAAATACATGTGTTACAAAATTTGATTTGTGCTGACCAACATTATATCTTATTATTAACAATATTTTAGAGTTTTTCCATATTTCTTTAAGGTTTATATATGCAGAAAAAGATTCTTGTAACAATGATCTTTAATATTTTAGTCATAGTTTTACAAATGTAAGAATTAAATGTACACTAATAACGCTAAAAATCATTATCATGTGCAAGTTAAAACTTTAGTTTGATTGAATTATTGGGATTATATAAAATATCTTATGAAAATTAAGTAATGCAAAAAAAGATTCAACTTTGAGCCGCTTTTAGACTGCGTGTTACCTTGTTTGGACTATGTGTTATTTGTTGGTCGATATTTTGTCTCATAGGGGTCTTGTGGTTTGGAAACAAAACTCTCATTTTTATAAATAAACTAATATTACTAATATTTTTTTTAACAACTTTTTATTACTAACTTAAAGAATTTTTTAAAATAAGTACATACGCAACAAGTAAACTGGAAAAAATGAATGAAGTTGGCCAGGTGCAAGTTGACTTAATTAAATCATCGTGATCAGAGAATAACAGTTGAGCCTTTATTGACTACGAAATATAATAATGTTTAGTAAAAAAATACCTTTTAATGAGGTCATTAATATGTTCAAAAACTACTTAAGTATTATTTTAAGAGAAATTTTGTTACTCTTATAAAAATATCATGATGATCTACAAACTATATTCAATGCGTCAGCAGAAAACCGTTTTGTTGTCAGTTGTTAATTGACGACTTATTGGACGTATTATAAGTGTATTGTCATGTGATAAATTAATATCTTGCGTAGACAAGACAGGAGACGAGAGATGATATGCGAGTAGTATATCAAATAAGACACTTTAGTAACTGGTAACAACTATATATGTATTGAAGGTGTATAAAAGATGAACAGAGCGTTCACTTATATGCTAGAGACAGACTGTGGCTCTCTCTAATAATCCGTCTGTATTATTCAGTCACCCATAAATAATACAATTTTTTTTTTTTTTGAAATCATCTTTCTTAGTTTTTTAATCATGTAAATAATCTTTACCGTTCGTTTCTTTAACTACTGTTTAAAAAGTTTTTTATCCTTAAATATAAAGGATGTTTTCCGCAATCATCACCAGCAAGTAATTTTAGGTTGCGCTCTACATTACCGTCAGGTTGGTCAGTCAACTACCTTGAATTAACTGGCGCTCTGTTCCGTAATCTGGCCAGTAAAAACAGCAGACGACAGCAATAAAATTTTCACTTTTTTCTTGACTTTTACGTCGTCAGCTGTTTTTACTCGCCAGATTACGGAACAGAGCCCCAGTTAATTCAAGGTAGTTAACTTACCGACCTGACAGTAACATAGAGCGCAACTTAAAATTACTTGCTGGTGACGATTCTGGAAAACACCCAAAGTAATTTAAAATGAAGTGGTATAAAATCCATAGAATATACGTCGGTATCGCTTTTACTTGGGAGGCATGATATCGAGCTGCAATTACCGTTCTCTTCAAATTTACTATATTATATGGTGTATTCGAAACCTAAATGCGTTGAAACTAGAATGCGTTGTAGTGGCGTATGGTCTGTCCTTAAAATTACTAATTGTGTTCAAATATAGTTATATTTTGAAAAGCTGAAGGTTATAGCACCTGTTTCCTCATTAATTGTAGCTTTACTGCGCTCGTTAATCGAAATTTTTTTCGGAGCAAAAGCAATCATAGTTTTTGAGCTATCTTTATATCGGTGTGATAGAATAGCTAACAGCCCGTAATTCAATGCATTGCATATCAAAGTTAATTATTTATTCTAGTCATTATATACTTGTATCTTAGGCAAGGCTAGTTCTCGCTTGATCTAAATAAATGTTTTTTCGCATTCTTTTGTCCACGCAAACTTTACTTACTTACGCACTCACATAGTTAACCGAGATTTTCAACTATTGTTTATTTAATTTAGTTTAAAAGTTTATTGACCTAAAGAATAACTACAATTGCTACTTATTCTCTGGGTGTGGTGCTTCTGATATACCTTTCACTTGTACATATTGTTTGTGCAAGACAGGTTCGTTGATCATATACTCCACTAATTCCCTTTTACTTTGCTTAATTGTCGACATCATTAACACCATCATTAGGATAATCTAAATCAGAACTAATTCCTGGAGCAACTAAAAGTCACAATGTTAAGTTCCAACAACCGAATAGTCAAAACTGCAGACTAGTTCATATAAATACATGAGTTAAAATCTGGAGCAAATTTGCGCATATTACAATGTACTGTTATTACGTAAATGATTTATATCAAAACTTATCAATAAAACGAAAAAATTGTTTTAATCAAGTTTGAGTTATAATAATTTTATATTTAAATTTCAGTACTTCTTATTTTTATATTATTTAGTTTTTGTAAAACAAGTTTCTCCGAAATAACTGTTATTTATTGTTACGGGCTGCTGCCGATGCGGAATAACGAGGCGGAATTCGCAACCTCGACGGGGTACCCCCGGCGACACCTCCAATAATCTTTATACGCGGGTCTTGCTCTCCGAGACACCGCTGGGGCCAAGTATCGTGGCTTCAGAGGACGTCGCTTCCCACGACGACTTTAACACGGCATGACAGTGTGCGTAGCGTCAGGGTCGTATAGCGCTCGCAGCTTGTACCCGGCTACTTCAAGCTTTAGCCACCACCGGCGCGCGTCCTCCCATGCAACCGCGGCCTGTGAGAATTGGATAGAGAGAGGCGGTGTAATACCCTCGTTTACGTCTGCCTCCTCTCGTTTCCTTGCCTTTCATGAGGGAAATCCCGCGCGTAGTGGCCAAGGTGATTGCACTGATAGCAGTGCGACTGCGACTCCTGCGAGGGAGACCTGTTTCTCCGAGTGCCAGAATTTTTCGTGCCTGACCCCTCGTTTGGAATTTGCCTCGGTGAGCGCGAGCCTGAACCTCGACGTCCATTCGCCTTGGGCGAAGGAGGTGTGGGTGATCGTTGCCCCTGTTGACCGGGCCCGCTTAAGGAGCGGGAGCTCTGCTTTGGCTCATTAGCATATTTAGCCAGGCCTGTTCAACGCTTCTCGACGTAGAGAAGGTCAAGCAGCAGCTTCAACATGTCCTTATCAACGACAGATTTTCTGAGATTTTTCTTGGTCAGCTCATCGACTATTTCTGCCGAGTACTCATCCATCATGTCGAACCCAGCAATCTTAGGTGAATTAGACAATTTCTTTGGCAGCTCCTCAATTGTCTTTCGAAGGTCAGCTTACTCGTTCCGAATAGCTGCTATCTCTTGTACACTAACGCTCAAGGGTTGGGCTTATACCCGCAACCCTGGGCTGTTTCTTGGCCTCCGTAGCCTTAGCCTTGGGCTAGTATGCTGGTTCTGGCAGGTAAAAGTGTTCCAGTGGGGGTGGCTCACGGAACGCACTCCTGAGCTCCAAGAGGCGCTCAGCCTCGGTGGCCCTTCGCAGCAGCTCTACCATGCTGTGTACCTCGTCTCGTTAGATTCGTTCCTGTAACTCAAGACGCATATTCCTGTGGAATAGGTCCAACTGACGTTCGACCGACCACGGAGGTTGAATTCGCCGCACGATATTCTTAATCTGTGTTAAGAATTTTTGTATGGGCTCACCAGCGTACTGGGTACGCATTTGCACATCTGAGGTTAGGCGGCGTTGTACCTCTTCGCCTGATCCATACCACTCCTGCCCTGTGGCTAAAAAATCAGCCCAGCTGATCCACTGGTTGCATTCGTTGCGAAACCACGTCGCTGCGATGCCAGTCATAAGCTCTGGCAGAGCTTAGAAAAGCTCTGCTTCCGTGAGCCCCGAAGTTGTGTGGCACTCCGTAATGCGCCTGAGGAAGAAGTCGAAGTTGTCGTGACTTTCCCCTGTGAACTTTACGTTCCATCACCGAACAATTTGTCACGGCATCTGGGGTTGGCGTACGACCTGCCTGACCCCGAATGTCTTTCCACCGAGGGCGGGAGACTCCCCCCCAACCAGGCTGGACGTGTGGGGTCAACTGGTACAGCCGAACACGGGGGCAGGTTAAAGTATGTCGGGTGCGTTGACGAGCTCACTGCGTACATGTGTGGCCACGTCGTGAACGCTTGCGTTTGAGTTGTTTGCGCCAGTGACGCCGTCGAGTACCCACTCCTTTGTGGGTAGCTTACCGATGCCGTGTATGCACTTGTTGCTGCGCATGATGGGCATATCGCTTGTATCCAGCTGACTGGATTCGGTGTCCATACGTGTCCCATCGTCGTAGGTGGCGGTGGTGCTAGAATGTGTATCGGCCATTTCCGAATGGTGTAGCCTGCGATCATGCGAGATTCGTAAGCGCTTGCTAGACAAATATGGTTTCGCGCCTTTTCACCGGCACGTTGTCGCTTGGGAAAGTCACGTTCCTTATTTGTGGCTGACTCTGGTTCGATATCATAGCCGAACTTATTCGTATTAAGTTCACGATGCTTTTATTGGTTTCTAATCGCCTATCGCGCAGCCATCTGTTCTCTTTTTTGAGAGTCTGCTCTGACTGAGCTTCTCTACTCTCCAAGTTCCTGATAGGCAAGGACGTATTAATGAGAAGCTCGTCTTTATTCGTCGCAGCTGTCGGGACATCCAGGGCTTTATCCTGCGTGTGTGTCATTGCCGCTGTTGTTGTGGTTTTTATGACGTTATTCACCTCCTCGCTGTTCCGCACTATTTGTAGCGGGTGTATGACGTCCGATCGCTTGTTTGCTTTAGCAAACTCTTCGCAGGCTTTTGATATCATGAGGTGACGCGCCTCTAGCCGTCGTAATACGGCTGCGTTGATATCCTCCGCTGGCTCAAAATCCTCGGGGACATATTTTCCCGCGAGTCACTGGTAGAGGCGGTGAGCCCTGACTGCATTGCTGCCAGTCGTTAGCAGCTTGAAGTTTTAGTAGAAAATTTATTCCCAGGTCATTTTTTATTAATGACCTGATAAATTTATTCACCGTATCAGCTTGCTCCTGTGGTATTAATGCCATGATTCTTTTAGTTACTGAATGCGCGCTACACAATAAAAAATTACTAGCAGTAAGTGTACTGTGCCACAACGCAGAGATTAGCTTGGGAGAGAGAGCTGACAGGTAAGGGGAATTTGTGTCAAAGCGTTAGTTGGACGCAACTTTCCACCTAAATTTATGCCTTAAGGCTTTAAATTAAATTAATAATTCAATATAGCTTTTTATGAAGAGCTATCAGCTGTAGGGAAATCAACTGCCTCAGCTCTCTCTTTTGTGTGTGTACGTGTGTGGGACGATGTCAAGTACAAATATGTATTGTGTACCTTGCACACGTACACTACTGCCACTGTGCTCTTTGCACTACGAGCCGCGTATACCTGTATACCAGCGTATACGCGCTGTGTACTCTACTTGCGCTGTAGATCAGCGTTCGTCGCCTGTTAAAATTCGATTTCACAGGCTAAGTTTGTTGGCAGTCGAAAATAATATTTCGTCTCAAAATGTTATTTCCTTTCTCACTCGCACTCATACATAAAAAATTTTGAGTGCTGAAAGTCAGCAGCGACTCAAAATTGTCACGTAAACAAAGCCGCTGCTGTGTTTACACGTGTGACCTATACGAGTCTGCCGGTGTCTCTCGCGTGTGTTGTACACGTTCTACGCGTCATACACGCGATTTATTTTATTTTTGCTGTAGCTACTGCTACAGCACCTACTTCACTATTGCTATAGATATAACAATAGTATTTATCGTCTACCTTGTAGACGACGTCGCGCGATACCTTACCGTGGGTTGTTATGTCGAGCGCCAATATTACGTCGCGCTGCCGATGCGGAATGACGAGGCAAAATTTGCAACCTCGACCGGGTCTGTGTTACTCGGGTACCCCCGGTGACACCTCCAATAATCTTTATACGCAGGTTTCACTCCACTGGGGCCAAGTATCGCGGCTTCAGAGGTCGTCGCTTCCTGCGACGACTTTAACACGGCACAAAGGGGATCGGGTACACCTCGAAATAATCATTCGCGATGAATATTAAAAGTAAAAAATATATTCAAACTAAATATATCAAAATACAAGTATAACTCGCAGGTATAGGTGTGTGCACGTGTGTGTATGTTCTTGCACGTCGAGCGCGATTGCTCGACGTGCTTGCGGCGCGAAAACGCAACCGGGCAGACCTACGCAGGCTAATCTAGGGCCGCTGCCCTTAACAATCAAACTGCCTATTGGCAGGTACTTACAGCGTCGCGGGGATTGCTCCTCGACGGTGCCTTAAATAGGCCAAGACTCTAGACGCTGTCGAAGCGAGTGCGCAGAGGCCAGTAGGCATCCCTACTGTCTGTGTTCGAAGGTCAAGGTCGTCGGGGCTGTCGTTGGCTCGACCTTGTCAGCTGATCAGCAGCTGGGTCATGGCACCAAACACTGTACCGTGACGTTGAACTGTATCCCTGCCAAGGGTCGCCAATGTCCATGTTATCGGCAGGAAATCACTCTACGCTTCTCGCGTATTAAAACAAACTCAAAACTACTACAATTTCGCTTCTCGCGTAGAAAAACAATCCGTACAAGGAGATGGCAAGAGTTGCTTCGCCCGCGTTCGCTGGCCCAAGCTCATCTAGCGCTTTCTCGGCCTTTTCTTCCGTCCCCCTACTTTCCTTTACCGCTTTCCCACCTAGGCCCTTTAACTCTTTTCCCCCCTTTCCCTGCTTTCCTACCTGCCCTAGCCTACTAATGTGGCCTAACGGTCGAGCACCGTTACAGTATGTTTCTGCATATGTCTTAAAACCAATCATTTGACCATTTACATTTAATGTTAACCATATTAGCTCTACTTCTATTTTGACTAAATTATTTTTATCGCACGTTATACCTTTACTGTCGGTACCTGTATCATACACGCCATTTGTTGTTCCCTTTAGTCTCTAAAAAAAGGATTTTATTATGTTATTCTTTAATCACAATTACTCAATTTTAATTCATAGGACAGTGTGGAAGTCAAGTTGCATCTGGCCTATTATTAAGTCATTGCTTACTCTACTAGAATTAATAAAAGTGTAAGTTTCAAGGTCAACAAATATCAGAATGCTCTAATGAGTTGTTTTATACCTGATACGTATGTAATATATGTTGAAAATAGATATAATCCTTGTTTATATATTTTTTGGATGTTTTAAATAATTATTATTTTAACCTTATGGAAGATCCAAGAGTCACATCAATTTGAAAAATGCCAAGACCACTGCTGCATTAACGTAACCTTGCGTGAATAGCAAAATAGCAATATTGCTATTTTACTAGTAAAGATGACTTTCAAAACTCTTCCTCTTGCGGATTCAGTGATCTAATTTATCCAGTAATAGCCCACTTTGCTCATAGAAGGAGTCAAATGTGCACACAATTTATATCCAACATGAAATTTTATGGTCAATGATTCGTAAATATTTTTCCATTAAACACATACAACAGACTTTCATCAAAATATTTTTAGTTTACAGCTATAAAAATTTATTGTGAACACAAAAATCAAAGTGTAATAAGTTACTGAACTACATGAGTGCAGTACTTATTCTTATAAAGCTTCGTTCTTCCTATGGGTCTCGCCAGGACCCCCTTGTTACCTGAGAAATTGTGTTTCTTTATTTAATGCTGTTTTTCGACACACATCTCATGTTTAATTATTTTTCGGCACTTATCTCTTGTTTGAAGAACTTCGTTCTTACCGTGGGTCCCATGACCCATTCATACCCTTTTGTTTGTTTTTTTAAATTTTTTTCATTTTTTTTCAATTTCCTTTACTTCTTTTTTTTTTTTTTTTTTTTTTTTTTTTTTTTTTTTTTTTTTTTTTTTTTTTTTTTTT
>NW_019379678.1:160421-173999 GCF_000648655.2 Copidosoma floridanum
AGGGCCACTGCCCTTTACAATAAACTGCCTATTGGCAGGTACTTACAGCGTCGCGGGGATTGCTCCTCGACGGTGCCTTAAATAGGCCAAGACTCTAGACGCTGTCGAAGCGAGTGCGCAGAGGCCAGTAGGCATCCCTACTGTCTGTGTTCGAAGGTCAAGGTCGTCGGGGCTGTCGTTGGCTCGACCTTGTCAGCTGATCAGCAGCTGGGTCATGGCACCAAACACTGTACCGTGACGTTGAACTGTATCCCTGCCAAGGGTCGCCAATGTCCATGTTATCGGCAGGAAATCACTCTACGCTTCTCGCGTATTAAAACAAACTCAAAACTACTACAATTTCGCTTCTCGCGTAGAAAAACAATCCGTACAAGGAGATGGCAAGAGTTGCTTCGCCCGCGTTCGCTGGCCCAAGCTCATCTAGCGCTTTCTCGGCCTTTTCTTCCGTCCCCCTACTTTCCTTTACCGCTTTCCCACCTAGGCCCTTTAACTCTTTTCCCCCCTTTCCCTGCTTTCCTACCTGCCCTAGCCTACTAATGTGGCCTAACGGTCGAGCACCGTTACAGTATGTTTCTGCATATGTCTTAAAACCAATCATTTGACCATTTACATTTAATGTTAACCATATTAGCTCTACTTCTATTTTGACTAAATTATTTTTATCGCACGTTATACCTTTACTGTCGGTACCTGTATCATACACGCCATTTGTTGTTCCCTTTAGTCTCTAAAAAAAGGATTTTATTATGTTATTCTTTAATCACAATTACTCAATTTTAATTCATAGGACAGTGTGGAAGTCAAGTTGCATCTGGCCTATTATTAAGTCATTGCTTACTCTACTAGAATTAATAAAAGTGTAAGTTTCAAGGTCAACAAATATCAGAATGCTCTAATGAGTTGTTTTATACCTGATACGTATGTAATATATGTTGAAAATAGATATAATCCTTGTTTATATATTTTTTGGATGTTTTAAATAATTATTATTTTAACCTTATGGAAGATCCAAGAGTCACATCAATTTGAAAAATGCCAAGACCACTGCTGCATTAACGTAACCTTGCGTGAATAGCAAAATAGCAATATTGCTATTTTACTAGTAAAGATGACTTTCAAAACTCTTCCTCTTGCGGATTCAGTGATCTAATTTATCCAGTAATAGCCCACTTTGCTCATAGAAGGAGTCAAATGTGCACACAATTTATATCCAACATGAAATTTTATGGTCAATGATTCGTAAATATTTTTCCATTAAACACATACAACAGACTTTCATCAAAATATTTTTAGTTTACAGCTATAAAAATTTATTGTGAACACAAAAATCAAAGTGTAATAAGTTACTGAACTACATGAGTGCAGTACTTATTCTTATAAAGCTTCGTTCTTCCTATGGGTCTCGCCAGGACCCCCTTGTTACCTGAGAAATTGTGTTTCTTTATTTAATGCTGTTTTTCGACACACATCTCATGTTTAATTATTTTTCGGCACTTATCTCTTGTTTGAAGAACTTCGTTCTTACCGTGGGTCCCATGACCCATTAATACCCCCTGGTTTGTTGTTTTAATTTCCTTTATAATTATTTTATTTGTTTTTTTTTTTTTATTAATTTTTTGTTTTTTTTTTTCTTTATTTCTTTTTACATGCCACCTTCGGGGGTGACTGTGAACGACGTCTCCGTAAGAGCGTCACTAGCATTACAACCATGTCTAATACACTCACACTCTCCTACACATCACTCTTTGGGGTAACTTAAGCGCTGGAATCCTCTAATCATCTGTTTATTATCAAAGCTCTTAGCTACCTTTCTCTCCCACCCCCAGTCTTCAAGGACAATAAATAATGATAGCGAAAGTGTCAGTGTCATTGTCTTCCATGACAGCATGATAGTGAAAAAAATAACCATCAAAATCAATCTTTGAAATCCTTCTTTCGCTGATGATATGGAATACAACCATGACACAAAGGAAGAGAATTCTGGTCATATCTGCCGTGATCATCGTCACTTACAGATATTGAGCTTTGTTCATCCAACCTAACTTGTATCTTAATTAGTACAAGTGATGTGTCAGACAAGGCCAATATCAAAATCAAGATTTAAGCCACCACACTTAACCGCTCACTATCCCAATTACAAGATGTATATAAATTCCCCTCTCCAACATCGTTTATCTTGGACATGGCCGTAATCAACAGCTCTATTTTCTACCAGAAAAAACTCAAGCATTGTGACCTCCCAAATACGCAAAATTTTATCAGCCCTCAGTACAAAATTTAACCCCCAATCTAATGGAGACCTCTTCAACATCTTTGACGATCCCTCAGAGTCGAAATTTGAAAAAAAATTTATGCCAATAGATAAATAACTTCCACCCACCATGCTTCTTCAAACTCTTCCTTGACAAAAAATCAGTAAACCCCTCTTTGGTAACAATATCTTACTCCGCCGTACTATCCAATCCTTCAATGGAATGAGAATCTATCTTGAAACCTTGGAAAGATTTTGCCTCATTACAAAAGAACTAAATGTGAGAAATCTCGAGTACACCGCTCATCAGCTGAAAAAAAATTGTTCATCGGTGGTGGTCACCCATGGTGTTCACAAAAATTACACGAAAAAAGAATTACTTGCCGAAGTCCTGGCAAGGATCCTTCCAGGTCACCACATGCACAAAAGTGAGAAAATCTGGCCTTTTGTCTTTTTCTGAAGAGTATGCAAAAAATCTTTAAACTCTGCTTGATTGACAGTTATAACGTCAAAGTTGAGTAAAAGTTACGAGACATCCAACAATGCCTTTGTTGCCTTAAATTTTTTCACACTACAAACTACTACCGTCATCCTTTCTACTGCTTCCTCTATGATCTTGAGCACGCTACCCTGGTGTGCCCACAAAAAAAAACGATCAGAAAGCCTCTCCAAAATATGCCAACTACTTATCGCGGCTACACTAAGACCACTAAAATCTCACCTTTTCCAAACTCAACTTGCAAATTTTTCAAGATCACCCCCAAACAATTTTCAAAAAGTAGAGTCTAGCTTTCTTATGCGATTTCTCTTGCTTTCCAGAAAAGCTGATCCACAAACACTAACATAGTACCCTTTTTCTTTCCAATTTATATTTATACAATGCGCTTTTTGTACAATCTCGCTTGGTCACAATTCAGGCTGCTGTGGCCTAATTCACAGCACAACTGTTACTGTAACATGTTACTAATAGCATCCAGAATAATATTGTCGAACTAATACAAGTTCTAGACGAAAAATACATTGAGATCCACCACCGTGCTATCAAAATTGATACAGATGTGTTATCTGGTTCCATTATTAAACTCTAGCATCTCTATCATAGTGGCTGGTGACTTTAACGCAAAAATCTCTTCATGAGGTTACAAAAACCAGAGGAAATCAGTTTCTAAAAAATTTTACATAATCTCCAAATAAATGTCATAACCACTCCCGAATCATCACACTAATCATTCAGCCCAGACCAAGATCCTAATACCCTCGACACCTTTCTAACCAGTAAAATCACTACTTTATATTAACCCTCAATCTCTGCAGATCTTCCTGTCATCACAATCCGGTCTACTTTGACTTTCTAAGGCCCCTTCGGTACATTCCTATCCCTTCTCAAAGTATTGGCTGGCCCCATCTACAATGTCACGTATAGTCCTCCTTTTTCAAATGCTGACTTAAAACTAAAACTGATTTAGACACAGAGATAGACAAACTAACGAAAGACATTGTTACCTGAATACACACTGCTACTACAACAACAGTTCTAAAACATAAGATAAGCTTCCACACAATCTCCAGCATCCAATTTAAAAAAAGAGATCGATACGCAAGCAGGGCCCTCGAACTAAAAACTCTCTTAAACTCTCTCCAGAAAAAAAGAAGGATCAGTTTATAAAACATCGTAAATAAAAGTTCAAAAAATTATTGCCAAAGCACAGTCGAACCCAAAAAATTCCTTGACGGCCATCAAACACTCTGAAATACACAACTAACTCCTCGTTAACTGCAATAAGAACATTAATGCTTACCAAATTTAAGTTCTGAAGACTTAGGAGACGTACATGCCCACATTAACTGATTAGTCTAACAGGAACCCCTCGAGAATTCTTCTTTTACACCCATATCACCGTTGGAAATCAGCCAAACTAAAGATTTCCTTAACGACTGCAAGGTACCAAGCAAAGACGGAATCAAAAATAGTATTCTTAAAATCCTCGCTCGGAAATGCATAGTAGTCAAACATATCTACTGCAAACATGCATCTTCGCTGTTTTCTATCAACATAATGTCAGAAGGCAACATCATCTGCTACCCAAAGCGTAAAAATCCCTTAGCTTCCCCTTAAGCTATGGACCCATTCGTCTCCTCTGGTCTTTAAGCAGAACTGTCGGAAGCATGACCCTTTTCCCCTGCTAAACAATCACATCGAGGAAAATGACATCTCCAATGTTCAGCATGGCTTCTGATCCAGATACTCAACTTTTGAAATTTGCTAAAGGCCTCCTGTACAAACTCACCCAATTTGAGTTCCTGCACTATCTAGTACACACTGTTAAATCATTTTTCTCGGATCGATGTTTTGACTACGAAAACATCTTAGGTAGTGGTGCCAATGCTGGAGTTCAGTACTAAATTTCTCAGTATGACAGCATTGGATCTTATGGGAACGGTTCTATTTAAGTTAAGGAGATTAACTATCTTAAGCAATTGACAATCAGTTTTTAACTAAAATTTTTGCAGAGCTTAAAAATGTCTAAAACAAAGTTATGCAAAGTTTCAAAAACTCTGGGTGCTTATGAAACGAGAAATTAATGAAACAAATTCAGTGAATTTTACATGCGTTCTTATGAGAGATAGTGCAAAGCGACTCTTATAATAAACAATTGTAATACAAATAACAGTCAGATTTGGACAAAACTGTAGTTAACAATAAATTAACATCTGCTTTTTTTATTATGTAAAACAATCACGTCGATTAGGTCCTTTTAAAAATAGTTATTAATGAATAATCTGAGGTGTAAATACAACTCAATATTAAATTACGGGACGTGCGCACACATTTCTAACCTAAAAAGACACAAAGTCTGACCTCTCTCTCGCACCACCTCTCCAAAGGTAGTCAAACTGCTTAACTACAATTTTATTTTCATGTGATAATTTATAGAATTAGTACTTATTACATGACATATGTATACTTTATCGAATTTAAATTATTTTGGAGTAATTACTACACTTCCTCCATTACATGGTCAAAATTAATTCCATACTAGCCAGGTAAAGTTAGTCAACTCCTCAGATGTGTCATGTATATATAAGTATAATCGATACACGCAGTTTACCTAAAGAGCCTTATAAACCTTCTTTTCTTGTTCTTCTGCTTTTCTTTATCTTCTGAATTTTTTTTTTCTTGATAAACTGTTCCAACATCTTGTAATAAGTACTAGTTTCATAAACTGCCGCATGAAACTAAAATTGTAGTTAATTAAAATATAATCGTTCCTATATAGGATCCAATGCTTTTATGCTGGAAAATTTAGTACTATACATTTTCCATAAAACCTCACACAAATAATCAAATTATAAAAAAAAATGAAAAAAATGTAAAACAGCTTCAAAAATTTCTGAAAAAATAAAAATGTCGTATAATCGATTATTTATTTATTCTTTTCAAGATTAACTAATTAGCGGAAATTAAATAAATATGTATCAATGCATAAATACACCGACACGATGGCTCAGTGGTAGAGTTGCAGCCCTGTTGATCACCAAGGTTAAGCAGCATTTGACGTAGTTAGTACTTGGATAGGTCACCGTTCAAGTCTTTCCGTTTTGCCTCTGCTGTTTGCTTCGTGGATTGATTAACTGTTTCTGTGTCCCTTTGACATCGTGAGCGGGAGGTGTGCCAAATTTCTGCCTTGTTGTCTAAGTCTGCAGCTTAAACACCATGTCAGAAATGACGCAGATACACCGGGCAGTTCTGGATCAAGTTTTTCCTACGGGAGACACGGGAGACTTCCCGGGATTTTTTTGGTCCACGTAAAAGTTGTCGTGGGCGAATGTGGAGCAGTTTGTTAGGGATCTCCCCCTTCTAATCCCATCCCGATTCCTTCTCAATCCCAAGTACTAAGTGCCCTAAGTAGTGCCTTTATAAGACAGCTGGACGTAAAGCACTATAATATTAAAAAAATTAATAAATAAAAAAATTAATGATGTACAGATAAGCTGCCGCTCAAAAATGTTTTTTTTTTAGTTTAAAAATAAATTTTCTTTCCTACCTTGAGCGTTTTTGAGAGGCTGGTGTGATCTCGGTAAGAAAAATGGTATTCGCCACATAAGCTCCATCCCTCCGAGGCAACCTTACGGACCCTCAGGTCTGCTTCGCAGGAGCCTCGGGCCTTAAAATAGCCCCAGAGGCAATGGCGCTTATCTGACGAAAACTACCATAGTACGTGCATATAGAAGTATAACTTTAAAAACGTAATTTAGTACTGCTTTATCGTGGATGGGGTAGTATTATTACATGCAAATAAAAGTAGCTTTACTCAAAAAATCACCTTACTTATAATTGAAAAATTTTGTAAGAATAAGACGCAATAAAAATGTAACAATTTATCCATAAGATCTCGTATTTATCTTGTAATATAAAAAGATTAAAACTTTAAAAAAATCTTTGAACAAATTCAACAATCAATTATTTATTCAAAAATAAAAATTGAAAATAAAAATTAAATAAACATTTAGTAATACGTAGAATAGATGCTACTAAAAAAGAAGTTTCTCGGGTTGAAAAAAATGTTTTATTAAATAAATAACTTATTCATCAATACAATGTATCATTAAGCCGAATTAATCAATAAACAGTGAATAAATATTTTAACGAAAAATAGGTTTGCGACGCCACAGTCGACGCCCCTGCTCTGAAGCTAAATAATCATACTGGTGTATATATGAAACTATCTGTGTGCTCTGTTGTAGCGACCATTCCCCAAGAAGAAGAAAGGATGATGTATGAATTGCCAATGGGTCGAAGTGCGCCAAAGTGCAAGAAAAATAAGACTAATCCAAGTCTACCCGGCCCTGAGCATCAATTGCCCCGTTGACGAGACGTCCTCTTCGACGACCCTAGCTGAGCTCGAAAAGGAAGGTGCATTGCGCAGCACACGAGAGCCGTCAAGAGACTATGAAGCGTTGACTTCCCGGACTACAATCCTTGACGTTCACGGTAGGCTTACGTACCAGTGAGGAAAGCACGGCCTACACCAAGGTAAAGTGCGTAGGCTGAGAGGGGATGCGGGGAAATCATTGATTGTAACTACCGGCACGAGAGCAGGAGCTGAGAGGTCGAGATAGAGAATAGTGCTCGAGTGTGCTCTCGTCGGGCCTCCGTCGAGACGTGTGGGGACTGGCGCGTCGGGAAAACGTGTGAGGGAGGGACGGGGATAAGTGAAAGAGAGAGAGAGAGAGAGAGAGAGAGAGAGAGAGGGCGCGTTTAATTTTAAAAGTGAGGTGGATAGGTACATAGCACAGTTGCATGCGTGGGACAGATCGAGGGCCGGCGCGGGACGTGTATTGGGAAAAGTGTTTGCGATCTTTACTGGCCGTGACAGCGATCCAACGTCGTGGTCCTAGAGGTTGAACCGAGCGTGTGTGTGTGCGTGTGCTCTGACGGTCAGTTGCGTTGAGGAGGCCTGGGCCCGACATTTTTCTAATGGGGTAAATTTTTTCAATACACTATTAAGAATCAACCAGAGTTTCAGTTACTTCTCTTATGTGAAAGTTGTGAAACAATCATTTTTACTAACGGTATATTGTACTTGATTGTGTCACGTCTTGTTCCCACATCTTATATTTATAGGACGGTAACGAATCATTTTTTTAATGGATTCATTTTTTTTAAAAAGAAGTTAACAATTTAGTCCGACGAATTAATCTGTTTTTGACATTCTTACCAATTTTTTTTTCTACCATTGCCCGCAAGCAAAAAGCATTGTGTATGAGTTTTTTCTTCCATTTATCATCATGATTATCTACGTAAGGCAATCTTACAGTATTCTGCCTGTTGAATTTTTGCATTCCGAATTTTTAGCCATCCTATCTTTCATCTTTCCGATTTCACAACGCTCCTAATGTTTACTATTCCGAATTTACATCTTTCCGAAATCCTATCCTTCCGATTTTCGTTCACCCAAATTATTGTCAATCCGAAATCTAAGTATTCCGATTTTTAAAACATCCGATTGTATGTTTTCCGAATTCTTAGCCTTCCTCAATTACATCTTTCCGAATTTTTTATTTCCGAATTTTAGACTATCCAAATTTTTAACTAGACTCGCGCACCATCACTGGCGTCCTGGTTGACGTAAGATCGAGGGATTACGTAAGTGTAATTGTTTTCCCCTTTTCAGATAGATCCAGTGAAGGGAGAGTCGAGAGCGTAAATCATCGAGTAGAGACGTACGAGACTGAATTATCACGGTATTTCCTCTCCAACGTGAAGTCACTTTGGGGAAGTATAGATAATCGTTATAGGTTACGAACCACACTACAACAAAAATTAAGAGGTTACCGTATAAAATACAGGAGGTCGCAGGTTCAACTCAAGTGGAACATTTTTTTTTTTTTTTTTTTTTTTAACGAGAAGCAGTAATAGAATAAGAATTATATTCAAAAGAATTTACTAGCTGATAGAATTAAGAATTTTTAGCAGGTAAAATTGATGAAAGAAATTTTAGGTTTTCTCATTTAATGATTTTTAATTTAGCTGAAAATTTATTGCACGGTAAAAATAACGATAGAAATAGTATTTTTGAAGCTGATAAAAATACTATCAAGTCTTTATCATCTAAACTCTTTGATTCGTTAAAAATTAAGAGTATAGAGAGATTAGGTCAGTTTAAGCTTAATAAATCTGGACCAATTTGTGTTCAACTTAGATAAGTATTGCTGGTTTTGAGAAACAGTAAAAAAGTTACTGATGTAAAGATGTCAAATGACAAAATTGATTTGTAATGTGAACGTTTCGCCGCTTAGAATAGTGATTGTTTTAAGTTAAAAGTAAAAAATTAAGAGGAGACAATGAAAAAATGATGTACATAAATTCTATACCAAAATTAGTTAATAGTAAGGAAAATTCAACAAATTCAAAAAACCAAATAGTTATATAAAAATCTCTGGTATTGAAAATGATTTCATGTTTTATTATCGAAATGTCAGAAGTTTTAATAATAAGCTTGATAAATTAAGATTAAATATTTCTCTTTATCACCCATGACCGGATATTATTGTTTTAACGAAGACTAGACTTTAGTCAAAAGTCCTCAATAAATAATAAGGCTCATACAATACAATATTTACAGTGGATGGACCTGACATAAGTACTTAGGTTCTGTGCCACAGGTGGTGGTGTACTAAAATCTGGAGAATCGCTCAGCTGCGAGAAAAATAACATCCTTTTAGGCGTCCAGCTTAAGTCCCAGACATTCATGGTATATCAACTTCTAAGCCCCTCTTAATAATAATCTCAAATACAACACGGTAATTGTGTAAGTAGTTTGATCCAATATTACATTCAGTCTTGATAAAGCCTAATATTTAATTATTATAACTTGAGCTATTCCACTGTACCACAGTAAAAAATTATATTCCATAGGTTGCACAGCAGAAATAATGGATAGATTTTTTGTGGTAAGTGATAGGATGTAATTTAAAAACAAATGTAAATTAAAATAAATTCTTTATTTCATTGACAGTAAGAACTTTTTTTCATTTATGCGCAAAAAAAATGTGTAATAGTTTTATGAACGAAATGTAGCACGATATGAATAAGTTATAATAAAATCATTTTTCATATATGATACATATTTACAACTGGAATGATCCAAAATGATTTCAAGTAGGTAAGTTGAATCATACATTTTCTAAAAGTGCAAAAAATAAGTGTATCACCCTCAGAATAAACAGGAAATACATTTATATTTTAAGTATTTTACGGAGTTATACTCGTAACTATTAAATTATTTTGCTATAATTCTTTACAAAATGTTTACTTGATTTATTAATGACGCTATTTTCAACCTTTCCTACGTATCCAAGTTTGAAAAAACTTGTAATTCGTACTGTACTAAATGTCACTATCTGTCATGATTTTACAGATTATCTAAAATTAATAATGTTATTACGAATTATTTTTCATAAAACAAAAATACTTGCTACTTGAAGGTAAAAACAAATAATGTTACCATATAAAACAATATAAAACATCCAACCGTGTAAACTTTAAACTTATATACACACGTCTTCTGAGAGTTATTAAAAACAAAAAAATAAAACAAATAAACAAAAATCACGTTTTTACAGTTTTTCACCACTAAGATTGAGAACATTGTAGTAGGAATGATCAGGAAATCGATCAAGTTCAATGTAATCCGTTTCGTCGAGAAGCAGTCCTTCAGCTAGGCTAACAAGCTCCGTAAAGGAGGGTCTACACGCAGGATCTTTGTCCCAACAATAATACATTATGTTGTACAGTTCTCGTTTACAGTGCTCTGGCCTGTCTAATCTGTAACCGTCCTTTATTCGTCGCATAACCTACAAAATAAAAAAAAATTTCGTTTTACTTTTTGTTCTTAATACTAATGGAGATAGAAAGAGAAGAAAAATTTATTTCCGTACTTTGGGCGTTTTTTTAACATTTGGAAGTTTAGTGCACCCTAATTTTAGTATGTAAAATAGTATATAAATATACGTAAGTTCCAAAAAAAAAAAAAAAAAATATTGGTACTTTTGACCATATAAATAGCATATTTGTATGTATATGTTTCCAGCTACTGTGTACAAAATTAAAATGGTCACAATTTGTAAATTATTGTAATTGTTCTCCAATTTACTAATGTAGACGGTTTTCACTTAGATAAAACTCCGAAACAAAAGTTTTTCCGTTATAATCACTATTAATTGTGTCATTCAAATGGTTTTAAAACATTATTTTTACATGTTTGGTATCGTTACGTTTTATTATCTCCACATACTTAGCAATTGACATCTTAATTTTTTTATAACGTTGATACATTGGCTTGACTTTTTTCAGAGTTTCAACGTATGATCGATGGTTGTTAACACGAATTTAAATATTTTAATTTTGTGCTATTCAAGTCGGACGAAAATTGTTATTTCTCACCTTTACCTCAGGTATATGGGGAAATCCAAAAAAAATTCTGTTTTTGTACCCCATTTTAATAGAAAAAATTTTTTTTGAGGTACACCCTTGAAACTGGGCTCATTTTACTCGTCGTGTGATGTACTATGAGGAAAAAAATTTGAACACGAGGCTCAGTGAGGGTGACACTTTTTTCCGCTATCTACACGTTAAAATAATATGTATACGTAATAGCATGTAAATCGTGGAAAAAAGTGTCACCCTCACTCAGCCTCGTGCTCAAATTTTTTTCCTCATAGTACATTACATTACGAGTATAATGATCCTTATCTCGAAGGTGTGCCTCGAAAAAAATTTTTTTATGAAAATGGGGGACAAAAACAGGATATTTTTAGTGGATTTCCTCAAATATCTAGTTTTATAAATTTTTCTGTTCAAGATATTAAAGTTTTATTCTGTAGTTTTAAAAAAAAGTATTACTTTCTAATGTTAAAGAATTTATAACCATTGATTTTTTCTGATACGTTTTTTTATCAATTACTGTGGATATGAGACAATTGCCATTAAAAACGACTTCAATAGTAAATTTATGCTATTCCCCAAAAAATAGTTTTATTTTAGTTGACTCAGTTAATCTTTTGTCATACATAACACGTCATGAATACCAATTTGCTGCTAAGACTACGTTCAAAATAATGAAGTTGTGTTAGAAAGTACTGGTTTAATTCACTCTAACAAACAATTTCTTTTAATATATTTTTATAATACTGTTATTTAAAAATCAAAATACATAAAGGTAGTACTGTTATAAGAAAAACATTTTATATTATATTGAAAAATGATAACCAAATATTGAGTTTTATTGTGTAAGGTAGTCCTCCAATGATGAAAAACGACAAATTATTTAAAACAATACTTATAACTCACTTCTGCAGCTGCAAGTCCTGGATAGGGTGTTGATCCAAGAGTCACAATTTCCCAGATTAGAACACCAAAACTCCATATGTCTGATTTAACGGAAAAAATGTTGTCGTACAAGCTCTCAGGTGCCATCCATCTAATTGGCAGCCGACCTTCAGATTTTCTTTCATATATTTGGTTAGCTGCCACATCTCGAGCGAAACCAAAATCCGCTACTTTACAGACTCTAGTCTCCTCTATTAATACGTTTCTTGCAGCGAGATCTCGATGAATTATGCCCTTTGAAGCAAGATATTCCATCCCTTTTGCAACCTGCAAATAAACACCAAAAGTTATTATATTTAAATTAAGCAACTGCTTCCATTGAGACGCACATAAAAGGTAAAAACGAAAATTTTCAAAGTGTATGTAACGAGCTCTTAGCATATTTTTCAGTATTTGTTAGGAAAAATTTAAAAATACAAATTCAAGTTTGTGTGTACCTCTCTATACATAAATTAAAACTTTCAAGCAATAAATGGTTCTGAAATTTGTTCGGTGTAGTAAAATTATTTTGTTTACTCTGAAAAATTCTAAACTCATAACTACTACACTCTTGCATACATTTTTTATAAATATTGAAAAAAATATCTTTCCAGAAATACCTTTAATTCATTATTTTTAAGTGCTAATCAAGTAATTGAAGCAGCTTTAAATGCATCATTTTTTATTTGCTCTTCAAATCCAACGAATTGTTCGGTAAATTAAAAGAAAAGTTTCTTACAAACAATACATGACAATACAATTTTTTCAATTTGGTAAAAATAATACATCATGAATTTTAAAAAATCATTCTTTTTAACTGGAAAAAAGCTTTATCCCAGCAGAAAGCTTTTTACGAAACTGTTTCTTAATTTTTTTTTACCCAATAATGAAATTGAAAATATTATGTACTTTTTTTATAAATTAATGAAAATAAAAGCAAATAAGAAGAAAAGTTTTTTTTTTTATTTCTCACACACTTTTTCTTGTCTTTAGCTTAATATTTTTCAATTTTCTGGGGTTAAGTATATTCTGAGTAAACAAAAGCATTTTTCAACTTTGGACAAATACTTAAGACCTTTAAGAGGCTCGGTAAGTACCAAACATTGTGACCAAAAAAAATTTACCTATATAAGAACAGTGCAAGGCTTTGATTCTATAGTTATATCATCAAATATTGATCAGTTTATATTTTCACCTACCTATTTCAGGCGTATGTGTTTTGAATAATTTTAATTAAGCACTTGTATTCAAAGACTTGTACAGCTGTAGTAACTGACAATATTGAAATTTAGTACCAAAAATCTATTAATGCATAGCAACCTACACTTTTATTTAATTAAAAAAAAATACTTTTTCAACTATGGTTGATTAGTATTCTGTTAGTCTTCAGAAAAAGCCATATGGTAATTATGAAAACCTTAAAAATTTCTTTTTTAACATTCAACAGCAACCTACT
>NW_019379678.1:182640-230304 GCF_000648655.2 Copidosoma floridanum
TATATAACTATATATATATTTAAATATATCATTTACACAACTATCTTGATTGCTTTTTAATGAAAAGAAACAATAGCACCGCCTCTCAGCCACTTATTGAGTTAGGCGTACTCGTTTTAGCAGTACTCTCTTTCTGAATGTTTTTATGAAAAATTACAGACGATTTAATACAACTGTACACAGTATTGGTGACGGATACGTTTACTTAACATAAAAAATAAACAATTGAAAATAAAATTCGCAATATTGTTTTCTGAGTACAAGATTACTTTATTCTATACAAAAATAAGTCTTTAAATTTATGAATTAATAAACTTTTTTATCAAATGAATTCTCTGTCTAGTGAATTTATTTATAACAAGGAAAAAAAAGAAAAGAAAAAAAACGTAAACAAACCTGATAAACAAAGCTAGTGAGATCTCGTGACGTTAGTCCAGGACGGCCTTGATTACGAGCCTCGCGTGAAGCCCTTAGAAAGCTCTGCAGCTTTCCACCGCTTACATACTCCAAAATCACAAACATTGGTTCACGCTCAGTACAACAGCCCAGCAGGCGCACGATGTTCGGGTGTGGATCAAGGCACTTCATTACCTTAAGTTCCTGGGCAAGATCTAAGCGTTCACGCTCACTTGCATTCTCCTTCAGCGTCTTTACTGCTACTATGGTCGGTCCCGATGCCGCTCCAATGTCCAAGGCCTCGCATCTCCACACTTGGCCAAAACAACCCTCACCCAATATGTTAAAGACCTGTTGACAATTGGAAATAATAAAAAGCATTAGTTCCGTCGATTTTTACGAATCAATCATTCTTTTTATTTTTTTTTAATTTTATTCTCTATAAATAACGCCCGTATCCAGTACAGTATTCAAATTTTTTTGTGATCACAAAATGATTGTCATGGTTTTTTGCAGATTGATAGCTAACATTCAGGTACTTTTTGTAAATTTTTAAAAAACAGTAACTAAGCACAAGATTACTAGGAAAATATGCTAGTTAGTAAAATCCATTTCGATCAAACATATTTCTTTTAAGTTGGAAAATAAGGATTCAAAGGAGGTATTATCAATGTGCAAAATTGACGTTATTCGCAAGTGCTTTGAATTATTAGGTACTATGGTTATCGATGAAAAATATTGAAAAATCATTTTTAAATGGATACACTGCACCAATTAACAATATGTTTCATTCGTGATCATGCTAATAGCATACAAAGTCTAAAAAACATTATGAATATAAAAGTATTTTGAAAACGTTCGAAATTGGTTATAATAAAACTCTAAAAAGTGACTTTAAAAGTGTTTAAAATATCCGCTCCTTATTGTGACTAAAAATTTCTCTAAAATATTTTTGCCTAACTTGCATAGAATGCGTAGCCAAAGTAAGTGATACTATGTAAATGTTACCATCCAACTTAAGGACTAAACTATTCTACAGTAGTCTCACTATTGTATCGAAAAATTATCATAAAGTATCTTAGTTCCCCACTTTGGGCATGGTAGTTCCAGTAATGTAATACCACAATCGTTCACTATTGACATCATAACAAAATTGTAAGGTATCACGAAGTAGTTATTCAAAAAGCAGTAAATATTTTTATCGTTTTTTAAATATTTTGAAACTTTAAAGCATCCTGTTTTCTTTATAATTTAAGTTTTTTAGACATTTTTCAATTTTATTTGCTATAACAATAATATATTTTTACCGTAAAAAATTTCCGTTTTATATTTATAAAAAATTATTTGTAAATAAATTGTTTGTCAAATACTGAACTTATTGAAAAAAAACTTTAAGTTCGTTTATAAATATTACACTGCTCATAATTAAGTAGGAAAAATTTATTGTTCGTAAATGGTTCCCATATTCTTTGATGCATAAAAACCATGTGTATAATATTTTTTACTCATTGCTACTTTTATTTCATTACCCAAGTGGACATTTTTTTTATGATTTAGTAACGAAAACAAATAATCACTAATAATAATATTTAATAAACACCAGATTTGAGACTGTAGTAAAGTTTAATGAGTGTTATTTTTTCATAATTATTACTTTCGTCCTAATTGTCATTATAGAAACACCGAAAAAAGTAGGAACTATGAAGAACTTTTATGGTTAATTATCACTATCTATTACTTGACTTTTAAAGATTTACCAAAAACTAAAAATCATTAATGATTTTAAACAATAGATCTTTTTTCTTGTTTTATATTTCGTATCAGATAGAAAAACAATTAAAATTAATGAAAAGTAATGATCTTTACGGGTACAATTGTTCCGTTTGATCTCGTGAACAAAAAACTACAAATAATGAGGATTAAAAAATTTTAATTCTTACTTGTAATAGACAATTATAAACAATAAGTCTTATTATTTGTCTCAAATCTAGACATTAAAAACTGTTAAGGTTATTTTTTCATCCCTATTATTATTTTTATTTTCTTCTAATTTTTATAAATAATTATCACCAACTCATCGAATAAAATCATTTCTGTTTGGATAACATACGAACAATGTTATGTATAGAATTTTTGGTGCACAATCTAGTTACATGCGGGATTCTAACGTGCATAAGAATCTAACTGTGTCTACTATCCCTCAAGTTTATCAAGCTATGAGACTGGCATGCTTATTATTAGGCCATTAGGACTCCAAACCATCTTTTGATATTAATTTTTTTTTTTCATACCCCCACTGAAACATCGCGTTTAATACCTGTTTTCAGGGAGCAAAGTAAAACATTCTTTCCAGGTGAAAAATCGCATGTACTGATAGTAAGAAAAGTTTTTTGATACGCATTCTCTGCATTCCAATTTCCTCGCAGAGGACGCCAAAATACTTTTCCCAATATCAGTAAATAGGATTTTTTTACCTAAAAGGTTATGTTGCATTTGTCTTCCTGAAATCACGAAAAAACGTCATATTTTCAGAAGAGGAAAATAAAAAATCGTAAACGAGCCTTGAAAAAAAAGTATAGCACCATCTTGCCTCCAGCTTGGTTGGCAACTCACACCTATTAGGTGGTAATGCCGTACTTTCTTCCTTTGATACGTAAAATATTATTTTAAATTAATGTAAAATAGTGTAACTGTCAGTTTTATAAGAATTAAATTAGTAAAAGTCAATAATGTAAGTTTTTTTTCAAACTTTAAGTTAAAAGATAAATTTTTCTTGAACTGATGACATCTATAATTACTAGCCAGATGCAGTCTGAGGTTGTCCCCCGTGACCAGCAAATAGTGGCCTCTTGTCTACGGAATCACAGGTTATTTTTTCGTCGTAGCAAAGTAATGAAAAATCAATGCTACTTTTTTATATATAATTTTGATGCAATTATCTATGATTTGACCAAATTTCAGATTGATCTATTCGCGCAGAGTTAAGCAATAAATTTTCAATGTATGTTTTTATGCATAGCCTATTATGGGAGGTCCAAAAAAAGAGCTCTAAAACGTTGGGTTCAAAGTAATTCGAATTATAAAAAGGTGATTTAAAAAATTAGTATGATGTTCTACATGCCACACAATAATTCTTTACAAAATTTAGTAGGACTTTGCTCGCTAGATATTAGGATATTTCAATTAATACAGTAAAATTTATGGTGAAACGGTTGTCTCAGCGAGTAAATACTTGGACTTCAGCGAGGTTAACAGTGCGCGTGCTATTTCATATTTAAAACTTTTGTCAGAGCTGGCACTTGTAGTAAATTTCAGTGATCCAATTTAAATTTTTTTATATTTGAGATGCAATTATAAATATTGCTTACTTTAATAACAGTTTCCAGCAATATATACATATAACTCATAATTTAAAGTTCCCTATGCTGCAATAAAGGAACTGCCTTTATCCTTCATACCCGCACGTACGATGACACAAAAACCTTAACATAACACTTAACACTATTCCTCCTCTCTAACTACTTGCACATGGCCCAATAAGTTATGTATCCGCTCTAAATTTTGTTGTCACCGAAATGTTTTTAATACGTTTTTTAATATTGCAATTTGACAATAACATTATTTTGTTAATTCTAAATATGATTAACCTGCTTCTTAACAAATGCTCTCTAAAATTGCAAACACCTTAAGTCTGTGTCTTGGAAATTCCCACTTGTCATCCCGCTTGAAACGATTGCCATGTTTCTTTTTTTCTTCCCATGCCTCGTATCGACCGCCATGAGATTCAACTTTTTGCCATCGCTTTAAATCGAAAAATGGATCATTTGATATAGTAGAAATGCTTATCGATCCATGCTCCTTCTGTAAATAACAAATTTAATTTTTTTAAAAGTTTTCTCAAAGTACAATAAGCTCTGCGTAGTAATTACTTTGAATTTAATTAGTTAATATTTAAATATTGAGATAAAAGATTGCTGGTATGATATGCTTAAGCTTTTGTAGATTGACCATGTACTAAGGGAAATGAATAATACGTATATAGTCTCGTATCAATAGAGATGCGTTTTACTCGAAAATAAAATATGTATAAAACCAGAGTAATATTCAAACTTACGCTCCGTTCCTTGGACTTTTTGCTCATACAAATGTGCTTTCTTGATGACCAGGCCACCACGCTCAAACAAAAGACTAGCACACAAACAGCAGCAACAGGCACTAAGATCATTGTGAGATCTCGGTCTGTACTTGAAGGCTCGATCAGCGTAATATTCGTCTGAAAAGTTTTATTTTCTATTCCATGGATGGTATCAGCAAATCTGTCATCGAAACCATTAGTATTGAAGCTCATATTAGTAGTTAAACTGGAACTTGGTGATGTCTCCGGCTTTAAGCGAGTTCGTGGAGGCGTTCGTGGTGTTGAAAGCAGTGGAAAAAATTGTGATGGTGGTACAGAAGTTCGAAAGGCTAGAGAGGGCTCTCGTAATACAATAGATGGGTTGTTTTTTAAAATTTGAGACCTGAAACAATTAATGTTGTACTATTTTACTTTTTGATAAAAAAATATATTTTGTTATTTTAATTTTTGTTATATAAACGATGTTACAAATGAAGTTTCTGTAACTCTCATTTTTTATCCGTCTCTTTTTCTTTTTATCTCTGTTTATCTCTAATCATGTAAGTGGTTATGTCTACATTCTTTTATTTTTACATCTAAGATTTTGTATTCACTTTCTTTCTATTGAATTACTTAGCTAATGACTATCTGCGTTTATGTATAAGACTATTCCTTTTTATCCATTACACTTACTTCTGTACTTAATATAAATGTAGATATTTTGATGTCAGAACACTTTTTTTCTAAATTTTTGTTCCTTCTTTTCTGAACGTGTATTTTATTATCCAGCCCTCCTTTTTTGGTTGTCTACTTGTTTTAATTCCACAAAGAAAGCTCCCTAACTAAAACTTCATGTCTTTTACTCCTTTACGTATTTTTATTTTGGTATCTATAACTTACATTTTTTAAGTCTACTTCGTATGCTGTCATATTTTGAAGTACCTTATGTCACTGTGTCTTTCAATATTTTTGTACAGTATCGTTCTTTATTTATATATCCCGTTTCGAGTACGCACCTTTGCCTCTATGATTAACAAAGTATATGGACCTCTATTCCTGTAGTGTAGTGACCAATTCTTTAAGTCTTTTTTAGGCACGACTGCTACTCAAGAGTATCTTATATTTTTGCCAAAGCAAAAGGTGTAAGGTCCCTTGAAACTTATTATTTTTGTGTAAAAAAAGTTTTTGTAAGAAAAAAATTGCGATCGTGGACCTCAGCGTCAAAAGTGTATGTATGTGTGTATGTATGTATGTATGTATGTATGTATGTATGTATGGGTGTAATCAAGTTTTTTGACTAACTCATGCAGTTTTAGTTGGATTGTGCTAAAATTTGACAGAGAGCTTCGTCTTTTATGTCTAACGTGATGGTTTGAAATCGGCGAGATTTCCTGTTTTAGAAAAAAATGGCAGTCATTTTAAGATTGTACTTGCGGTTGAAAAAACCAGTTTTTCGGCTATAACTTTATAAAGTGATATTTTAAAGGTTTGCTGTGAAAGACAAAGTTGTAAATATAACTAATATACAACTATTTCGTAATACATTTTAGTCCAGGATGTAATTCAAACGTTCTGTGAGCCAAAACGTAGATTTTTTTCTATCTAACTTACTTGTGTTGTATTTTTTGTTAAAATATTAAATGTAAAAATTGTAGATCTCATGAAAATACAACTTTTTGGTGCAAAACATTTTCACCTAGGATGTAATTCATACGTTCTATGAGCCGGAAAGTGCTTGTAAAAGAAATAAATAGCTGTTTTCCCCAATCCGGTTGTTTGTTTTGCATTTAAGATAATAAACTAAACGTGATAGTTTTAGATATCGTCAAAATATAACTTTTTTGTATTAACATATTCAGTTATGATTCCAAACTTACGCTCTAAATCACAAAAAATGCCGAAAAATTGCAAAATTATCATTTTTCTCTATTCAACTAACTTTTTTTTTTCATTTACATTTCAAATTACAAAGTGAATGTAAAACTCATGGATCTTAAAAAAATATGACTTTCTTGTATCTAAAATTTATGTCTGTAAGAAAAAATTAACGCCATAAATCGCAAAAAATGATACGCTTGTTTCTTATGTTTTTTTATTCTTTTATCATCTTACATTATCATTTTTTTTTTTTTATCTTTTTTTTTTGAAATCCATAACCATACATTTTAGTTTGACGTATCTACAATTAATCATATCTTACTAATATATAAAGAAAAGTTGCTAAAACCGTTGTAATTGCTAACCACAAAAACTACTAAATCGATTTTGCTGAAATTTTGCATACTGATTCTTAAAAATTCCGAAATGGTTTTCGCATAGTTTTTTTCTTGAAAAAGTTGATAACAATAGCGATAAATAAGCTTAAAATTTCTCTAAAATAAACTAGCTTTGCACTTTAGTAGAGTAGGATCCGCTAGGTGGTGTCGAGGTGAAATTAAAGCCACCCACAATCAAAGATAGTAAAGAGTGGTTATAATATGCCCCATCGAGTCAACGATTATCATCACCCTTAGTATAACGTGCTAGCTTTGCGATAACATCGTCATTCTTCTGTCACCAGTCAAACTGTTCACTTCGCTGCAGTAATTACTCTGTCATGAGAAAAACACTTAAACAGCCCTTATCAGGGCTTTGAATCTCCACTCTCGTGGTTCAGACCTCTCAAAAGAGACGCCGAAACTGCGTAGTCGTCTTCCTGCTACCAAGCCTCGCCCGGGCTCGTCAACCTCTACGTCTGCCTGGATGGCCTCCTCTTCTAACCGTATCAAGGCCAGAAAAATCAAAGATCATCCAAGTCCTACAAGTAAGCTCAAACATGAGAAAAATCACAGCCACACCATGGAATCCATAACTGACGCAATCAAACGCCATCATCTCTGAACTACGAACAACCATCGCCGCTCAAAGCGCCACCCTACAAAAACTTGCTGGCACATCAACCGCAAATCCCTCTAGTCGAACCCACGGTACTCAGATCAGGAGTGCGAAACGCAAGGCAACTTCTGAAGCAAAACACCCTAAAGCAACCATCCTCTTTAACGACTCTTCATCCAAGTCAGAGTCCACCAAGGACCCTGAAAAAGAAACTCCAGCACCTAGTTTCACACAGCGTCAAACAACTCCTCCACTAATCGTCATACGCGAGTCCAAGCGCTGGCTGAAAATACACTCAGCACTTACAGCCGAGAACATCGAACTCCGTAAGGCAGTCAACGTTAACGACGGTGTTAAAATCTACACCAAGACAGTCGATGACTTCAGATACCTAACCTCTGAACTGGAGAAAAGCAAGGTTAAGTACACGATCCACCGACAAAATCAAGATCGTGACCTCGAGGTCGTCATCCGTGATGATTTACAGCACCTCACAGACACCGAAGTTCTCAAGAAACTCCAATCCAAAGTTCCGACAGTGAAAAGCGTTCACCATATGCGCAAAGGCAACCAGGTCTGGCCACTAGTCGTAGTTTATCTCGATTTCACCCCTGAGTTCAAAGCAGCCATCTTCGAAATTCACTTAATCGGCAGCCTGAGTGTAAAAGTTGAACCGAAGAAAAAGACGTCCTTTATCCCGTGGTATAAGCGCTGTCAGAAGTATTACCATACCGCAAACTACTGCCACGCATAGTGGGTCTGCGCATTCTGCTCAGGCAATCACGCCACTCCTGTCTGCACCACGAGAACTGTCAAGGACGCCAAGCCGTCTAGTGCAAATTGTTTCGGAGACCACTTGTCTTCCTATCGAGGCTGCCCAAAAGCACCTGTTAAAACCACCAGGACTGCAACAGCCCTCACCTATCAAAGCAGTCGATCAGGCCAACGACATTCTCAACTAGCGTAAACAAGAATTGAGCTACGCCCAAGTCACCAAGGGCTTAGGCAACCAGAAGTCACTCCTTGGCCCTCCAAATAACAAGTCACACTACACGCAGTCATCGAGTCAGCTGTTTCCCAATTCGTCGCCAATCCTACGGCGGCCATTCTGCAAACCACACGAACAATCCAAGCCTCCAAAGCTCCTGAACTTGAACAACTTCTTGACACCCAGGAAATAGACATCACCTGCATCACTGAGATGCACCCCAAGCTAAAGGACTCTTTATTCATGCCGAACTACACTATCTACAGACAAGATCGTCCAAATGAGAAGTCTTGCAGTGGTGCCGCCATCCTCGTCCGCAAAGGCACCCGTCACTCAGCCGTCCAAACCGACTTCGCTGCCAGTGAGGCAGTCGGGGTAGAGATACACACGTCGATATCACCAATCAGAGTGTTCTCCCTATACTCACCACCCTTGGACATAGACCTGACGTATCTTCCAGGTTTTTCCCAAGGTACCACTCCTGCGCTAGTAATAGGCGATCTTAACGCTAAGCACGTCTCCTGGGGCTGTGCGAAAACCAACACTAAAGGCAACGCCCTCCTGAAGATACTTGTCGATCATCAACTGACTCTAGAAGTGCTATTGGAACCCACACACTACTCGGAAAACTCTGACCACGAGCCCGACATACTAGACATCGGGATATCTTGCAAGATCTCCTTGGCCAAAGATCCCAGCGTTCGTATCGTAAAATCATCTCCCGGTTCTATTTGAGGTCCTACTGACTCCTCAATTCTCTCCAATTCTAACACTTAAGTTAAATTGGCTACACCTGAGATACCACCATGAGAAGTCCTCGTTTAAATGCAGCAAAATATCAAACCCCGTTGAACTAGACTCTGCAGTTGACGCCCTAACCATGGAGATAAAATCTGCAGTGAACTTGGCCACCTCTTGGTGACTCTAATAAGCTGGCCACTCCAATAAATAAATACTTAATTATAAGTAACAAAAGCACCTATCACCCAATGACTCTGGACGCTTACTGGCCACTTCAGTTAAAAAATAGTTATTTATAACATAAATGCCTATTACCCGATGAACGAGGTGCTTACTGGCCACTCTGTTTAACAAATAATTTTTAATAACACAAAAAAAGTCTCGGCTTAAACTTCCTGTCAAGATTCAAGACCTCGTATCAAAAAAAAACAAGATTCGAAGACTTTGGCAGCGTCGCCGTACCACTCATCTCCAGGCTCTCCTTAACTTACTCCAGCTTAAGGTTCAATCTCAGCTAATCGAATTTCACAGCAAAAAGTTCAACCTCTTCATTAAAGAAGGCTGAAACCCACCCAAAAAGTGCCTGGAAGGTAATAAAGAAGCTCCGGAATAGGAAAACAGCGATCCCCTCCATCAAAGCTAGAAGTACCACTCTGATGTTAGATTCCGACAAAGCCGAGGTGTTCGCTGACTCCCTGCAAAAACAGTGCTCACCATTCCCCAGTCTGGAGGATCTGGTTGATATAAACCAAGACATTTGCAACGAGGCGCTTAGCTTTACTCCTACATCAGCCGATTTTCATCACTGCACCCCGGCTGAAGTCATCTTGGTCATACGCAATCTCAAAAATCAAAAAGCCCCTGGCAACGATGGCTTCCAGAACAAGATTTTGAAAATTCTTTTCAGAAAGCACCTTATCGTGCTTACCAACATCATAAATGCCATCATGCAACTTAAGCACTTTCCTGCTAACCAGACTCAAAAACTTTAATTTTTCTAACAACTTTATTCTGGACACACAATTTGGCTTCCAGAAGAAACACGGAACAGGTCACCAGCTACTTTGTGTGGCCAAATTCGTCGCTGACAAACTTAACAAACGACATCACACAGCCATTGCCTTTCTGGACATCCGCCAGGCCTTCGACCAAGTCTGGCACGACGGTCTCATCTACAAGCTTATCCAGCTTGGGTACCCACACTATCTCATTGGTGTCATGTGCTCCTACCTATTAAAAAGGACGTTTCAAGCGAGGATCGGGAGCTCACTTTCTACATCACGATTTGTGACAGTAGAAGTTCCCCAAGGAGCCAAGCTATCTCCACTACTCTTCTACATCTTCTGCCATGACACACGATGGTCGCATTGTAACTGCCCTATACGCAGACGACATTGCCGTAATCCACTCAACCAAGACGATTCTAAATTACACTAACATGCTCAACCAGCATATCATCCAATTGACTGGATGGTACAAGTCCTGGTGTCTTCCCGTCAACAAGGGGAAAACTGAAGCAGTATTTGCTTCCAAGCGAAACCGAACTCCTCCTTCGATCATGGTCAACTCCCACCCAATCAAGTGGAGCAATTCCTCTAAGTATCTTAGCGTCACCTCCGATAGAAAGCTAACCTGGTATAAACACGTCAAATGCACCCAACACACGGCAAGGGCTGCCTTTTTGTCACTACAACCTTTCTTCAACTACCAAAAAGTCTCTTGCCAGACTAAGCTACGTGACTTTTCAGCAATCATCCGCAGCATCTGCACCTACGCAATACCCATCTAGGGCACGTCCAGCAGCTTAAAGCGTCTTTAAGATCCCTTTATGAGGTTACTAAGAAAGGAAATTTTCATTATGTCTCCTGCTCCAGCTGCGCCAATATTTTTAGCAAAACTCCAGGAGTCAGTAAATTCACACACAAATCCTTTGATTTCTTCACTTGATGGCTACACACATAAATCTTACGACTGGGTAAAACGCCCCTGCAACTCACCCATCACGCCCCTCAGTGCCAATTAGCTGGTAAGGAAATCAAACTCTTATCATTTGAGTCACACCCTGCTCGAGTCTCGCACCTATCTTGCGTCAGCGCCAAACTAGTTCTACTCTATAAACTCTGTTTTGGCCCCAACTCTCCGCAGTCCAATTTCGTTTTTCTAATCTTTTTCTCCGCTTCTCTAACTTCCTTCTCTCTTTAGAAGTGTATAGCCAACCCAGCTGGTCCTCCATGTGGTGGTAGATTTTAGCCAGTAAGAATCTGGTACTTCCTTTCTATCTGGAAGGCACCTGTAGAAGGTTTCCTACACCACATAAAAAAAAGACGATTATCGTAGTCGTTTATCGATAGTTCACCAAGAACAGAGTTCTTAGTAGTGCAGCTGGGCATCCTGGCTACCAATGATACTCTTCTTTCGTGGGTTAAAGAATGAATCGGTTTTCATCCCGGATGGCTAAGATAAGCTAGTGTTACGAAAAAATAGGCGTTCGGAACGTCAACTTCTCCGGTGGAATAACAGGAGACGTGTCCAGCCAGAGAACAACGTTCTTAAAGACTTAGAGTTTTGTGGCTGTTCAACCATTCACCCTGGTGCCATCAGAGAATTTTTTACTACAAATGCAAGTTAGGGAAGATAGTCCTGAAGAGTACGGACAGCCACAACGGCTTCTTTATCAGTCGTCATCCCAACAGTATACCCACAGGGAATGTATTCTCCAGGCTACTTTTCTGACTAAGAATGAGCGGTTGATTATCCAGGAAACGACCTGAAGACGAGATATTCTTTGGTCAGCGATGCACCTTCCTCTTGTGCGGTCTCCGTACACGGAGACTCCAAGGATAAGAGTCAAGCTACCTGCAGCTGGCTCTCCAACATCACAAAAAATAATAAGGAGTAATTGTAAATTTTACCACTGGTCTTATTAGGACCAACATAATTATCTACGTTTTCTACTTAACCATCAATCTCATCGGTTTTTTTAAGAGCCGCTTAAGTTTAAACTGCCTTGCCAACAAATCCATTCTACTACCATTTCTGGAAACGTTATTCGCCGACCAAAAGACTATGTAAATCCGGCCACTATTGAACCAAGTCAGTTATTCACTGGCAGACGTCACGAGCAAAGTTGTTCGTTGCAAGGCTGGAAACCTCGATAACCGACGACCCTAAGCGATTAACCAGGAATAATCGATCCTCTCTAAGGTCTGCGCTGGGATAATCTAACAGCTATTAAGGAAAAATAAACTTGAGCGAACGAGATAGTCTCCAACGGGCAAGTATCACGAGCCAATCTCCTCATCTTTGATCTCCAAAACAACTGAGTCTGAAAAGAAAAGGTGCTTTAGACACCAACGTCTTTGACGTTATACCAGGAGACGTTGGGAAGGAGCTCTACATCTAGCTCTAAAGCCTTAGACGTTGTAGTTTTCCCCCAATAAGTGTGGTGCTGCAATAACAGGCCAGAGAAGATCACCCTGGGGTATAGAGGCAGTCACAATTGCTGTTAACTTTAGTCAAGAGAGAGTTTACTTAAGAAGCTCCATTGGACGTCAAACTACCTTCCCAACAAATATATTACAACATAATAAAGTTAAAAAAAATAACTTTTAGGGCTCACAAGAGTCTTAACTATGCCAAAAGTCGCAAGAAGTCAAAGTGGAAGGAAAGCTTCAAATGCATCTAATGAAAACAGTTTTAGGCGTCAAGAAAATGACGTTGAACGTGAGGTAACAGAAAATTTTTTTTCTAATTTTATTTTTTTTCTGAGTTTTAAATCTTTATAGCTTTAAAAAATAGACCTGTTCATAGACGATACAGGAAAAACTGCCAATTAACGGTTTTTTTGAGACAACGATTACTTTATGGCATAAGGAATGCACGGTACTTTTCAGCATAATTATATTTTTTCACTTTTTACAGCCTTTTACTTGATCGAATAAACTATATTGATTCCGAACAAACACGTTTTCAATAAGAAGATTTTTGATCTGAGAATTCTTAGAAATAAATGTATTTTTTAATGAAAAAAATGTCAGAAATTTTTGACTAAAAAAGTTTCACATTACATGTCAAGACACTACGGTGTTCCATGTAGTGAGTCTCGGACGAAGCTGAGACGGAGGGGCCGGTAGTTCTTACATATTTTTGATTTTTTGTGCTATGTTTGTGTTACCCTGCCATCTTTTATTAGTTTTTATCTGTCAGTTAATTATGGTATACGTCTCAATTTTTGTAGGTGCCCTTGATCATTGATTCGTTTTTTACTGATGTTGGTACCTTTCAGTCTTTTAAAGGTGGCTCTTTTATGACTCTTGAGTCGAAGGTGCGACTGTCATGTTGATATTTATTAATGTTGCTTTAATTTAAAACGATTGTTTGTTAATATTGTTTATTGAGGCAAATTCAGTACTAATTCAAAATTTTAGACCATTATATCCGGTATAAAAGTTCGTAGGAATGATTATCTAAAATTCGCGCTTAACCTAAAAATTTACTTATGCTTTCTACATAGAATGCCAAAATGTATGCCTGTGTTTTTTTTAATATCCTTTGATTAAGTCCGTGAACACATATATTTAAAGATAGTAGTATACTTGGAATTGTATAAGCTTTATTGTATCAGTTTTTTACTCATTTACGTTTAGTAAATAAACAACTAGGCTACAACTGTCAGTAAAAAAAACTCAGTTACCATAAAAGCACATGTTTAAACTTTAATATTCATATACCATTTTTTTGCGTTTATATTTGTGAGCCTGCTATAAAATTTTGAGGGGTAGTGTATTGTTACTCAATAAATGATTCCTCAAGATTTCATGCCATTCTATTCATAATGATTTCATGAAAGAACTACCTTAAATACATCTTTTTTTAAATAAATTGTTTAATAAATAGCTTATAATTATTTTTTTAAATATATCTATAAGCATTGAAGTATATTACTGGTTGTTATTATAATTAGTATTATTATTAGTACCATGATTGTCATCAATATAATTGTTAATAATAATTAGTTAAATTATTATTTCTGACAAGTAAAAAATAAGTAGCTTTTTTCTGAAAGCTACTTTTATTTTGACTGTAAATCTCATTATTTCATCTATTAAGAGTAAATCAAGTCCAAGGGCATGTTCGATTATTATCCTAGGGTTCGTACTATCCATACTGTTCGTTCGACGTATTCGTTCCAATTGTTTTTTTGTTCTGTTTCTTTTATTCTCTTTATATATTATATAATTGTCTCATCTAACAGAACATTATCTAGATGTATTTATTTACTAATTTTTTGTGATATTTTACGCCAAATCTATGCGTTCACGAATAAATATGTAATTTGTATTAAACGTGCTTACCAAACAGCTATTTTTTATTAGATTTTTAATCTTTGAACCAAACAAAGTTCTATGAACTAATCATGCGTTAAAATTAGGTTGTTTATCTGATTACAAATGACCTTTCGGATTGAATAGAACAAAAAAGAAACGTATGAAATAAACGAATAATACGAGTGTGCCCCAAATTCAGTGTAATTTTATTTTTTTCTCTGGGTGCATAGCACGCAACGCCTTCAGTACAGCTACAGCGTCGAAAAAATGAAACTTGGGTGTCAAAGTTTGCAGACAACAGCTGAAAGAGAAAACTTGCAGGTTAGAATAGTTTCGAGGTTTCTTGACAGGTATATGTATATACACACGTTGATGGAATTGTCTGCAAGCTTTGGCACCCAAGTTGCACTATGCTCACCATGGGCGCTTAGATCGTTTTGCCTATCCTCTCTAACCGTCTCCACCCAGCGAATACATATTTGTTCAGAAAACGACATATTCTATATGTTCGCAAGTTTCCTTTATTGCCTGTAATACACTTAAAAACCTTCAAAATTATTTTTATGATCATTGTTTGATTTTTAACTAACTCTATGGCTACATTTTTGACAGCTGTTTGAAAGTGTTTTAAGATAAAGTTACAAATTAGTATTTCATGACTGCTAGAGTGACCCTGTAATTTATAAAATTGTTTTTAATGGAATTCACAAGGTCCCTACTTTTGTCTATTTTTATCTGTTGTATGTGGATGCATGCAAAGTAGACATATATTTGTAAAGTCATACAAAAATAAGAACACACCCTTTAGTAATTACGATTAGTGACACCTATCCACAACATTATAATTACAAACATAAAAAAATATAGATAGAGACTGAAGACAAATAAAACAGTGTATAGATAAAAATGTAGTTTGATAGACAAATAGAATATAAATTGATAAACAGAAAGTGTAAAAACGGTTAATACTAAGATACAGATAAACAACTACCTAAACACATACAGAGACATATACAGACTTGAACTAAAGAATAAAGAACTGAAATAATAACCCGTACTCTTAAGCTATTTAAGTAGTTACAGAGCGTTTATTTTAATTTAATTTTTTAATTTTAGTCCTAATTGCATGTTAACAGTTAAATCTTACATAAATCCATGAGTTTTAATATTACATACCAAAATTATAAATTATAATTTCAATTTCAAGTATTTATAGAAATAACAAGGTGAGGATACATGCATACTAAAAAAAATAATTGAAAATAATAAATTTTCTAACGAGAATATACATTAAAAATTAGTCAGTTTTCAAGGGTTTTGCTTTTACATGGCACCCGCAGGGCGGTTAGTGTACGTATTTGTCCTTACCTGTACTTTTCTGATTCTGATGCAGCTGAACTTTGGATATTCACATTGACCTCTGCCTTAGCTGGGACACCACCATCTGATACTGTGACATATAATGTCATAGATTGTCCTCCCTGAAAACATCTGGTGTCATATATTGTCCTCCTTTAATTTTGACGGTGATTGGTCCACTAAATCATCTACTCATCTTTTTTTACTTATTGTAACAGTTACTAAATATCAAGCAGATTATGCAAATGATACTATTATTTGTCGTGGAAAATTGTAAAGCTAAAAAATTTGTTAACTGAAAGAACTCATAATTTTTTTAATAAATGAGTGATTGTGCCGCAACAGACTTATAAAACGTCCCCAACTCGTATTCTCGTACAGGAGTAAAATGTGTAAATGTCAAAGTCACTGTTTATGTGAAAAATTTTTGCTCTTTCTGCTCCAATAATACGAAACATCATTCAAAATTGTTTTAGGGGTCGAATTTACAAAAAAGGGGTCAAAATATCCTTTCCATCCACTGTCTCCATTAGACCTTCACAACTTGAGGATTGGAGTTACTATAAAATACCGTAATGGTGAGTTTCTAAACTATACTATATAAGTAAGCAATAAGCAGTGGCTAAAAGTTTCTGTACTTTTCATCTACCTCTATTTTGCATTGCGTAAGTATAACGTTTGAAGTTACACAATATGCATTTTCTTAATTAATATATTGGTACAGACAGTCACCCTGGTAGAAACGTTACTACATAAACTGACTAGAAAGTCGTCAAAATTTTATAAGCCCATTGACGCATGTATGTTGACGAGTTTCTAGCCAGTTTATGTAGTAATTTTCTATTACGGCATATGCGCAAAAAAATCAACATCGTGCTTCCAAACTGTAAGAGCTTTGTAAAGCTTGAATCGTCTTTTTTGTCCATGTACCTTGTATCCACCTCAATAGTAAAAATATCTTTTTTACACTTTGGGGCGACCAAGTACCACCAAATTTCTTTTTCATTACTATTGGACCAAAAATTCCAACACATATTTCAGCATTTGTACCAAAAAGTTTTTTTTTCGAAATACATCAATTAATGGAAGTACTATTTTTAACGTTAGTAGCGGAGTGGTAAGCTTTTAGTTGCTTCTAACTTGCTTTCAATGGAAACTAGGATCCGGCCCTATCAAAGAAAAGTGTTGTATCATTTGGTACTGCCAAATTAAATTAATAGTGGATTGAAGAGAAATAACAAATTTTCAGCAAATATCCACATCTCATTTTCAGCGATTTTGATTGCTTTTATTCTAGCTCTTGTAACTTTAGATTAGTATCACTCGACTGAACAAATTTTTTTCCATTTATAAAGCTTGATTTTATTTTTCGTATTAGGCCAGAAAAGAACACTCCGTGTACACAATTAACTCACTTACTAATATAAGAACTAGACGTTTTATGAAAAAAAATTTATTAAAGCCATATTTGAGAAAATTACTTTTTTTATTAAACTAGGGGGCTTCTCCCCTTGTGTGCTCTGCGTATCAATCCTGAACTTATAGTTTATGTATAATTCTAACAATCATTTAATTCAAATAGAGTTATTAGGTTTCAGTTTATTGATTTGACAAACAGATAATTTCAATTTTTATTCAACATGCAAAGTACAATGTTTCAAAATCCAACATTTGAGACAAATTCTCCCGCTTAAAATCAGCCTAAGCCTACGAACTAACAAACTTTCTCTTAAGCCATTGTTAAAGTCATTTTGAGTTAGTTACGGCGAAATCACACACATATATTTTGTTCCTTTCAAGTCAAAATATTTTACAGTTATATTATAAGCAATACCGAAATCTGTACTGATTTTCGTATATACAATTAATGTAATAAGTTGATAATCTCATTAAAAATTCAAATAAATCCAAAAGATTGTAAACAAATTTTCTTACCCTTCCTTTGAGTGACTCGTTAAGGTATATGTCTCCGGTGGTATTATCAATAAGAAAAGGCAGTGGTGGCCAAGATCGTGCGTGACCTTTGAAGTTGCTGGGTTCGAGGCTATAGGTAAGTTGATTAAGGTCATAACTCTTGGCTGTTACATGTTCGATTAGCTTGCCAACTGGATCGTCCTCGTGTAAGATCCAGCTTCGGGTCAGGTGGATCTCTGGTGGCGTCTTGACATCGAACTCGCAGTCTGATGAAGAGAAAAATTGTAAATGTAGTATCAACTGAGCCCATGAATTTTTTCTTGTAAAAAATTTTGAGAAGTTAGTACAAAAAATTGTCATTTGAAATTTAAGTGTAGTTGAAATGAAATAATGGATTTTCAGAAATTAAATTCGTGGCTAAATGGTACATCATCTCACTAGGACTTAAAGTACAGACATGAACGCCCGAAGGTTGTGGTTGTTATATGTTCGTGCCCTGCTTGCCTATATTGCTTTTCTTACCGAGGGCGCAAAGGTACGTGGGACTAAAGTAATTGCAAGAGTGCAAAGTGTAGCCCAAGAGCGAAAAGCGGCAGTTGCGCTTTATGCCCATGGTACTCGCTCACTAGGTGCGTAATATACTATTTTCCGACCTCGGGCGTTTTCAAGGGTCAGGTGTGCCCTCGGTAGGAAAAATAGAATTCGCCACATAATCGCCATCGCTCTACGGCTACCTTAGGTCCCTCGGGCCCCAAAATAGCCCCAGAGACTATGGCGATTATCCGACGAAAACTACTATTTCACCGCACTGTGTCGAAAGTAGGAACTTTCAACCCGCTTTGCAGAACGAAAGTTTCTACTTTCGGCACAGTATGGTGAAATAGTATAGGATTTGTCACATAAGGGCCATCGCACTGCAGCTACCTTATGTCCCTTAGGCCGCAAAATAGCTCCAGAGACGATGGTACTCACCCGACGAAAACTACCAAAATTTCAATAAAATTTCCCAAACAAATATTTTTACGTAAAAGTAAAGTAAATTCAACTATTTTTGGTGAAACTAGCGTAAAATTTTATATCAAAAACAATAAAATGTTTGTTATTTTGTGTTATGTTCACGTATCTATTGGGCATGCAGGAAAAAAATCAAATGTTGCAAGAATTGGGGAAATATTATAAAAATGCAACGCAAGAAGCAATACTATTATTTTTGTATTTGTGTATTTCTTGTCAAAATAAAAAAAACTATTAAAAAAGATTCAGGTGTAAAGCCAATAATTTCTTTGAAAATGAATTTTCGAGGACAAGTGGATCTAAAACCGTAATAATTAGTCTTCAAGTGAGAATGAAAAATAGTTGCTTTGTGTACTTAAATATATGAACTAACATTCAACTATAGCTTTCCATTGATTACTTCTAAAAAAGTAATTATATATTAGTTGTTAGTTTAAAAAAATTGCATTAAGGATTTCAATTTGAATATGTATTGATGACTATTTGGATTATCGAATGGATTCAACTAACTTGAACTTTGTTACAAGGGCATATACCAACTGGACTATACCAAATGCAAATATGCATTCCCCATATTTTTTCATGAAGTGTCTCTTATAAGCATGAGTATTTGGATGTTGTATATTTTTTAAATTAATATTTCAATTTCAGAGAAAATAAAAAATTATCACGTAAAATTAGGAAAAAATTTCTAATAGTTACTGCAATTAACAATTACATTTAGTTAATTATTGGTAACAGTTTTAATTAGTATTAAAATAAAATAGTTGACAAAAAATAACTGTAAGTGAAGACAAGGATTTTCCATAAAAAACATTTTTTGTGTTCAAAGATGTTATTAAAAATATTGAAACAGTACTTTTTTCTACTTTTTTTAACATTTGAACGTTTACTGAGCAGTAAAATAATAGAGTTTGTACCTCATGCGCATCCAACCAAGGCAAGCACAAGGAATTCCTCGTGGCGCTTGGTGCTTGAGCTGGAGACATGCGCCAGTGGGTAGGTATTGAAAAAACTACTATTTCTTTTTTTGTGGAAGCATAAAATAATAGAGATAGTAAAAATAATCATCCTGGGTTATGACATAATTATGTCAGCAAACTAGAAAATTTATATATGATTTCATAACTTTGGAACATTAGCGATTGAGCAAAAATAAAAGGTTTGACATTATTTAATTTTTAATTATTACGAAAACCAGATCTCTCATAGACTACATGTAATCATTGTATCAAATATGTTAGAGTGGAATACAAAATTATACGATGTGATAAAATTAATAAATAGTAATTGAGTATTAAGTGTTTCGTTTCGAAGTAGTTTCAGTCCTTACCTAGCTTAATTTCTTTATATACAACTAATTTATGGTATGATATTACGAGGCTAGTATAATATGGTACTTATGCTGGGCCGAAAATGAAAAAAAAACTTGGCTTGCATTTATTTTAATTGCTCTATTTCATGAGACCAAAGTTTTGTTTTAAGCATTATATATTGCTGATTTTACGAGATTTCAAACGGAAGTAAAAAAATAATAATTTTAACTCATTACACTAGCCAAATGTTTAATTTTTAAAGGTTATTCTTATGAGTTAACGATGAAATTTATTTTTGTTAGTATTCCATAGTGTAACTTTTTTTCAATGACAATTAAATCTTATGCATTAGAATGGAAGATTCGAATTAAAAAATAATAATACTTGTATTATATGATTATACGTGCACTTCGTACAGTTAAACTATCAAAGTTGAACACGATTTTAAGATTCATTATGAAAATCTGTACCTATATAAGATAAAAAAAATTGCTGCACTAACCATAAGTAACGGTACGGTGGCATTGATACAAGCAATCATATGATTATCGGATAGGAGAAAGTAGGGCAATGAAAGTGCGATGAAACATATACTTAAGTATTCAAACATATTCGCTCTTAGAATTCCTCCCTGTATCTGCCTGCAAATTTCAAGCTTTGTCTCTTTACTTTATGTATCAATTACCAATCTGCTTTCATGTTATCTTTATACGTATTTTAGAAATCTACCAAGATATATACATCTATAGTCGTATGTAACCTAAAACATTTTTGCTTGAGCGAGTAAGAGAGCAATACTTAATTTATAAGGAGGTACGCGCGAGATTACAGTTATGCACTATTGTTCGTACAATAGCATTTTACAGTTATTTCATTTGCTGTTGGATTCTTGCTAGTATGAATCATTCAATCATACCAAACGACAATATTAAGATTGTAAAGTAAATTCATGCAAAAACGATGCAATTTGTGAATGTACGTATACTGTTCCTATTACTTTGATTTTTTTATTAGCTAGTTAATATTTTTAAGAAAAATATAAAGGTTGTAAGCGGCGTCTCAACACAATGAGAATTACGTGGTCATTGTGAGGCTAAGCGAGCACGGCGATCGTAAGGTGAAGGAGGTTTTGGTATCGTCCGAGGCCGCAAAGTGGAGTTACGGGGCGGGAAAGATACAAATTCTTTCCTGCGGACGGAAAGCTACCGAGACGCTCGCAATCGCATGTATGTTTATATATATACTTAAATTGATATTGTATACGAAGAAAAAGAAAGACGTTGTCATAGCGAAATCTTGTTTTTTGTTTGTTATTTTTTCTGGTTGACTTTATGCAAAAAAATAAAGCAGTTTAACTCCAAAAGTCCATCAAGTCAGTCGTTTTCTTTACTTGCGCGTTTGTTCAAAAACATTTTTGGTGCCAAAACCCCCTATCAATAATATAAAAAAAAAAAGCGCGAAGTTAAAAAAAGAAGAAACTGCTGGCAAACATGAAAAGAAGACAGAGGAATTATGGTCCGTCAACGCAAGCAAAACGACGCCGAGATGCTCCCCTGGCTCCTGTCAACGCGGCGGCTGCGCGATCTCGCGCCCCCCACCATCCTCCTGCCGGCTCAGCTCCAGCTAACCCCAACGGTGACCAACCCCTGGCTCCTATCAACGCGGTGGCTGCGCGATCTCGTGCCCCCGCCGTCCTCCTGCTGGCCCAGCTACAGCTAACCCCAACGCTTCTGTTAACGTGGCGGCTGCGCGATCTCGTGCCCCCCGCCGTCCTCCTGCCGGCCTAGCTCCAGCTAACCTCAACGGTTACCAGCCCCTGGCTCCTGTCAACGCGGCGGCTGTGCGATCTAACGCCCCGAGTCGCATTCCGGTGCTATTTCCAAGCAGCATAATACCAGTATCATCCCACGTACAATATCGTCCTTTGACCGAGCCAACCCTTGATACCAGTGAGGGTATCTCCGATAACGAGCTACTGCCGATGCCGAACGCGAATCGAGCAACGATGCGGTTTTTTGCCCAAGACCGCCCTCCTACAAGCCCAGTCCTCAATGATAGTGAAGATAACCTTGACGATGAGTTTCTGCGACCGCCAGGCGTACAATCATCAGCGCTATTCCGCGCCCTTTCCATGCGGGATCTAGGTCAAAGTACATTTGCATTGAACTTCGGATCATCATCTAACGCCTTTGATCATAGTCAACGCAACGGTCTGGGAATGAACCATAGTTGTACTCCAACATCAAGGGTAGAATTGCATGATGATTCTGAAGACGAAACGTCAGCTAATAACCCGTTTGTACAAGCGATATCAAATCAAAATGAGTACGGTAAATCGAGTCGAAATGTAACTACTTATGAAAATGAACTTAATGCGTTTGCGGAAAATCATATAAACGAAAATTATGGAATGGGAAATCGAAATCAATTTTTTCACAGTACAGGCAGGTTAAATAATCAAACCCAATTAAGCGAAGTATCCACGTCACGTTTTTTTGACATGATGCAAGACACTTTGTCAGTCATAAAAGATACCGCTCGAACTTCGTCTAATTCTACCTTAAATAATAGAATTAAACTAATAAAAAAGTTGCCTACTTTTAGTGGAAATCCACTTGATTGGGTAGGTTTCAAAGAAGCCTATGATTATTCTACAACTATGGGTAAATATACCGATCGAGAAAATGTGTATAGTCTACATGATTGTTTGAAAGGCGATGCTCTCAGTGCAGCAAGGACTTTATTTGCCAGAGGTAACAACGCTTCTTACATAATAAAAACGCTAGAAATGAGATTTGGCGATCCGAGAATAATTTTAGCTAAAATCGTAAATGAAATCAAAAATTTGCCACGAATTGAACCGAATAAAATAAGTTTTATTGAATTCGTGACAACCTTTCAAAATGCAATAAATGCAATAAAAGCTCTTGATTATTATAAAAGTTTAAACCTATAATGCTGATCTGGGAAATGAAGTCCTCCGAAAGCTACCAAGTTCAATGATCCATAATGATTCCCATTTTTCAACTAACGACAAAGAAAAAACAGATCTTGAAAGAATTTCAGAATTTTTATTTCAAGAAGCTCAAGTTGCACTTGAGGCTGGAGTGATTGAAATTCAAACGAATTCTTTGGGAGATAGGTCCGATCGAGGTGTGCGAGAACGTTCTGAGAAAGATACACGAGGACGGTCTGATCGAGGTGTGCGAGAGAGGTACGATCGAGACACACATGAGAGAGTAGAAAGAAGTGCGCGTGAGAAATCGGAATGGGGTACACTTATTTACCCAGTGCTCACCACAAGCTTTGATCAAGAAGAAAAATCGTGTGATTCAAACAGAAATGTTCATGCAAACCGTTGTCCTTATTGTGGAAGAAAAAATCATTTAATTGAAAACTGTAGAGATTTTGCCCGAGTTCCAACTTTTCAACGCTGGAGTTTTGCTAGAAAACAAAGTCTTTGTTTTAATTGTCTATCTGACAATCACATACGCACAAAATGTAAGCAGGACTGTACTGTATTGTACTGTATGCAAAGGAAAACATCATAATCTTTTACACAGTGAGGAAGCTCGTCCGATTCAAAATTCGCAAATCGCTTGAAATAGCACTAAAGAAAATAGAAAAGAGAATGTGAACACAACTACTTCTCAATTATGACTGGATCAATTGTCACTATTAAAAATTATCCCAGTATTTGTGATAGATCCTAAGAGTTCTCAGCTTATTTACGCGCTACTTAATGATGGCTCTACTGTTTCTATTATAAACTCGCGAATTATAAAAACGATCGGGGTGAAAGGCTCTTTAACGAGTGTGTCATTAAAAGGCTTTGGTAATAAGAATGCGTCAATAACAGCAAATAAGAAGGTAAATTTCAGAATTAAAGAAGATTCGTCAACATTTGAAATAGAAAATGTAATAAAAATTAAAGACATTGTTCTACCCGTGCAGCAAATAAGCAACGAATTAGCAAAATATTTCAAGAAAAAAACAGGAATCAAAATCGAACCCTATTGTAACGCTCCAGACTTGTTATTAGGTCAAAGTCACTATCACTTAATTTTAACTCACGAATTTCGTTACTTAGATAAAATCGGCTCGTATCTTTCACGTAGTCTATTAGGGTGGGCATTACATGGTCCTAGGAGCTCGAATGGGTTTGATCAGGTAAACACGATAAATATTAATGAATGTTACAAAAGAGACAGCAAACTCGACGATCTAGTAAAATATTATTTTGATCTAGACGCTATAGGTATAATAGCTCGCAAAAAAAACAAGTGACGAAAGAAGGGCTATCGAAATTTCAGATAAAACTTGCAAGTATGTGAATGGTGCATGGGAAATCGGCTTACTGTGGAAAGACGATGAGAGGCTTTGTTCGAATGAATTTTCAAATGCATACAAAAGATTTAAATTGCTAGAACAAAATCTTGATCGGGACGAAAACTACGCTACAATGTACGTACGAGAAGTAGATCGTTTATTTGAAAACAATTTCGCAGAAAAATCTTTTGGAATATTAGATAATTCGAAAATTTGGTATTTACCGCACTTCGGGGTACAAAACGTAAATAAACCAGGGAAAGTTAGGCTAGTTTTTGATGCAGCTGCAAAGACATCCGGAACAAGTTTTAACGATTTTCTCTTGTCCGGCCCTGATCTACTTAATTCATTACTTGGGGTATTAATGCGTTTTCGACAGTATTATTACGCGATAAAAGCCGATCTTCGTGATATGTTCCTTAAAATTAAAATTAGAAAGGAGGATCAGAACGCACAGCAATTTTTGTGGCGGGGAGAAAAAAGATCTGACAAACCAATAGAATACGTGATGACTTCAATGCTTTTTGGAGCCAAGTCATCACCTTGTTCGGCCTTATACGTCAAAAATAAAAATGCAATTCGGTTTTCTTCCAAATATCCAGAAGCAGTGAAAAGTATCATTAAAAATTATTACATGGATGACTTTTTAGACAGTTGTAAGTCTCTTGAGGAAGCTTCAAGTCAAGTATCTCAGGTAACTGAAATAAATGCGTACGCGAATGGGGTTATGCACGGATGGGCTAGTAATTGCCCATCAGTTTTTAAAGGGACAGAAATCGATGACGATAAAAATTTCATTGCCTCGGAAAAAGATAGAAGTATTGAGAAAATCTTAGGCTTACGCTGGCTAAATGAAAGTGACGAACTGAATGAAAGTGATGTTTAAAATAAATACAAACAAAATTAAGCCAGAACTTCGCAGTGGGACCAAAATTCCAACAAAACGTGAATTTTTGTCGATACTAATGTCTGTTTTCGATCCATTGGGTTTTCTTTTACCATTTACAATCCAGTCACGAATTATTATGAGAAGTGTTTGGAAAAGTAAAATTAAGTGGGACGCAAATTTATTAGACTCTGAGTTTGAAAGGTGGAAAAAAAGGCTGCGTGAATTTAAAAAAGTTAAACAACTTTGCATCGATAGTTCTTACCAATTGTTATCTTATCAGCAGGACACGGCAGAAATTCACGTTTTTTGTGATGCAAGCTCTAAAGCTTACGCGTGCGTAGCCTACTGGAGATTTTCATTACCGAATAAAAAATTTCACGTATCGATAATAATGGCAAAGGGTCGAGTGGCATCCTTTGAAACGACTAAAATCCCACGACTTGAACTACAAGCAGCCCTATTAGGTACACGAGTTGCAAAAGTTATAAGCGATGAGCACACTTTTAAAATATCCAAACGTGTATTTTGGACGGATTCGGAAATAGTATTGCATTGGTTAAGAAAGGATCCCCGAGTGCATAAAATTTTTGTAGCTAATCGTTTAGCGGAAATTAAAGAGAAAACTTACAACTCAGAATGGAGATGGGTACCGTCGAAAGAAAATGCCGCGGACGATGGGACGCGTGAGAATCCGAAAGCTTTAATTAGGGAAAGTAGGTGGTTTTTAGGCCCGAAATTTTTGAGAGAAGATGAATCTAATTGGCCAAAATCAAATTTTAAACAAAAATTCAATGATGACGTGGAAAAAATTTCTAAAGTTGAATGTAGTATCGCTCATATAACCACTAAACCCCCCTTAATCGATTTCTCACGCTTCTCTTCATTAAAACGCCTTCTTTCGGTAATTTCCTTTGTTTTCAGCGCGATATTTTGTATGAAAAAGGTTAAGTTTTCTACTATTAGTACACGTTTAAAAGCTAGAACTCACTGCATCAAAATAAACCAAGCGATATCGTTCAGCAATGAAGTACGCATTTTAGAACAAGGGGGAACTATTTCAAAGAAAAGTAAAATTTTGACTTTGAGTCCATTTCTTGACGAAAAGGGAATCTTACGCGCACGAGGGCGATTGAAAAATCTATCAAAATTTAGTTTTTTAACACAGCCAATTATTTTGAACTCAAAAGAAAGATTCACGTTTTTGTTGATTAAATTTTATCATGAAATGTATTTTCATGTGAGTCACGAGAGCGTCGTTAATGAATTAAGACAAAAATACTGGATCGTCGGGTTAAGGAGATGTTTACGAAGTTTAGTGAATAGTTGTATTGAATGCCGACTACTTACAGCTGAACCTGCAAATCCAAAAATGGCTGACTTGCCGATAGCAAGGCTAGGCTTTCGTTTACAACCCTTTACTCACTGTGGCCTCGATTATTTTGGTCCGTTTTTGGTAAAAGTAGGCAGACAAAGATTTAAACGTTACTGTGCTCTTTTTACCTGCATGACCACTCGAGCTATTCATATTGAAGTTGCTCACTCCTTGAGCACTGATTCAGCTTTAATGGCTCTAAAACGTCTTATTTCACGAAGGGGAACACCTTTTTATATTTACTGCGACAATGGAACCAATTTCAAAGGCATGAGCCATGAGTTATCTCGAAATATTAAAAAGACCAATTTTAACAAGTTAAATCAAGTTGCTTCTCAAAAGGAGATTGAGTGGAGATTTAATCCACCGAGCGCGTCACACATGGGTGGTGCATGGGAACGTTTAATTTATTCAGTAAAAACTGCACTTGTGGTTGTAATGAAAGACCATGTACTTACCGACGAAATGTTATCAACTGTTTTATGCGAAGTTGAACATAGATTAAATTCGCGTCCGCTTACTCATGTATCAATCGACCCTCGAGATGAGGAGGCTCTCACCCCGAATCATTTTTTATTAGGCGCGTCGTCTGGGGAAATTCGTTTTTGGGGATTACGACTCACAAGCGCATTGTTCTATAAAACATTAGGAAGTTGCTCAATATCATGCCGATCGATTTTGGCAGAGATGGCTACGCGAATACTTACCTACACTGATTCCTCGTAAAAAATGGTTAGTTAATGAAACTCCATTGAAAGAAGGAGATATAGTTCTTATCTTGGATGACAACGTGAAGAGGAATCAGTGGAGGAAAGGAGTAATTATAAAAACATTTCCTGGATCAGACCGTCAGGTTCGAGTCGCTGAAGTACGAACAGCGAGCGGAATTTTAATCAGACCAACGCGTAGGCTTGTAAAATTTACAGAAGTACAAAATTAAGTTTTGTACGGGGGGAGGATGTTCCTGTTACTTTGATTTTTTTATAAGCTAGTTAATATTTTTAAGAAAAATATAAAGGTTGTAAGCGGCGTCTCAACACAATGAGAAATACGTGGTCATTGTGAGGCTAAGCGAGCACGGCGATCGTAAGGTGAAGGAGGTTTTGGTATCGTCCGAGGCCGCAAAGTGGAGTTACGGGGCGGGAAAGATAGAAATTCTTTCCTGCGGACGGAAAGCTACCGAGACGCTCGCAATTGCATGTATGTTTATATATATACTTAAATTGATATTGTATACGAAGAAAAAGAAAGACGTTGTCATAGCTAAATCTTGTTTTTTGTTTGTTATTTTTTCTGGTTGACTTTATGCAAAAAAATAAAGCAGTTTAACTCCAAAAGTCCATCAAGTCAGTCGTTTTCTTTACTTGCGCGTTTGTTCAAAAACATTTTTGGTATACATAATTTGTATTCATATACGTGTCATTTGTACTTCAATATCTTTCAGTCTTTTTATACAACGATGCTCAACTTAGTTCACACCTAAATCTAAAATACTTTAAAATAATTTCAAATGCAGTTTAATTGCATCGATTTTTGATGTATAATTTAAGATAAAAAGGTTATTAATATTTTTACATCAAATGAAATTTTTTGCAATGTTGAATGAACATGAGAGAGGTATAACTTGGTTGATAAATACCTTATACATAAAAAGAGAATTGCATGTAAGAAAATTTTTTGTTTCATTATTTTCTCGAGTTTTGTGCTTTGAAGTTTTTTTATTAAAAGATTTTCTTTTATTCATTTATTGTAAAATTTTATTATTAGTAAACAAAGAATGTTGCAGACTTTATAATAAGTTTATGAGACACTGGGTGCATCAAATCGTACTGTGTAAATTTTTCAATTGGCTTGCTAAAGTATTTGAAAGTATCATAGCAAAAGTTGTTAGAGAAAATCAAATCATATGATTGAGTGTCATTAAAAAATGTAAAAACGGGAAAATCAAACATTCTATACTTCTAGCAAGAAAAAATTTTCACCTCCATAACTAAAAAAAATTTGGTTTATTGTGTACAGTCAATGTATATTATATGACGAATTATGTAGACGACTGAAAGTAAAAAGTTTTTTAGCTACATCTTGAAAATTTAAAGACTTACATATTTAGTGTCAACTAAAAATTTGTCTCAAGAAAATACAATTTTTTTAATTTTTGCGATTCATAAAAAAACTTTGGTTTCATAGGCTCAATAAAATCGTGTCTATCCAACACTGATCATAGTATTAACTGGGTGCAAGGCATTGGAATGGATAATGAACATCGACAGCAGAGCCCATGATAAGATAAAACATATTGTTCTCACACAATAGTTTCAATTGATTTCTTATTTTTAGATTTCATCTAAATTGATATGTAATTTTGAGTTTTACATCAAGATGAAGCTACATACGACTGAATATGAGAGACCAATATTTTTTTTAATACAAACAAACTTTATCAAAACTTTGACCTTGTAATCTAACACTATTTAAAATGTCTACAGAAAAGTTTTATGAAAATATTTTTATCCGTTTATTTCCTACTCTTGACATGATGTTTTATTAAGTTACTGCCCTAAAGAATAAGTAATAAAAGTTTCAGAAATGGTAGTTTTCGTCGGATAAGCGCCATCGCCTCTGTGGTGGTTTTGCGGCCCGAGGGTTCGTAAGGTTGCCCCGAAGGGGTGGAGCTTATGTGACGAACACCATTTTTTCTACTGAGAGCACACCTGATTCTCAAAAACGCCCGAGGTCGGAAAATAAATATTAAAAATTGTCGGAGTAGCAGTGAGTTGAATGTGAAAAGCACGAAAATCCATTATAACGATTTTTCACTTAAAATCAATTTTAAATATGGACGCCCCATTTTTTTATAAAAAATAACAGTGGATTTGTCTTTAGCGACTTCAAAATCATGAGAATTACAACTTCAAAACAACTGGAATTAGGCATTAGCATTGCGTGGTCACATACAACAATTTCTAATCGAGTTTTTAGGGGTGTCTCGCTTGCCCAGAAAGTATGGCATCGATTCTCTGGTACTTTTGTCTCCCGAGTCGAAGGTGAATCACTCGCCCAAGAAGTAATGCCGTACTTTTATCCCTTGTGGAGTAGTATTCTATTATACTCTTAATTGATCCATTATTATTACATGATGTAATGTAAGATAACAATCGAATAAAAATCATAACAATGAATATTTTAAGAAAGTATCACAGCTTAAGGAATTAATGTGGTTCTTTCATGACTCTCCGAGTTAAAGGTGCGACTATCAAGTTGATATTTATAAATGCTGCTTAAATTTCAAAGGACTATTTGTAAATATTGTTTATTGAGTCAAATTAAGTACTGATTCAAAATTTTAGGTCATGATATCCGATATAAAAGTTCGTAGGAATAATTATGTAAAACTTGCGCTTAACCTCCAAATACCAGTAGTTGATGCTTGTCTATGCTTTCATTATAGGACATGAAAATGTATGCCTGTGTTTATTTTTACATATTTTGTTTAAATCCATGAACATATATACTTCGAGATGACAGTATGTTTGGTATTACGTAAACTTTATTGTGGCAGTTTTATAGTTAATTATGTTCAATAAATAAATAACTAGGTTACAACTTACAGCAAAGGAATGCTGAGTTGCCATAAAACCACATGTTTGAAATTTACTTTTCATTTATCATTTCCTTGCGTTTATATTTGTCAGCCTACTCTAAAATTTTGACAGATAGTGTATTGTAACTTACTAAATAATTTCTTAAAGTTTCATATTGTTCTGTTCATAATCATACCATGAAAGAACCATCTTAACTGAAGAATTTTGACGGAATTGCAATCATAAGTGCCATAAAACCTATTTGAGATGTCTTTAAACAAAAATATCGATTGTTTGGTTTTTAATAAGAAATTAATGAAAATTTTTAAGTGTCAAAATAACTTCAATGTTAACAGATAGGACATGAGCGCCCCTCTAATCTAAAAGCGTCAAAAAGTAGGATCTGTCTCTCTCTCTCTCTCTCTCTCTCTCTCTCTTTCTCTCTCTCTCGTGTACTCGACTTGACTAACGTAGTTGGCGCGATACCTCGTTAATATGAAAACATTGTATTTATAAAAATATTTTACAGTAAATACTATGTAAATTATGAAATTGGTACTATTTTGTAAGAAAAGTATTTTTCTGAGAGAAAATAAAGTAAAGCATTTGTCATTATAATGATACATGTTAAAATGATTAAAGTGTTGTTCATCTGGTCACGTTTACGTGATTGATGTATTCAAAACTTAGCACAAATATTATTTGCATATTTTATACGCATGCAAATTTTTCCGTCAACATTACAAGTCCAAGTCAGTTATTTCGATCCAGTTCACGAATATAAAACCGTAAACTGTTTTACACGTTTTTATGTCTTGAAGTTCTACTGAAAAAAATGTGCAAATTTTAGTATTATTTACGACATATTTAAATTTTAGGGGGACTAGTACTGTTTTTGAAAAATTAAATTACACAGTTGGTGGCTTCAACTGCACTGAGCAAATACGATTTGCGAATTGAAGGAGTATTTTCAGTTTACGCAACGAAACTAAAATACTTGCTTTCGCCACGCAGGCACGAAAATTAGTACTTGATGATGGCAATATCAATGAAGAATATAAAGCTAAGTCAAAAAATCAGAACCTTAATTTTCAATTTTACAAAGTTTCATATCTTAATGGAATACTTGAATTTTATAGATGTGCTGGTTGTTTTTAAAGCGTAAATCCGACCAATGTCATTATGAAAAAAATCTTGCACATCTTCTTAAACTACCTTCAACTTGTTAATAATATATCTAGACAATCAAAGAACACCGTGAGTCTCGTTAATCAGTATTACGTAAGGCGTAAAAAGCAGTGTGGTGGTCGAAAATAAAATATTTGATTTTCGACTATTATCGGTCGGATATGAGCTCGAAGCCATGACGTCAGCAACGAAACGTCCACTAGAGAGAGAAACTCTTCAGGCTTGAGAGTATTGGAACCAAGAAAGTGAGAGAGCCAAAAAAAACAAAATAAAATGCTCAAGAGGAGGGTTGATTTCGTATTCAGCCGAACGAGAAAGAGGGAGAGAGAGTAAAAAGAAAAAAGTAGATTGGAAAAAGAAGTATGAAAGAGTAACATCTTTGTGTTTACGTAAACTGGTACATTCATTGAATACGTATACATGTACTTTTATGCACGAAGGAGATAAAAAAAGGGTAAAGAGAATAATAGTGATCTTTTCTCTATGCTTTTCTTACGGACATAAGCAAGGACTGAAGAGTAATCACACTCTCGTATGCATGAAGAAAACTTTCACTTTGCCAGCACCTTATACGTATGGGTATGTATATTTCAAACGCCGGAAGACAAACAAATCTCCATGGACTTCTTTCAGAAAGATTTGGTTTCGAAGCTGTGATACCACGTACACCTAATAAACACGATTATCTTTTAACACAAATTTTTAAAATTACTGTGAATATTTCTGTAGTCAGTGTTGTCAAATTTGAATATGACTCCTTTATGTATTAAAATCGAAGAAAAATTTTTGATCTATACATAAGATTATAGGAAATCGTAATTATATTTGAAGCTAGTAAAAAAATATCCTTACAGCTCCTTTGCCTATTTCATTAATTTTCTCAGAAGTCAAGAGGCTTCACTTTCACGCAGCTCTCTGGCACGCAATCATAAGAGAGCGACCACTCGGGCACTTGATCCCGGACCCGGACCCACGTCCTTTTCCCCTCTTACGTACGCACACACTCGCATGTCCGTCCCTCCTACTTGTACATTCCATTCCTTTTTTTTTTTAAGCTACTTCAGGAGGTTGTGACGCGACTGACTCGATAAAACAAGCACGTTCCTTTTCATTTCGAATCTTCCGCAATCATACATGGCTGGCATAAATTTATCGTTTTTTTACATAATACTTAACTGCTCTTGAGCTGGGTCCGTATTCATGGAGATTGAACGCATTTTTTCCACTAATATCTAAACAGTTTTTTTTATTACCGATGGCGAAAAGTGCAACTTTACGCCTGTGGGCACACTTCGTCCCTGGTAAATCACTTTGCGCAAATGTACCAAACCTGCTTTTGCACTTGAAGTATATTTCTCTATACTGCGATCGTGCATACGAGTAAGTGGTATTGAAATTTAATTAGCATCATAAGAGCTATCGAAACCATTTATTAAGCTTTTTTAAATTCCATCATAAAAAACTGATACTTACAAATTAATTATTTATTAAAGCTCCGGTATTTATAAATTTAATGGTAAGATTCCTGAATTTGCTACGAAATTCGTCAAATAAGATAATCATGTACTATGAATGTTATCATCAGTTAGACAGTACTCTCGTTGAGACAGATACAAAAGTAAAGGAACATATAAGTAAAACAAAGATACAGAAGTGAAAACTTGGTAATTGTACAAAAATATATTGAAAAACATAGAAGACGACATCTTAACTGAGTAAATACCATGTTAGCTATACCATCTGATGTTACTTATGAATTTAATTGTATTTAAATTATTATGTGTGACATACGGCACGCTTGTTGCTTCCTTGACAAAAATAAATATCCTTAGAAATTCGAGGGTAAACATACAGCAACCACGCCCTCTTCGAGCGTTGAAGTTGTACTTTGCACCAACAAATCATAGGCTACGGTGTGAAAATGACTACTTTCTACTTTAGGCGTTTTTTTAAACCTTAGTCGTTTACTGTGCCCTCAGCAAGTAAATTATCTTCCCACCTGTGGTGCATCTAACCAGGGCAATTACAAAGAGTCTCTCCTAGTGCTTGGTGCTTGCCCTGGTAACATGGATCACCAGGTTAGAAAATAATCATGTTTCAATAATCTTAATTTAAAATGAATCACCAAAAAAATGCAATGTGAATAAATTGCGAGGTTACAAGAACATAAAAAAATGGCATTGAAGAAATCGTGTGAGAAATTGATACCTAGGGTGTAAATGGCCCTACAATCGATTGTCAATTATTAATTGTTTTACCGTTATTTAAATAAACATCTTGCGTAAATTATTGAGCAAGAGTTTTGTATAAAGTTTTGTATTGTTGAACCCATAAATCTGTTGCTCAAGCCACCCTAGTATCAAAGTCTGTCCATAATACCATATATACATATTTTTTTTTTTTTATATTATAGTGCTTTACGTCCAGCTCCTTTAATAAGGGCACTACTATGGGCACTTAACACTTTGGAGAAGGAAGGGAAGAGGGATGGGAGGCCTCCCATTACTGGGAGGGGGGTAGGGGGAAATTAGGCAATTATGCTGCGGGGAGGTCGCCTAAACCCTCCTTGAGGTGCATTGCGTGGTGAAAAAGCACATGTGAAAATACACAGAGGTACTTGCCCGAAAGTCGCACTGGCCGGGAATCGAACCACGGTCTCCCGCGTGCCAATCCACGACCTAGCCGACCGAGACACCGCGCGCTCCATATATACATATCTATATTGTTAGTATGTTAAGATATGAAAATGATATTTTTTTAATAAATTCATTTTGTAATATACATATACATTCATTCGATTGCCAAGAGAAAGTCCAAAAAAAACTTTAATAGGCGACAAATTGTATTGGGTTACAACTGCTAATACAATGAGTGAAGAGCCGGAAACTCTGAACTAAACTTACGATGAATTTTTTGTTAAGTTTTAACCATGGTAGGTATCACGAATATGAGTTCAACCGTTTAAAATTTTGTGTACTCTAGCAATATTATTAACACTGTACTGACTGCTCAATAGCTCGATTATAGCTGCAGGCTTTCTAACAGGGTTATATTGCTCTACGAGTGAATATTAATTAACGAATTAAAAAATAGACACACAACTTTCAAAAAGCAAGAGATAAAAATGTGGTTGAATAGTCTTAATATTCTCAGACTTGCCATTAGCCTATATCATTCCGCAGAGAGAGAGAGAGAGAGAGAGAGAGGGGGGGAATAAAAATTTTTTTTTGTTTCTTAAATGGGCCAATATAGCAAGTCTGGCAAATTTAAGATGCCATGTCATCGCACTTTTCGTGTTTCAAGAAGCTCTGTGCATAAGAATCGGCAATTATTTTTTATTGTTAATGGCTCCATTTTCCCTGTTATTTGTACAAAAGAAGTAAAAAGTCATAACTTTTGTGCACTCAAGTTTTTTTTTTAGAGTGAGAGGACCTCCAATATTATCTTTTAAATTTCTTTCACCCTTGTTATGACAGGAGTTCAATGTTATAAATTTAGTTTCAAATTAAGCAATAGAAAAAAAAAAAAAATGGATCATTGCACAAAAATCTGTAAGTATTACGATGTTATCTATAATTGGTTCTATAGCAGATACAATGCTATACTCAGACGCGAAGTGAAGGCTGCGGACATCAGAATCCGCCTTCGCTTCTGGCTATGTGCTGTTATGCTTCATGACATTACTGTACGTAAGCATACGCAGTGCTGTGACGTGACTTTTTTTGCGTGCTGTCTGCTAACCTGATTTTCATGTAACTTGGTTGTCCGTGTTTTATTAGTCCAGACGATTCAGCTCTTACTATCGTAAATTTCTTAAATATTTGTCAAGTAAAATACAAGCATTTCGTGGAAAGAAGTGTTGATGATAGTGTGTGAAGGTTAACTTTAAAATAATAACAATAATACTAATCTATCATGTTTAAGTTACTAAGATTTTTTTTAATCGTAAGTACTACTGTAACGAATATTATTTTGAGTGTCCGTAGTTTAATATGAATGTGGAGTGTTAAATACTCTTATTTTTTAAACTACTTTGCCTTATTTGCAATGAAACAGTTTAACGCTAGGAACAGATTTGTTACTTTTTTAATGATTTACTAAATTATTGTGAAGAATGATTTTTTGTTGTAGTTGTATGATTTGGAATAGAAAAAATACTAATTCATAAACTAATTTTTATTCCGTGTCAACACACCATAATTTTAAAAGACTAAAATAAATTAAAAATTCAAAGGTTCCTACAGTATTTTTCATAAAAAGAGTTTACTTTGTTACGAATTTTAGTTTTTAAAGCTGTTATTGCTTGTACCTTATTGTCCATCACGTTAAATGACATTTTGAACTCGACTATCTTAAAAACTAGTACCGATACATTACCTTTAAAAATTTTCTACGACATAAAAAATTTCATACGTAACATATTTCAAATTCAAGAAAAGTTTGTTTGTTCTGAAAAGTAGATAATTTTTTGCAAAATATTGTTTATTCTAAAAAGCGGATAATTTTATGCAATAGTACACTTTGCACACGAGGCTCGACCAATCCAAGGATTGGCAGAGCAAAAAGTGTAGTTTTGATTATAGAGTTTAGTTTTGAGAATGTTTTTATAGTTTACCAATGTATGTACACAAGTTTTATATTAATATTTTATTAGAAAGTGTAAAATAATGAAATGATTTTCATTAAATCCTCTGTTAGGATGACTGTATGATGAACAGAAAAAAGTTAATTTATATAAGATCTCTCTAAATTTTGTCAAAAAATGTAATGTAGAAAATGTAGGTGCTATTAAACGATTTTTTTGGCTTTTTTTAAAACGATTTTTACCGCTTGTAGTGTTAAGAATCAGTTATTGTAGAGATAACCTTATTTAATGAAAAATTTTATTTTTGAAAGTTCTACAAATTTTATATTCAGTACTATGTTGTAGAATCTAAAATTCTTTATTTTATCGTCAAAAAACAATTTTTTCGCTGTTTTCGTATCTATTTTGAATTATAGAAAATCTATGACTCATGTTAGAGTTAAATATATCGCACAAAAAATTTTTATTCTACTATGGTCTACTACCTTGTATATATACGCAAACAAGTTACTCCTATACCTTGGCCCTGCCTAAAACGGTAAACTTTAATGTTCAGCAAAACATACAAGTTTTGGGTACTTATCGCAGTCGATCTTATTGGCGTATCCCATTACATGGTGAAAGTAAAAGGTGTGTCTCAAGCCAAAAAGGATCGTCCAGACCAAGATGAAGATAAGACGTATTATTTTGTAGAACATAAGTTAAAGATTTCAGACGATGTGCCAGGCAAAAATATTTTTCAAAGCTTTGATTTTTCTTAACTCCACGGTTTTGTGAAGATTACTTATCAATACTGTTATTGATATGAAAAGTCAACAATCATACGATATTTTATTAACTTTAATCCCAGAATTCGCAACTACAGAAGCCACCTAAAGCTCGTAATTTTCGTATCTTTCCTAACTTTTATTCACTATTTTTGGGAAGACACTGTACATCGAGTTGTATTTAAAATGGTGCAAATTTTTTAAACAAATTTTTTTTTCTCCTTAGGATGTATAAAAATAAAAATAAGTATTATTGTACCTATGAAATAAATAACGTAACCAAAAATTTCAAGACATTTCAGCTGAGGTTAATGAAGTTATTCTAAATAAATAATTTTCAGAAAATGAGAAAAAAAAACTTTTTACAAAAATAAGTCCAATAATATGAAATGCGTGTAAGGATTAAAAAAAAATTAAACATTCCCTTTTTTCAGTCGATATTAGTCAAAAGATACTTTCCACACAATTACTGATATTTTTTAACAGTATACGTAATCACGTGTAGTAATAGCTCCATCTTTATTTATATAGGTTGCACGATAATTATCACACAAAAATAGAGCTCCTGACATGATTCATGTATAAAAGAGTATCCTAATAAAACTTGATATAATGCAAAAATGGTTAAAACATAGTAGTACTAAACTTTTAAATAGTAGTATCGATTTTAAAAATAGCAATGCTTGAAAAAATGTATGATATGCATTGTCAAGAGACATGATCCTATTTAGTAACTTAAAGCTTAGCTTGATTGTTACTTTACATCTTAAATATGTGGCCAAGGATCTCACAATCCATAAGTAAAGATATAAAGTCACACCTAAACTTTGAAAGTAAAGCACTAATAACAAAAAATATGTAATCATAATGCACTTGTCAATCTCAATTGATCCTCTCAGAATTAGTTTTCATCATCCATATAATTTAGCCGTAAATGATTAATAAAATCAGCGATCTGCAAATCAGAACTGACCGTCCCATAACAAGAATCTGATCTCCAAGACTTTTAGTAAATGGTTTTTGACTGTAACTCCCAAACAGCGTACAAATTCAAAGAAACTTTCCTAGTTACTTGTTGTTGAGTCCCGCAACTGTTTATGAGCGTGTAATCACAAAAAGCTGTACTAAGTACAGCTGCTCGAATACACCGCACTATAGGTGTGTACCTATGAAAGAAAGAGATAAAGATTGAAACACGGACAGAAGAGTAGGGAGAAACTCACCTGCGGCTCTTAGAAAGAAAGTCGCTGCCGTGAGAGCGACGATCGTTGGGAGAAGCATTGCCGAGCAACTCAACTTTAGCAGCAACAAATTCGACGACAGCCGAGGTAGTCGAGTACTCGGCACACTTTGCCGATTCTACGGCGACAGCCAAGCCTCGCATCTGTCTTCTACTATCGTGATATGATGCCCCAAAAGCTTTTTCTTAACTACAAATTTTGCTGCTGAAATTACCATCAATAACAGCAGCTACAAACGAACAACCACAACAATAACGAGAACAGCACTTTGTTTGCAACGGATAGAATTTGTCACTGAAATCGGCCCGCACAAATCGGCACTATTTCACTGTTCACAACACACAAATTTACGAATCCCGAACAGTGTAGGCACAACATCAGAATAATTCAGCGTTCTCTCGCGCACTGCGGCGAGAAGTGAAATTCGAAAGCTAGGACTCGTCCACGGGTTGCAACAGCAACAGTAATACTTATCGTAGCAGGGGAAGGAGAAGGAGGAGAGCAGGTGACGACGAGAGAGAGCCAAGCGTCGAGCTCACTGACTGCTCCGATTTTTTAACGCCACTTCGGTCAACATCGCACTCTTGATCTGGATAACCGATATTCTCACCGATTTTTCCTCGATGCACCGGGCATGACTATTTTTTACGAGACTTGGCCGTTCTTTTAGTACGAGAAGTGATGCACTACAAAATTATAATAGTACTAACGAAAAAGAGAAAGCAATAGAGGAACGGGATAAAAGTGGACGATAGTGACGGCAGACCAATCGTGACTGGCTTTCTCGGTTGGGTTGCCTTTTTACCGAGTGAGCTCCATCTTTCGCGTCACGCTGACTGATTGCCCATATAAGGCAGACGAGCTGTTGTCGGTATTTTGACAAGTGCGATAGGGGAAAAAAGGGGAGAGAAAAAAAAGAGGCGAGTTATAAAATAGAGTAAAACATATGACGTAAAAATGGTAAATCTACTAATTTCTTGTTTGCATTGTAAGACCGTGTGAACTTAAACTAATAAATTCTTTTATAGTAAATAAGAAATATAACCATTCAACAAGCGATCATAATTTTGTTCATCGGTTATAAATGTTGTACTTTGATTTTAAAGTTAATGTATTAGAAAAACTCTAATTTACTGTTTTCTGACTTAAGAAACAGCGTCTGTATCTTTAAGAACAAGATGAGATGAGAACGCTTGATACAATTCCATCACTTTCATAGTCTTAAATAGTTCTGTATTGCACATTGTAAAGCGACATTTTTATGAGTAAAAAAAAAAAAAAAATTGTGTACATTGAACAATTGTATTAAAATCTTCAATAAGGTAAAAAAATACATTTTTATCTTGAAGCAGTTATGAAGTTAAGGAGGAAATTTTCAAATAGTTCATATTATTCTATGAGCTACTATGATAGTTTTTTAGACGCTTTTTAAAAATTTTTTTATAATGTACTGACATGATAAGAAAACAAATAAACAAAAAAATTGAATGGGTTTAAAAAAATATCCATCGTGATAATGAGAGATACAAAATAAAGCTAAAACTGAACTTTTAAGGTTTTACCTAAAAACAGAAGAAACCACTTTTAATCATCTACTTAAGCCCCGTTTATAGATCCTTGATAATGCACTCTACTATATTTTTATTGCTGAGCTACTACAATCATACATTAATAAACATTTAAAACTATACGTTATCAAAATCTGTTAATATGATCATGGGATATTTCATTGGAAAAAAAAGTATTGTCGCTTAAGGAGGTTTGGGAGAAAAGTTAAAAATGGCAAAATGTGCCAAAAAAATGTATGTTATATTTGAGCATATTAGGAGTGCACATAAATTTTTTTAGATTTTTCACCAGAGGGAATTTTCAAGAAAAAAAATTATGAAACATTGACAGTTTAACACGGTCTCTTATGAGAGAGCAGGGTTAGGTTTGAATTTTTTAATTGAAATGAAGGTACATTCTAAATGTGTTGGAATAAAAAAAAACGTTTTCATAGATACCTTGGTACAAAAGGTAGATGCTCGACGAAAAAAATCAAGACTTGCCAGGCATTTTTCAAAAATATAATCAATTATACTCGTACAGTTTCAAGTTTGTAGAGTGTAAGAGGAGGTGCGCGGTAAAGGGGGCCCAGCTGCGAGGGCAGGGGGGACTCCCCGTTCCTCGCCTCTCTAGTCTCTAAATGATACTCCCAAACCTCCTTAACTTTATTATTGCTCATAATTAATCAAGCCCACATTTAGTAACATATAGTAGAGCTCAAGGAAAAAAATGATATGAAAGACGACTAAAACATAACCTTTTTCCATTATTTTTAATCGTGTGTCATGAGTCAAACAACTGATCAAGAAATTGACCGATTTACGTATTGTTCAATAAAAGAGATACTTATACATAATAAATCGTACAACACAACTGTTATAGTATCAACAGAATCTAATCAATAAGATAGGGAACTTAAATTATTTCCCCTAGTATCCTGAATAACAAGTTGTAAACTTAAGCCTTATATAATTCAACGATTTAGATAGTTAATAATCATACATTACTAATCAATGTCTGAACTAGTAGTAAAATGAGAAAATATTTAATAAAATAAAATTTTTAAGTAACTTGTACATCGCTTTTGCGGTTTTTGTAAGTATTTTCATGATAAATAATTGTTTATTGTGATAATTACTTAGTTTTCGAATAACTGTCATTTGGAATGTTTGGATTCCATCAGTGCATAAAAAAGGTTTAAGAATGAAAGCTAATAGAATAAATGACACATTTGAAACTTTTTATGAGTATAACTACTGAGTATTGTATCTAAAAATTTTGTCGGAAAAAGTAATTTAATTAACTCAGTTAGCTTAAAGAAAAAATGGCTGAGAAATATACGGTAATGTATAGTTTAATAAATGAAAGAAAAACGAAAAATATTGATAGATAAGAATGCTGAAACTGTATTCTTTAAGAAAATTCATTTCATTCGGTGAATTCATGAACTTTTTGTTCAAATTAACTTCTGCACACATTTGTATATTCAAAACATCTTCATATTAAAAACTTTAAGGAGAAAATTAGTGGGATTATTGTAGATCACCGTAAGTATGTTGTACAGACTTTGGTTTTATTTAGTACTTTCTAGTATGAGCGATATCTAATGTAGTTAAGTTTTTTGGAATGAACATTTAATAAATCGTACTTTTCTGAAACGTGATTAAAGAGAGTTTGTTATTACTAAATAAAAAACGAGTTAACGAGTTCAAAAATGGTGCTAGTGTTACTTAAAGAGATGTAGTAAGTGTAATTAATAACACAAAATTTTTCCTTGTAACTGTATGCTGTTATATACAAGTAATAATCTATGAAACTTACTGTACTTTCAGAAACAATACTGGTATGCTACCATAAATTTTAATACTTAGCTACTAGATAATCTTACGTCATTTTAAAAAAAGTTATTATCAAAGAATCTTATCAAAATATACAAACCACAACGATAAAAGCCTGGGAAAAAGATTTTTCAGGAGACGTCATTTTATGATTTTCTTCAATATAATAACAAAAAACTTAACATATTTATTTTTTATTTTACTAAGTATGAAATTTTTTTTAGCTTCTGCACTAGAAATTTACAATTTTCATCTACATAAAAATCAGCAGTTGGTATAAAAAGATGTGCTTCATACTTTAGATACAGTTTACAGTAATCCAAAGGATTGACATGGAGGCAGATTTGCTATACACAAGAAAATAAGTGCAAAGAAAAGGTCTAAAAAGCTTTGATTTCCATGTTCTTGGTTTCTTTTTTGTTTTTCCCAAGATTTTAATGATGATTAGCATTGTTAAATACATGTGTATTAAAATATCATTAAACCAATAGATTATCATGCATACGTCAATATTTTTCTTTTTTAGCATACATTTTTTTATAATATAAACTACCTTAGGGTTAAGTTATCTAGGTAGCCAAAGTAGGATCACACTTTGCCTCAATTACATTCTGTCATCTATCTCCACACATTTTTTTGGTAGGACCCTAATAGGTTGTTGGGTAAACCTCACAGGTTCCAACGATGGCCCTCTTAAGCTTTCTGATTAGGTTTCAAGTCCCGTGTGATGCCAGTTGAACAGCCGACCATTCTAATGCTTGAGTTATACAGTGCTCTTACTTTGATACGATTGTTTAAAAAATGTCGCTCATCATTTCAATTTTTGATTGATAGAAGCAAGAGTCACTCGTTTTGATCGTAAGTATAGCATAGAGATAACTTCATGATCGAATGCTACTCCCATACAATAAATTAAGTTATTCCAAGTATAATGTGATTAATTACACTTGGAATAACTTAATTTATTGTATGGGATTAAGTCTACGTTGTAATAAATACCTGATGATGATGATGATGATGATAATGATAATCCTCTTTTAAAATACTGATTGTCACGTGACTGAAGGCTTTTTCATTCGTTCTGCGATTGAACGAGACTTCCGAAGAACGGGTACTATGCATCAAACATGTAAGCCATCATAATCATGGCGTTGGAGTATAATAACTGTTGCCGGGAAAAATTTATTTAATAAGAAGCTAAATTTACAGCCAAAATTTTCCTATTAAATCCTTAACATACTCAGACTTCAATCGGAAATAAGAGATGGACGCGACTCGACAAATCTTCGGGGTGAGAGTGCTTGCAGACGTAACGCAAGATTTAGAAGACATGGTATAGGAGGGTGTTTTGTACATATTAAACTCTGGTAGTTTTGCTGTATGCTTCAATACAACGCTTGTTACCAGTCAGTAGAATACTATCTTTAAATATAGACTGTTGCTTATTTGCTTATTATCAATACAAATTTTTCCTGTGTTCCGTGATTTTGTGGAAGAGTGATTTTTTGCAATCATAACTACTATGTTTGTCTGTTATTTCACTACCTTATAGCTTTTTTTTATCTAGGCCCAAGGAGGTTTGTTACCAAGATCTACTACAAATTAAAGACAGACTTCCATAGATTAAAAAGTTACCTGGCTTTCGATTTCAGAAAAAAAGAAAGTTTAACTAAGATTGAGCAATGTCTAATAAAGGTCTTCGATGAAATACAACTAAAATTGTAGTATAATGTCATATGTACTTTTAATACAACTTGCAGGCTATGAAAAAAGATTTAGACTTCCCGCAGTAAAAAGTTGGAATTTGAATCTGGTTCTCGATGGAGCTTAATTGCGACGCTATATTTTGGCATCGGAGACTAGAGCCACCAAGGACCGACTTTCCAGGATTCGATTGACCACGCACTTTATGGCCTAACCAGATGACGGACCCACTATCCAGGACTAAAGAGGATGGGGAGTGCTATCTACATCTCAGTAGCCTATGGATGTGATCCACGTCATAACAGAAATACATTTTTAGTGACAGCAGTGGGATAAGTATCTGGAGGTCATCCTCAGAAAATTTGGGTATTTCAGAGTGATTCATACTAAGTGCTAACTAGTGAGCATTCACAGTGATATCTTGAACTCCAAAGATCAAAGGATACCTAGAGGACATCCTCAGGAAGTTCGAGTCTTTCAAACGGCTTATACCACCCATAACGTACTAGCTTGTGAACATTCCCAAAAATATCTCGGACTTCAGAGAGTGAGAGATACCTCGAGGTCATTCTCAGGAAGTTCGGGTCTTTCAAGTGTCTAATACATCGCGTTACCCAGTGAATATTATCAAGTTATTAGTATTGTACTTTGCCACGTGAACTTTCCCAGGTCATGGTCTGGTACCTGGAAGTTACATGCAAGAAATACAAGAGTTCTTGGCGTAACTAACGTATTCTCAGTTGAAAGAGATATTTTGGATGAGGCCGAAATCACATCGGGCATCCCGTCTTAGAAGAGGACATTTCCAACCCATTGAATTACGCCTCCAGAACCTTTGGAATCGGCAGTTTTGCAACAAAAGGGTATTCATTGTACATCTAGTTAGAAAGAACCGACTACAAACACCGGACGCGATTACTCATCTGCAGATAACACTGTAATCGTTCGTAGTGAGCCCGTGGTAAGAGACATCTCACCAGATAATTCTGATCAATCAACCCCGATTTTCAAACGTGCAGTACGGTTTTAGAGCCAGACATTTAGCTGCACACCAGCTTCTAAGAGTCACCGAAATCCTCTCAAATAGCTTCATTCACAAAAACTTCACCGCAATAGCTGTCCTGAATGTACAGCAGGCCTTCGACAGAGTTTGGCTCAAAGACCTCCCGTACAAGCTTATTCAGTTAGATTTTCTGCACTACTTCATCAGCACTGTCAAATCTTACCTCTCGGACAGATTCATCCGCGTTAAAGTAGGTGACTCCCTCTCTGACCCCCGTCCAATAACCTCTGGAGTCCCCCAAGGCTCCAAACTCTCTTTCACCCTTCTCAACATTTTTTGCCACGACCTGCCCCAGCGTGAAAACATCAACACGTACGTCTATGCAGACGACGTCGCAGTCAGCTGCACGTCAAAACAACACTCTCGGTGCATCACCTTTCTAAACGAGCACATTGTCACTCTCCATAACTGATATAGTCTTTAGAAACTGGTCATAAACGAGGCAAAGACTATAGTCATGCTCGTCTCTTGGAAAAATCCAAGGAAGAATCTGCAGAAGATAAAGATCAACGGAGTAGAAATAGACTGGAGCTACTCCGCCAAGTACCTCGGCGGAACGCTAGACCGTCGACTCACGCACGTTCGGCACTTCAACAGCACCCGCGGTAAGGCATACGGAGCCTTCGTGCAACTTAAGCCCTTCATTAACAACAAAGCCCTCCTGACAAATCTCACCTGAGATCACATCTAATATCTCATGTGATTTCTCACCTGCGATCTCATGCCAAATTCTCATCTGATATTTTGGAAAGAAAAATAAATAACTAAATTTTGGGCAACAATTACAATTTATACATCAATAGAAGGATTACCTAAAATATCAACAGTTATTAATGGATATAATTTTTCCCAATCTTAATTCTAATAGTTAACCAACTAGATAATATTCAGGAACATTATTTTCTTTACAAACAATATTTTTCTCTCTTAAAGTTACTCTTGAGCTTGAGGGGGCTTTATATCCAAGTATGGCATACGTTTTTAATAATTATTGTAAATGTTTATTTAAATTTAATTATAAAGAAAAACTACAGTATAAAACAGCGGGACTTAATGTGTTGTAAATAAATTATTTTGAAAAAATCCAAATTACTTGCGTGTATATTATCTTATTTTGAAAAAAACTCATAAAAGTTGGAAATTCTTAAAGCTATTCATGCTATTCCAACTTTTCAAACTTATTATACTCCTTAAAGAATTTCATATAGAGTAATTACTATAAATTTTATAATACGATACATGTGTTATAAGTTAGGTAGCATTGTTTATACCAAACTGTAGGTTTTCACTTCTTTTTTGCGTTTTCGGAAAACAATTATATTTAACTCACTAAACATGAATTGTATCAACAAATTTCCAGTTATGACTTCATCTGTAATTATTCAAGGAGTATAATAAGCTTTGAAAAGTTGAAATAACATGAATAGCTTTAAGGATTTCCAACTTTTATGAGTGTTTTTTCAAAATAAGATAATATACACGCAAGTTATGTGGATTTTTTAAAAATAATTTATTTACAACACATCAAGTCCCCCTGCTTTATATTGCAGTTTTTCTTTATAATTGCATTTAAATAAACGTTTATAATAATTATTAAAAACGTATCCCTTACTTAGATGTAAAGCCCCCTCAAGAGTAACTTTAAGAGAGAAAAATATTTTTTGCCAAGAAAATAATGTTCCTGAATATTATCTAGTTGGTTAACTATCAGAATTAAGATTGGGAAAAATTATATCTATTAATAATTGTATGATTCAGTTGTGAATAAGAAAAACAATAACACATTGTACTTACACTTTATATAGACGTAAATTGTCAGACTGGTATCTCATACTCTCTGCCCGAGCGGTAAGATGCTTGACTAGTTAACTGGGAGCTCGAATTCGTGCCCCATATAAGCCGAATATTTTTCTTTTTCCCCTATAACTGTTGATATTTTGGGTAATCATTCCATTAATGTATAAATTACAATTGTTGCACAAAATTTTTTTATTTATTTTTCTTTCCAAAATCTCACCTGAGATCTCAGATGAGAATTTGGCATGAGATAGCAGGTGAGAAATCACATGAAATATCAGATGAGATCTTAGGTGAGATTTGTCAGGAGGGAGCAGTCTCCCAGAAGACCAAGCTGCGCACCTTCAACGCCATAATCAAGAGCATCAGCACCTTCGCGATACCAACGTGGGGCGCTGCAAAGGGAAACCGACTACAGGGCATCCAGGACCCTTTCATGAAAATACTGAGGTCGGTCCTGGGTATTTCGTGATACATCAGGAATAGTTAATTCAAGTTAGTTAATTCAAGGTAGTTGACTTACTGACTTGACGGTAACGTAGAGCGCAACCTAAATTACTTGCTGGTGACGATTGCGGAAAACACCCCAGATTATCAAGGAGTTTAACATTGTCCCTCCAATAGAGGCAGTCCACGTCCTTACGTCTAAAATCTGCGCCTTCATTACGGACCACCCAAACCTCACCATCGCCGCACTCGCGAACCTCCAACTTGGTCGCTTCTACCTTATAAGACGTCCCATCGCTCTAGCACAGAACCCCGAGGATCCTCAATATACTTTAGGTCTTCAATATCCTCTGCTTCTATTGGATGCATCATCTCCTTTTCCATGATCTTGACGTAACGAACGTGACTTCAATTCGTACGCTCCCTTCAGGAGCACCCTTCTATCCACCGTATCCTCGACGGCCTCAACCCAATACAACACTTACACTAAGCTCAAGTATGCTTCTAATCACACATGTCACACAATACCCAGCGGACTCACACATCTACACACACAAATACTATAACGTAAAATCTAAGCTTCTCTAACTCTTTTCCGGCGCAAGCCAAGATTCGAGCTTCGCCCAGATGCGTAAGTGCCCCCTCCTCTCATCTCTTCGAGAGCGAGTCGGCCCAGTGTTTCTAACAACCAAGAGTTCTCGTGCATGCGCACAACGGTTTTACTCTCTCTCCGACCAAGCTAGTAGTGGAGGGAGAGCTCCCCCTACCTTTACCTTTAACCCAAGCTCCCCTCGCTCTAACACCTTAAATATAATCTTATATCTTAGAGGGGTATGCTCGACGTTGGTCGAGCGGGCTACGTCTTTTGCCCGCGTATAGAATCTGACCAATATGCCATCGATCCTTCATCAATGCATTTTTTTTTTTTTTTTTTTTTTTATCATTCATTCAAGCGTCATTTTTTAAAATAGTCATTTTATTTATTAAATACTTTTTCGAAAAGCATCACATTTTTTGTTAAAAAATAATCTTTAGATCCCTTTAAATTCGATTAATAATTCAAATAATGTAATGTTAAACAGGAAATATTTTTTGGTATGTTTATAATAATATTTTTGACTTGTTTATAAACTCTCTTTTCAAGTAAAAAAACTTTTTTATCATGTATTTACATGCTTCTGCAGCAAATAATATTTTTTCCATACCACCTTGCGGTAAGTATCTTGGTCTGTTGTTTTTTAAAGAAAAAATTAAATTCCGCAACAATACTTA
>NW_019379678.1:234394-265876 GCF_000648655.2 Copidosoma floridanum
AATAATCATATAAAAATATTTCTAAAAAAAATAAAATGTAAAAAATAATAAAGTGAATGATCGATACTCGATAAAAAAGATTCTTGTAAAAATTAGCAAAGTGCATATAATATAAAAAATATCATTCCAATAGATTTTGTTCCTGTATCCAAGTCCAATAGTTTAATAAGAAAAAGCTGCTTCTGGTGCTTTTCAAAAAGTATCTGTCAAATATATTCATAAGATTAAACGTGAAGAAACATAGCAGACAACTGTTTGTGTGTTAAAGAGGCGGCTCAGGCGGCCAACATGTCCTGTCTGTAGAGCGCCGAGCGACTGGAAATTCCGGACGCTCTTTTTCTATGGAGTTTGGAGTGTCGCAACTGTATAAACTGCGTGCCCGAGGTCACTGTGTCCGAGTGCTCCGAGGCTCCGACAAAGAACTCGTGTTCATTTAAGGTGGCTCCAGCGCCTAGTGCCGTATCAAAATGGGGAAACTAAAAATTAATCATTGTTTTCTTTAAAATATGGTATTAAATTATCGTAGAGACTGATGTAAGCCATATTCTACATTTCATCTGTTACTTTAGTGAGTTAATATAAAAAAACAAAAAAGTTTTATGGTGCCTTAAGTTCAATAGTAGTGATACCTATATATATATGTACTCTGCAGAATACAGACAGCTAAGAGCTGACTTGCACTCGCAACTGTATACTTAGTCTCCGATTATTTAAAGATTTTGTTCAATAACAAGACACTTTTCTTATGTCATCGTAAACTGCGTAATAATATATACAAGATAGTATATTTTTTACACCTTACGGGTTATTTATATAAGTGCAACAGTAGGTTGTATATCGCGTAAGCTTGCATTTCCTATCTAACCCGTCTTAAAACTACAATTTTGTAAGCATGATTTCTTACAATTTTCATCGTCAACCTTAATTTTTTTTTATTCGAATAGAAAGATGGAAATTCAAAGAATATAATTCAATTTTATTAACCTCGGTTGGGTTATTTATAATTTTAACATTGAGGCCACTGGAGCCACCTTAATTTATAGATCGCTCGGAGGCCTCGGAGCGCTCGGAGCGCTCCAAGGTGGATAAATGAACAAACCTATAATTGTATTACAGTTTACAGTTCGTGTGTAAGTAGATGTGCATTTAAGAAATGTCAAACTGCTGTTTGCTAATCGTGTTAAGATGAGGAAAATATAATTATCATAACTTAATATCTTGAGAATAACCTTACAAATTCCTGCTAAGTAATTGTAACATAGAAAACGTACATCTAATGTCACTAAAATGAGTGAATCTGAAGGAAAGCATATTGCTAAAGATAATTACAAGTACAAAGAATTATTGATTGACGAGCAGAAATATTTAGTAGGTGTGCGTAAAAGAAATGGTTCATGGCAAATTCTCGTGACAAATCTAGTCGAAGCTTATGAAGAAACTTTAACCGAAAAAACTGCTGTAGCAAGATGCAAGGTATCCTTATAAGAAAAATAATCTATGGATTATTATTAAATTACTGTTCATTGAAACTTAATATTGTGTAATTTTTCAGCAACTAAATCCGTTCTTAGTTGACATTGATTTTAATGAAAGACTGAACAATTTATTAATAGATATTCCAAAGTATGCTATAGTGTGTACAGTGCAATGTTTAAAGTTAGCCTTTGAAATAGAAGGGGGAAAATTTATGTTTGAAATAAAACTAGCTCAATGCAATCCAGAATACTTTCATGATAATATTATGAATAGTTTATACTGTTCTTTTTCTGAACTTCATCATCGATATCAAAATCTGTTAGACATAGTAAAAAAAAAGGATAAGGAAATCGAAGAATATAAAGCACAAGGAGTAGAGATACTACGACGTAAGCTATATTTCAACTTACTAATTACATTGCTGAGAGCGTTACTACTAACATTCTTATTTTTTAGATAGCTTGGTTACTGAACCATTTACAGAAAAAGTTTTCAACTCGAAATTGAAAAATAGTGAATCAACTGACAAAATCAATGTATTTTTAAATGCTTTAAACTTATATGAATCATTGGAAAGCACGAAATCTAATGATATCAGTGGGAAACAGAGATCCATTGGAGCAGAATCTAAGTCACAGTTGGATGAAACAAAGCCAAAGGTTAAGTGTGAAGGGTCAGTCAAAAGACCTTGGAGCAAGGAAATGAGGTGTGCAGTAAATCGGAAACTTCCAAAAAGAGTGAAAGACAGTAAACAAAATTCAGCATTCCAGTACTTATAATGTCTATTAACTAAATTGTTAATTCATACATTTATTTATTTTCTTTTTCAACCAGTTGGAGGGAAAATAAAGTACGAAATAAAAATAGGTGAAAAGAGTGCATTTTTATTAATTCCAGTACACAAAGTCATACAATATTTCTACAAACTTCTAATTCAACAAACACTTATTCATTTAAATAAGTTAATGGCTACTCTTGTTTCTTAATAAAAAATTTACAAACTTCATTCGACGTCGACATGACAATGATGATACATTTCACACTTATAGTTTGGATTTACAGGATTAGAGGAAAGATAAAGAGAATTGATAGGACGCGACACATACAATCTCGTATTAAAAAATTTTTTGAAGGGCTCACTTGTTAATATTGTTATTTGTAAAGATTAGTGTATAGAAGAGAGCTAAAGACAAATTGCAAGGATCGCGCATTTATATAAAAGTCCTAAAGTGATGGATTCGAAATCCGCGTCCAAAGGCCTGCTTTGGAATACAAAAGACAAAACTTGTTCTCACCCTTCGTTGCCAACATACATATGTGTATATTATTATGTCCAGAGCCTTGCATCTTTTATAAAACTCACACATACACCATGAATGCATCAAAGGAGATGCGAACATCGTTGTACATCCGAAAATTTTTTTCATGCTTTGATTCTCCTTGACGTTCTTAACAGAGTCCAAATTGACGTTAATTTTTGGTGACTCGCCCTTCACTGATTTTGGAAAATAATTTGAAAGAGCATATGTAACGTGTTGCCAATGTAAAAAAAATCTGCGTTATTGGAAAGCAGCCTATGCTACTTTTATTTTTCCGTAAATTCCTGTTCATAGGCACAGTAAAGGCAAAATATTTTTTATCTTCTTGTTGCGCAGTTATGGAATAGGGGTAAATGATCCAATTACTGCGCAGGCACCAACTACTGCGCACTCGACGGTAACTGAAAATAAGAAAAACAGACTGAAAAATTTGGGTGCTTGGATATTGTAACACGTAAGTACATTAATAACGTTCAATCCAGAATCATACTTTACATCATGACATTTATAATTGTTTAACTGAGTGACTCTAAACGAATCTAACCTACAAAACTTTGTAGTCGTGCGTAGTGATTGGTGCGCAGCAATTGGGTCTAGGGCTTCAGCATAAAAACCTTATGGGAGATACCCGCGAAGTAATAGGAGGCGCAGCGACTGGTGCTAATTTTACAACCGTGCGTAGTAATACCAGCAAGTGATATCAGCACTAAAACAATTATTTAAAAAAAAAAAGTTACTTAACAAAAAAATGTTTGTCGTTTTAATCGCACAAGATGCTGCAGATAAAGATTAAGTAAAACTGGTTCAATTTACATCGAAAAACAGTGAGAAATGAGAAATTTAGTACAATCAAAAATTTCAGTGCGCAGTAATTGGGTCATTTACCCCTATGCAAATTCTGTTGATTGCGTACAGCGACGCTTGGCGTAAAATTATACTCACTCGGACAAAATTTTTAATCTACATGCACGCATATACCAACATTTTACCAAGTACTCACTTGCACGAGACATGCATACATGTAAGAAAGAAAACAGATAGAGTGGTCCTCGATTAAGTACGAGATGTCGCGTTTCATACGGTCATCACAATGCGCTTGATGCTTAACAATTAATTCTTCAATGGATTAATTATTTTACTACGTGTTTTTATTCATTGCAATCTTAATTTTCCGATGTACATATCGAAATGTGCTAGTACTATTTTTTAATTAAAAACACATCTAGGCCATTTTAAAATACATCTTACATGCAGGCAGCATTAACGCGTTCCTCCCGCTTACAGGAAGAACTGTTTTTTTTTTTTTTTTTTTTTTATTAACTCATTTAGGTAACATTTTCCACTACCTATATACGAACCAATCGCATCTAAAAAAATTTGGCTTACAGACCAAATCGAGATATAGAAAAAAGCCCAAACTTTCACGTGATTTACAAACGATCAGTCTTTTTCATGTTTACCAATTAAGTTATTCAATTGTTTTACTAGTCAACTGTCTCCTCGGCATAATAACAAGCTTACAATTAAAGTTTACAACATTTGCTATTGATCACTTTTAAAATAAGTAAAAATTGTCGTTCGAGATGACTAAAAACTGTGCAAAGAACAATAGGTATACCGGCAACTTCTTAACAAAAATTCTTCCTCCAACTATGCTTGGGTGCAAATGTTCGACTCTCTCTTAAAGAACAACAATAACAATACGGTCAATTAATTTGTTCTAGTATCGTCATAATTGTAATTATTTTTTGCAATAGCAATTCAAAACATAAAACCTGACCTTCATCTCTCTCTTCTAAAATGATACATGTGGGCGAGTAAAAATCGAATGCGGTACAGAGCACCGTATCTTACTATTATTTATTATTAGTATTATTATTACTATTAAGTATAGCTTTTGTACAAACTTGACAACTGTTTTTTCATGACTCATCAGCAGTGAGAGCATACACATGCAACAAATTGATGATTCCAATCGTCGCGGGTGTATAGGAAAGTAAAATTGCATTGTTCTCAGCTGCACGTTTGGGAAGCTCGAAACTTGAAGTGGATGCGATTTTATATACACGCATACGTATATTAATTCATCCCTGCTTATTTATTGCCACACTATACTTGTGCAGTATTTGTTGCCTACAACGTACAGTATGGTTTGTAAACATACCTTACTGAAGGTGTCTGATGGAAACCAGTAAAAATCTTTCTGTTGACTTCTAAAATGCTGTTGCACCCGTAAAACCAGATAAAATCCTACAAGATTCGAAAATAAATGTTTATTTTTTTTATTACAACCAAGAAATGATTGAACATAAGTAAAACTACAAATTTAGGTCTCACCACCCTGATAGCAACACCAAAACGGTGGTACTAAATTATTTTGCATGCAAATTGAAAAAAAGGTAGTTAATAATTTTTATTGTCCGTCCGTTTTGATGTTGCTATTCCGATCTTGTTTTACTTGTATTAAATCATGTCCTGGTCATCATAGGGAATAATTAAACATTTATTTTTGAATGTAATAGGTTTTCTGGATGCAAAAGCCTACTAGAAATCAATAGAAAGATTTTTAACTGGTTTCTATTAGACACCTTCAACAGGGTACAGTAAGTATACATACACATACCAATCATTATTCACATTTAATTTTTGATTGTGACAGAGCCGTGATAAGTATGTGCGGCACTACATTTACTGCTGTTGTTAAATGAAAACTTGAGGGTAAGGTATACGGAAAAATTAATTATGGTCAGTCAAACGTTCTCTTTTAACGTATACTCAATGGTCACGTTGAATTTCGGTTTGTCTCATTATATGCGATTCGATTCAAAAAATTGTGTGCCACGTGCACACACACACAATCGACTTATTGGAATTTATCGGCTGTAACACTAAGTATATCATCCAATACTTGATAAATGTCCAACTAACATGATGAGCACTTCCACGCGTCTCCCTGCTGCGAAGGAGACAGGGCTTTAATGATACTGTTCTCCCCTTCTTTTTCCGAGGCTTCGAACAGGCTTGCCTGCAAAAGTTTGGAAAAAAACATCATGAAATTATAGACATAAAAGCTTTTTTGTTGCTCAAACGGAATAAGCATAAATGAATCGAACGTTGACATCTTACCCGCCGTCCGCGCTGTTCCCGTATTCTTCGAGCCAGCGCCAGAAAAGCCTCCTCGATGTTGACATCCTCTTTGCATGACACCTCGAAGAAAGGCATGTCAAAGTTCTCAGCGATTTTCTGGCCCCTTTCCGTCTCTACGGCTCTTTGCGTCGTGGCGTCGCATTTGTTCGCCGCTAGGACTTTTACAACGTCGGGCGACGCGTTCTGAGAACAAAATTCCAAAATTTGTCGTGTTATTTAACATAAAATTAAGGAAACCCAAAAAAAAACATCTCGTTTTTGTCCCCGATTTTTTAATTAAATTTTTTTTTTTTTTGAAGCACACCCTTGAAGTCAGGCTTATTTTGCTAACAATGCGCCATCTATGGGGAAAAAATCGTAAACACACAGGTTTCAGCGGAGGTGACACCGTTTTTCCACAATTTACATGTAAAAATTATACCTATACACACGATGTGTATAGTTGTACCGATTGCATGCATGCAAACCGCGGAAAAAGGGTGTCACCTCCACTGAAACCCGTATTGTGAGTAAAAAAAAGCCTGACTTTTAAAGTGAGCCTCAATTTTTTTTATTAAAATGGGCGACAAAAATGAGATATGTTTTGTGGATTAACTTATACACCATACCTACTTATTGTTAGATGCGTTTTTCAAAATTTGAGTGGCTCGTTAAAAGTGACAAACAAATACCTATTTATGTTTTTGACGACATCGAAATTGTTCTCGTGAGAAGTATAAAGATAACACCGAAAGGATGGATATTTAGTTGGCTTCGGGCCTTGGGGTATTCGGACCGTGCAACAGTTTGAAAGAGCGCCACCACTGGCGATAGTCGGAGTCACTGGACCGGAAATAATGCACGAAAGTGACAATTTCTCCTTAATAATTTAATCTTACAAATCTATCGAGTTAGAAGACGTTTATACAAGTAATAATGAATTTTCCATTATCTAATTCATTGTTTTTTCCATACGCTTTGAGGTTATATATTTTTACCCTATAGGTTTGTCTAGATGCACCTACACGTTGATTTCATTGGATATAACATAAATATGTATTTTAAATATAACACATGTGTTTATAAACTTAATGACTTAATAGCACAGTTCTGTTGGTATGCAATTTTTAATTATATTATTGCGTTTTGCAAATTGATGATACATAATATATGGGTCATTTAACAAAACACGCAATATTTTCAGACCCAGTGTTTTTTTTTATTCAACGTTGAGAATTTTTTCCTTATTCTTCCCAAGTAATGTAAAGTCCAAACTACTTGGTTGAAAAAATTTAGACCTGACTCTAGGGCCATTTTTAGTAAACCTATTTAAATATAATTTTTTTTTTTTTAAATTTAAAAGAGTGTTACGTTACTTTTTTTGCGATTGTGAAGCCCAAATTCAAAATTTTTCAACCAAATTTCGTTCGTCACATCTGGTCCCAATAACCCCTTCGTACACTATAGTCATCTCATTGATAATTTCAAATCCCTCTGAGATAAGGGATGTTGAAGTAATTAATGACCGCTTATTATACCGGGAAAAAAGCTCTGAATTCGAGACGATACTACAAATAGCCACATTCGAATTTAAAGAATCAATTGTTCATTTTTCAATTCCGAGTGTCTAAAAATTAATTATTTAGCCCAATAAATCGTTTGTGGCGCGCGATTAAAAAGTGGACAAAGTATGCTTAACAAATAAAACGTCGCAAATTAACATAAATGTTATTACATTGTTTTAACTGCAAAAAAAGATGCAAAAGCCGCGGAAAACGTAAGATTTAAATGCTTAGCGTTACAGTAATGATATTTTAGACTGTTTTTTTTTAAATCTTACGGCCGTGGAAAAAAATTTTCGACTTGATTTTGAAAAGTATTTGTGTTTAGGGAAAATTAGTTTACACTATTTAAAAAAAGTTCCCATTAGAAATGATTCAAACTGTCGTTTTTAAACATAGACTTCATGGAATGTCCCAATTTTTGTGAAACAACCTATTTGTATCGTGAAATAATTAGCATGAAAAAGTTTTTTTCCCATGATCATGTCAACGAGCCCTTTTATGGTTGTATTATGTTAAAACAAAACAAAAAAATCTTCTACGAAGAGTAATACGATTGCGTGAGACAAAAAATTTCTAATTTCTTTAAAAACGAAAGATATGGTATAGTGGGCGAAGAAAAAGTGAAAACGCACCTCTTGTATATTACGAAGCCAATAAGAAAGATGATTGAAGCTTTCGAGATTAGTGACGTCATACATCAGCAATATTCCCATGGCTCCACGGTAATAGGCAGTGGTTAAAGTTCTGAATCTCTCCTGACCAGCGGTATCCCTTTAGGCAACACAAGTGGTTATTTTCATTATTTAAGAGCACGCACTCGGCCATAAAACCAATTTAGGTATAATCTTACGATCGAACGATTTCAAAAATGTAATATTCATGTCGCGCTTTTATAAATGGACATCAAATGAGTAGACACAAGAGTTTTTTATTGCCATTACTAACTACGAGATCTGAAAATCAAAATTGAATTGTTGTATAAAAATAGAGTAAAATTTTGGTTTACTCGAAAACACTTAATGATAAATTAAAAAAATATGTTGACATTATTGGCGATAGAGTCAGCAGAATCATTGTTGGAATTATATCAATTACAACATTTTTATGTAGGTGCAGAGAGAAAATCATTATAAGAAAAAAAATTTTTCATTAGAATCGCAAGACGCTTCCACGAAAACTGCAAAAAAAAGGAAACACGCATTGCGAATGATGCAATTTCTCGTAATCCTGTTTCGTAATAAAAATTATGAAAAATAAAACTGAATCTAGACAGCCAAAACTTAAATACTAAAAACTCACCAGATCTGCAGCTTTATCGGAATGCCGTCGAGGTTGATGATTTTCTGCTTGAAGTCGATGCCTGATTCGCGCGATACGAAGAAACAAGACCATATGTACAGACAACAGCCAGTCAAATCGTATTGGTGGAATGAGGGTCGCGTCACCACCGAGAACACAAAGAAAATATACCATCCAGTACTATATGACACAGATCTCATGTTGCCAGCGTATAGATAGCTCGCAAGCTCAGCTGCTGTTGCTGCCATGCAACATATAACCTCTTCGATGTATACATGTCATATACTCCCCCTGTATGATATGTCAGTTGTATCATCGCTACACAGTATGTACACACACACACACACACACACACATATATATATATATATATATATATATATATATATATATAGGCAGGAACTCATCAACTGCCGTCATTTTGCATGGTATGGCTAGTGCAATATACTTTACCCAAACCCCCTTGGGAAAACAAGATTTGAAATTTTCATTTCTCGAGGTGCATCCACTACATACGTAAAGCCCTTTGATCTCTACAGATACCTGTGTATATATACACCACGCGTAAAGAAGGTAGTAAAATGTGGACTCTTCCTTGAAAGATCATGCATCATGTATTTGAATTGTTGCGGTGAAGTATATAAATAAAACCGACTATGCGTATAATATGAAAAAAAGCCCTACTAATAGTAAAAAGTTTGTTTGGCTGCATGTATAACATCGTCCCGCTGGTTGATTGTTCGGTTTGAATGTTTTTTCCTGTATGACAGCAATGATTGCAAGTGACGCCTGTACCAAGCAAGCATTCATACATGCTTTGCGCAGCAAGTCGTTCATCGGTTTTAGGACACAGATGAGGGCCGGACGAATTTGTAATTTCCCTCGATTGATACGATGTAGTTTCCGTCGACGCAACCCTTTCGAGCAAAGAACGACCGAAACGCAAAATCAAAAGCCAAGACCGCCAACAATGGTGGAGAGAAACGAAAGGGGCGCCATAAGCTGCACGGAATCAGAGAAATATATAATAATCATCCTGTCGCAAAGGAACATGTATCAGGTGTGACTTGTTGAAAAAGCTCATGTGTCCATAATTATGTATTGTATAGTACACTGGTGGGGAATGTACTCAGACCCCTCGCCCCTACCAACAATTGACTGTCACATAAGCAAAGTAACATGCGAAGTGAAACTCATTTGTTTGTCGGGGGTCGCTAATATCTTGCCGGCCAGAGAGTACCATGCACATGCCCATATACTATAATATTACATTGCATAGTCATATTCTACACTTCTTACCAATTGTCGAGATGTAAGTGTCGTAGTATCTTTCGTCGCAGTAGCGGTGAACAATGCAAGTTTTCCCGACGTTCGAGTCCCCGAGTACCAGGACTTTGTACGTCGCAGTAAAGTCCAACGCCATGTTATTCAATTATATGCACACACTCGATGTCTTTCCTATAATATACTCGTAAGAAGCCCTCAGTCGCTACAGCTTCGGTGAAAGCTTTCCTTGCAACAGCTGTTGTATGTATATACGCAAGTATTTGTATACCGGCACGACGTCGTGCCTTGTTATGTATAATATATATATATATATATATATATATATATACTTACACGTGAATCAACGATACTCCTTTTTCGTATCTCGGCGTTTTTGGTGTTCACCCGTACGCATTTTTCTACTATGGGTGTAATTTTTGCTAACTTCACGGTGGGGGTGATGAGCTTATACAGTGAATAACGAAAACTACACGAAGCAGCTAGCACAGATGTGAGATGGTTTGAGATTTTACGGGCCGTGAGTGTGTGCGCGAGTGAGAATCAGAATTCAGAATGATAGCGCTTGCCTATATATCTGCAGAAAACGGTCCTGGGGAGATCGATTTCGAGCTTGCGCTCTCTGATGATGCGTTGTTTTCCTTCCTGAAAATGCAAGCGTATAATACATGTATGTGTTATCTATACTTGAAGCACATGTTCATAAGCCTACTCCCGCACCGCTATCGTTCTTACCTTACCGTGCTTTTTACTTATTTTTCTTCTTCTTGTTTACGGTCCTGACTTAACTTACTCGATTGATTCATTATAAAATTTTTATTTACGTTGATGACTCTTGAGCCCTTTTTTCTCCTAACAACAATGTTTTTTGGTGGAATCTATTTAAAATAGACTGTTTGTTGTTACAGAGATCATGGGTCAAAGAAACCAAAAGAAAGTTTCACCAGATCTATCTACTGAGGGCTTGCAAGTTGGCATGCTTAAGGGGGTTATTGTGATATTTTTTTTTCTATAGAATTAAAAAAAAAAATTATGAGACACTTATTTCATCACTACACATAGCATACTAAAATTTCAGAGGAATTAGTTTCGTAGTTTTTGAGAAAAAAATCTTAAAGTTTTTCTGTTATACTCGGGCTCTGATGGAGCTTGATGTTACCAAAAATACATGTTCTCATATGACTTGTTTAATTTTCTTTTTTGAAGAAAATTATGTCGAAGCTGACTGTGATTTATGTGCATATGAGATGTTGACCGATAGGGAGCAGCAAGATGAAAAATATCTGTCAACTACAATATTTTTATTTTCCGAAAATTTTTCGGACACTTAAAAGCACTATGCATGACAGGTCTTACTTATCTTGTCAATCTCGTGTCGTGCTGTTTTTTAGCGGTTAATGAGGTTTAATCACTCACTATCCGCTATGTACAACCGCCTGTGCTGCCATCCTCACCTGCAGAAATGACTTTGACTTAATGTATGTAAACAAATCCAAATCGTATTACAGAGATAGGAGCAAAGTCATTTAAATCAAATAACTTATTATTTATTAATATTAAAAACGATGAAATGAATATTTCTATAAGAGAAAATGAATGTTCAATAAAAAGAAAGTATAACTTTTCTCAATCGTATCTTATAATTGAGACAAAAACAGAATTTTCTCTCTTTTTTGAGGTTGTATGCTTTCAGAGCTGAACCGAATGAGATGTAGATAACCTTAATGATGTAAAAAAGGTATACATGACGGAGTCATCTTTTGACATTTTTCACATCATTAAAGGAGTTCACTCGCTAAAAGAATTAACGTGAATATATTAATAATACTTTGAACAGAGAATAATTAGAGTATGAAAAACCTTCGATTGAAATTTCAAGCCCCTTTGTGACTTATAAAGTGAGATATTAATAATTTTATTTTTGAACTTTTAATGTGCAGTCTTATGAGAATCAGTACGGTTCTGATACATAACCTGCAATATCTGGATAATCGACCTCAAGATTTGATTGAAATTTTTTTTGAAAATAGCTAAAAACTTGGTGATTACGTAGCTATAGTCTCATCTTCACTCATGGCTTATGGAATGAGCAATAAATTAGTAAATAAAATTATTCTTGTTCGTCAGCTACCGTTAGCGTTATATCTGTATATATAGTTATGCAGGTTACAATACTGCTGATCTTATGTGTCAAAAAGTGAAGGGGTGTGGGTAAAGGGGGTGCGCGAAATAATAAAACGAGTATTACAAGTTAGACAAAAAGTTTATTTAATAAAACTGCCGACCGACGTAGAACACAACAGATACAATTTACAGACTTTACAGACTTACAACCGACTTATCAGACAAAGACAATAAAGCTAGAACCGACGAGAAGTGTAGAAGGCACGGTGGCTTACACTGTACTGACTACAGGGCCCGCAAGTATCACCTTGCCTGTGGCGCTGTCTTTCACACTATATATACTGCCTATTGAAAAGTCGTACATGCCAACACTTCCTCCCGACTTAAGATAGCTAAGTATATTAGACAAAAATTATAATTTAAAATAGATAAATAGATAAATAAATGTGTGTTCTTGACTCGGCTCCACGGCTGTGGGAATGCACCCAAGTAGTCCATGAGTCGGTCCATGGCTCCTTTATCGCCTATCTGAAACAGAGACAACTTATTAGTTACCAGTCAGAGTCGCAAAAGCTGTTCGCGATTCTGCTAGCAAATTTTACATGGAGCTCGATCGGTAGAGGTTTTGTGAATATATCGGCCATCTGTTCTTTAGTGTTCAGCCATCTGACGTTTACATTACCATAATTTTCACATTCTTCAACATAATGCTCATGAATTTCTGTCATATGTCTTAATTTACCACTAGCTATAATTTTAGCATTTTGCTCAGCCGCCTTATTGTTGCACTATAGATCTGCTAGACACAAAGTATTATTCAGTGTGATTTTAATCGAATTATCAACTGCTATCAGTTCTCTACATGCTTCACTCAGTGACACATACTCTGCCTGACATGTTGACAAAGACACATACGTTTGTCTGTGAGTTCTCCATGCCACTGAGTCTCCAAAGATTTTAATTACGTAACCGCTTGTGGTTAGAGACCCTTTGCAGTCGCCAAAACTGGCATCGGAGAATGCTTCCAGCCCTTGCTGCCTTCCACAATATCTTAGACCATAAGATTTGGTCCCTGCCAGATACGGAATACTCTTTTAACCATATTCCAGTCTTCGTTAGTCGGACTTATTTGATGCCTGCTCAGCACATTCACTGTATAACTTATATCCGGACGTACAGTATTGGCAGCATATAATAAGCTCCGAACAGCCTCCCGGTAGGGAACACTCTCAGTCGATCTGGACTCATTCAAGTCAATCTGCCTTTCTGATTACTCTCTTTGTTATCTTTGTTGATTTAACACGTGACCTGTGACCATAGGAGTTTTCACTGGCTTAGAATCATCAGACCCAAACTTTTTAAGTATCTTATTTATGTAATTGGTCTGAGTTAAAGTTAGAACTTGGTTTTCTCTGTCTCTTCTGACTTCAATGCCTAAAAACGATTTAACTTCTTCTAGGTCAGTCATTTCAAACTCACTTTGCAGTCTTTCCTTCACAGACTTCAATTTGCCAGAATCATTACTTGCTATAAGCATGTCATCAACATAGAGAACCAATATTAGGATTTTATCTGTCTCATGCCAAGTAAATAGGCAAGGTTCAAAGATGTGAGATCTTAGACCTATTTTCGTTGCTGCCTCAGAGAATCTTTCATGCCATTTTTTCGGACTGACTTTAAGGCCGTAAAGGGCTCTCTGAAGCTTACATACCTCGCTTTGTTTTTCCAGATCGGAACAGACCAAACCTTCTGGTAACTCAATATATATCTCGTCGTCAAGGTTACCATTTAAAAATGCCGTTTTAACGTCAAGCTGACATGTATCAAAATTTAATTTATTAATTACAACCAAAGCAGTTCTTATTAAAGTCAGTCTTGACACTGGGGCGTAAATCTCCGTAAGATCATACTCATTTTTATCTTTAAAACCCCATATCACCAGCCGTTCTTTGTCTTTCTCACATCCTTGAGCATCAACCTTTTTCTTAAAAATCCATCGGGAATCGATGATATTCGGACGTTTACCATTTACCAGTCCTGCAGGTCTGTTTACCAACTTCCAGACTTGTTTCTTTGCCACTAAGTCAAGCTCTTCTTGGATGGCTTGATTCTAGCCTTCTATATCCACAGCCTTCATTGCTTCTTAATATAAAGCTGGATCTTTATTTATTTCTGCCAGCAAAGAGTGGTAAGCTAGATCTTCCGCATAAATAGTATTATCTACTGACGTTTCAGCATCACAGTTCTTAAAAATTGAGTCTTTTGTTACTTCTTCCCTGAGAGCTAAGCCCGCAAAGCTGACGTCTTTTACACGACTTTCTTGGACCAAATTGGCCTCCATTGTTTCTATCAGTCTTTTCGGCCTTCCTCTTTTTCGTTGTACCACCGGGGGCGCTTGCTCCGATGACACTGTCTCTTCTCTATCCTTTTCGAAGTTTAAAAACCACTCATCTAATTTAATATCTACAGTCACATTTTCCCAGTTTTTAATTGAATTTTTACCAAAAACGTCTCCATATACAAAACGCTCGTTAAATCTGACGTCCCGACTTTCATAAAACTTTCCTTCGTCCGGACAAAGCAGACGAAACCCTGTCGGCGTGTATCATACCATAACTGCTCGTTTCCTTTTTGCATGGAATTTAGTTTCAGTGTTTCTCTGAACTCTCAAATATGCGATGCAGCAGAATCTTTTCATTTGACTTAGGTCTGTCCTTTTATTCCGAGCCAGCTTCATTAAAGGGATTTCCATGTTATTTGAGCGATACGGAGTACGATTGTACGCAAATACAGCTGCGTTTAGTGCCAAGTCTTACGTGTTTTCCGGGAGTCCCGAATCACATATCAGAGCTCGGACTTTTATTTGAATTGTTTTGTTCAGCCTTTCTGACGTGCCATTATGTTCAGGGGTATCCGGACAACTCAGTTGGAGTTCAGCTCCAAGGTCATTTAATATTTTTCGCACGGAGCCTCCCGTGTACTTGGTACCCTGATTAGACCTCAGATAACACACTTTAGCTTCAAACCCGAGAAGATTTCTACAGCCTATAACAAAATTATCTAAACATTCACCTGTATCACTTTTGTTTTTCATCGGGTAAGCGATTGCAAACTTAAAATAATCATCAATAAATACCGAGATCAATCTGTATCTTTTTGGGTAAGAGGGCGGACTAATAATTCCCATTGTATCTGAATGAATTATTTGCAGCGGTTGGGATGCTCGTTCGCGTACCGAAAGGAAAGGCAGTTTTTGGGATTTTGTTCTTAAACACACATTACAAGTTTTAATCACATCATCAAATACGGCTTCTCTCAGACTTTTTACTTCCGGATAGTTTTTCTGCAGTTCCCTTAGATACCCCAACGAAGCATGGCCCAGTCTGATATGCCACAGCCATGGCCCCGTTGTTATCTTTGAATTTTTTTATAATTTTCGCTAAACGGACTTTGAATGTCTTTTATTTCTTTGGTCAGGACTTTTCCGACTTCATGAAATTTTCTGTCATTTATTAAAAATACATCTTCAAAACTGTCATTATTTAACTTACCGACCGAGCTCTTTGAATTTTCCGACTTATTATTTAATTGTATATCTGTAGTTGAATTTTCAGGAATAGTGTGTGCTTTTGACTCAGCCGTCAAGACTTTCATTCTTTTGTTGTCCGACTTAACAAATTCAACCATCCAATAGGTTTTTTCATATATTCCCGATATCCATACATTTTCAGTATTAGGATCGAAAACACTAATCTCCTTGTCATCTAAATAGATTGACAAGCCTATATCAGCAAATTTCCGCAGCGACAGTAAATTTCCGATCAAGTCGCGAGCACACACCACTCCCTGCAACTCAACGTCGTTATTGCAATTTTTAAGCAGTAAATTTCCCACTTCCTCCGTTTATAAGTCTGCAGATGAGTCTCAGTTTAAACATTTTATTTTACCAATTTTGTTTCTGTCAATATTTGTAAATAATTTGTCTGACTTTGCAAAGTGATCATTCACTCCCTAATCAGCGACAAGTTTAATTTTATTTTCTTCATCCGATTCTGAATTATTTACCCAACCTGCAGAGTTTGAAAACATATTATTGGGGGGGGGGGAGTCTCGATCAACGTCAGAGACTCACCTTTATTTGACCCTGAAACATCTCGTTTTCCCTTTGTCTCCCGGCCCTGGTCAGAAACTTTCTGCCTTTTGGGATCTTTTTCGTCCCTGACGTTGCTAGAGTCAGTTTACTGCCCAAAGTTTAGGGAATTGAAGCGGCCTCGGCCACTGCCATGGCCACCGCCGCGGCTACCTCGATTTCCTCGACTTCCACGGCCCTGCCTTTTAAAATCCCATGAATCAGACTTATTTTGCTCACCACATCTCGGGCTGCATCTCTTGTGAACTGGGATGTCATACACGAACGTGCCACACGTGTAACACTTTTTGAGTTTGGTACCTGCCTTCGGACACTTGTCAGCCATATGGTCCCAGTCATCACAGTTGAAGCAGCGGAGACGGTCCTGGGGCCAAGAGGCAGTCAAAGCTGCCCTCGAGGGGCGACCTCCAGTGGCTTCTGCTAGGCCTTCTGACTCGACCTTCAACATGTACGACATAAAGTTTTCATATGTCATACCCTTTCCATCTCTGCTTTGCATTTTAAGCGTGAAGTCTGTCACATGCCCGCTAGGTACCGCTCCGATTACGGCAGTATAAAAGGCATCTCGATTTTCTTCTTCAGAAAAGGGACCATACGTACTTACAGTCTCATAATTTCTGACAAGTTCCTCAAACTTTTCTATGAATTTGGCAACCGATTCTTTCTCTTTGTAAAATTCAATTTCATGCAATTTTTTACAAATCGCGGCCGTTGTTAGGGGCGTCTCTCCCTTCTTAAGTTTTTTCAGACTTTCCAATATTGCAACCGGATCTTGCAGACGAAAAGTTCTTAAATGATATTTTTCCGTTACTCTAGTTAATAAAATGTCTCTGATTTTTAATTTGTCTTCTTTGATCATGTCTTCGTTAATAAATTCCGTATTTTTTATCGAAGGATCAATGACATATAGTAATCCTTTAGGCCGGCGTTCAGACTTAAATTTATCGAGGAAAACTTTGAACTTCATATCTTTAGACAGATGATAATTGTATATGTGTTGAGTATCACGGCCGAATTTATGTATTTGATTATGGTTGTCGCGAGAAGTTCCGCGCTGCTTTTAGATAAATTTTCATTTTTTGTGTCATTCAAGAACGTTTTTAATTTGTCTTTTAGACTCACCCGTGTTCTGTCGTTGCGAGAAGTTGATGACTGCAGGGGTGCCCCGGTTGACGATTGGGCGTCGGATGACTCGACCCTGCTCACCCACTTGCCCAACCGGAACAACCTCTGGTCAAAATTGCGCATGACCAGAATTATCTCCTCCCTTGTTCTCTCAGCTTCCTGCCTTTCTTCCTCTGCCTTCCTTGCCCGTTCTTCCTCTGCCTTCCTTGCCTCCTCGTTTGCTTTTTCATGCCTTTCGATCATCTGACTAATCGCGGCCATCATTGAGTCGAACCTGGCCAGCATGATGTTTTCTGGAAAATTTTCATTTTTCTGTTTATCTGCCAAATGCAAGTTCGTTTTGCTGACGTTTATCCATTTATATTTGTTTTCAATGGTTTGCACTTTCTTTATTTTAAGTTGGGTATTTTCCGGTGTGCGCGACGGGGAAGAGGGGGCTGCTTCGTGTACAGACTCATTTCCACCTAATTTCTGCCAAAGATTTTCACTGTCTACATTTATCTCCTCAAGGTTTCGGACTTCTGACATTTCGGACTTTTTCTTATCTGACATTTTAAACACATCGACCGACTTTTCAAATAACCCGGGTTTATCACGAGCAGGTTCCTCGCATTCCCCGTCTTCCCTGAATAGATTTTCTGGCAACGTTACTTTGCCTCCCTTTTTACAAAGAAATTTAACGATGTATTTGTAATCGTCACCAATCAGGTAATCTAAAACAAAAGACGGACATTGTTTTCAGGGAGTCAACTAGAAATCGACCGAACGCAAGCCGAATCTAGTCAACGTGGCCCGAAGCGTGTTCTTGTGCTCGAACACAAAGCACGATTGCACGCTGGGCACTCACACAGCCGCGCGCGACCGAACACAAGTCTAACGTGACTGTGCGAGTCACACGGAAAATAATTTCGTCTACACACCTTTGGCGGGAATATCCCTTTGCCCGACACATGCCATTATTCCCCTTTTATCCACCAACAAGATGGCATCTTGTTAGCGCCCCTCTGACTTGACTTGGGATGAAATTCCACGACATATTCTCGACAGAGCATCGATAGTTTGCTCGTCTAAAAGAAAATGTAAACTTTTAAAATATCAGCCTTTTCTGACTAAATCTGAAAACCACCTTGAATATTTATTGCCTAGAGTTCAATTATTTAAAAGCACCGGGAAAGGACGCGAGAAAACACGAAAACAAAACATAAATGGCCTCGTAATATATTTTCAGTCAAAAAGCCTCGCGTTAACACGAGAGGGAGAGAGAGAGACCGAACTCTCTCCTTAGCCGCAATCTGTTGCCCCCCTCTCGATCCGCCCCGCTCTTGCGTGTGCGTGTCGCGCTACCGACGCCACGTGTTTCTTAGAATCCCGCGCATTTCTCGAAATTCACAAGAAATCCCCTTTGTTACCTGACGTTGTAGCGTCCAACCTAGGCATCACTCGAAAGGACAAAGTGTTGACCTACCGCTGATCTCGGTTCCGGCGTCCAGAGTTGCTCCCCTATCCTCGACCGGCGTCGACAACGTCTGGTCGACAACGGACTCGGCCTGGTCACCAGGGGTTACGCTCTCGGCCGCTTCCTCGATCGGACTCTCTTGTCCATCCCTTGCTGTCTCAGCCCTTTCCGCCATCCTCTCTTTTGTCTCACTCACCCACAAAAAAAAAGAAGAGATCACGCGCGGTGATGCGAGTCTGGGGCCTGTAACCTGAAGAGGTGTGAGTAAAGGGGGTTCGCGAAATAATAAAACGAGTATTACAAGTTAGACAAAAAGTTTATTTAATAAAACTGCCGACCGACGTAGAACACAACAGATACAATTTACAGACTTTACAGACTTACAACCGACTTATCANGACCGAACGCAAGCCGAATCTAGTCAACGTGGCCCGAAGCGTGTTCTTGTGCTCGAACACAAAGCACGATTGCACGCTGGGCACTCACACAGCCGCGCGCGACCGAACACAAGTCTAACGTGACTGTGCGAGTCACACGGAAAATAATTTCGTTAACACACCTTTGGCGGGAATATCCCTTTGCCCGACACATGCCATTATTTCCCTTTTATCCACCAACAAGATAGCAGCTTGTTGTCGTCCCTTTGACTTGACTTGGGATGAAATTCCACGACATATTCTCGACAGAGCATCGATAGTTTGCTCGTCTAAAAGAAAATGTAAACTTTTAAAATATCAGCCTTTTCTGACTAAATCTGAAAACCACCTTGAATATTTATTGCCTAGAGTTCAATTATTTAAAAGCACCGGGAAAGGACGCGAGAAAACACGAAAACAAAACATAAATGGCCTCGTAATATATTTTCAGTCAAAAAGCCTCGCGTTAACACGAGAGGGAGAGAGAGAGACCGAACTCTCTCCTTAGCCGCAATCTGTTGCCCCCCTCTCGATCCGCCCCGCTCTTGCGTGTGCGTGTCGCGCTACCGACGCCACGTGTTTCTTAGAATCCCGCGCATTTCTCGAAATTCACAAGAAATCCCCTTTGTTACCTGACGTTGTAGCGTCCAACCTAGGCATCACTCGAAAGGACAAAGTGTTGACCTACCGCTGATCTCGGTTCCGGCGTCCAGAGTTGCTCCCCTATCCTCGACCGGCGTCGACAACGTCTGGTCGACAACGGACTCGGCCTGGTCACCAGGGGTTACGCTCTCGGCCGCTTCCTCGATCGGACTCTCTTGTCCATCCCTTGCTGTCTCAGCCCTTTCCGCCATCCTCTCTTTTGTCTCACTCACCCACAAAAAAAAAGAAGAGATCACGCGCGGTGATGCGAGTCTGGGGCCTGTAACCTGAAGAGGTGTGAGTAAAGGGGGTTCGCGAAATAATAAAACGAGTATTACAAGTTAGACAAAAAGTTTATTTAATAAAACTGCCGACCGACGTAGAACACAACAGATACAATTTACAGACTTTACAGACTTACAACCGACTTATCAGACAAAGACAATAAAGCTAGAACCGACGAGAAGTGTAGAAGGCACGGTGGCTTACACTGTACTGACTACAGGGCCCGCAAGTATCACCTTGCCTGTGGCGCTGTCTTTCACACTATATATACTGCCTATTGAAAAGTCGTACATGCCAACAAAAAGGTTAGGTACGAAGGAGCTCCCTTAAGGTATTATATACTTCATTCGGCTTAGCTCTGAAAGCATACACAAATAAAGAGAAAATTCTATTTTTGTCTTAATTATAAGATACGATTGAGCAAAATTGTACTCTTTTTTATTGAACATACGTAATACTTTACAGAAATATTAATTTCATCGTTCTGATATTAGTAAACAATAATTTATTTGATTTCAATGACTTTGATCGTATCTCTGTAATACGATGTGGCTTTGTTTTCAACATTAAGTCATTTCTGCAGGTGTGGGGGCAGCACATGTGGTTACACATAGCGGATAGTCCATGCGACTCTTTTTATTGGAAATATGCCTGTACCATCACGTAACATGGCGATATATATATATGTATCACACTGAAAGGAAAAGTAGTAAGTACAGGTCTTATGGGAGACATTGAGTTTTTATTTTTTTTCGTGGTAGAAACAGTGTTCAACACATAAAGTTATTCGAATTCATATTTTTAACATTATGAGAGCTAGGTTGTTATGTTTTTTACGATGAAATCGTTTATTAAGGCCTAAAACATCTTTTTAAAGGTACGAAGTACAGTTTAACCTAACATCAAGCTGCTTGTTTACCTCTGAGCAGGTGCAACAGCAACAGCAGCAGCAGCAGCAGAAACGAGTAGCTTAATGTAGGGTTAACTGTACTTCGTACCTTCAAAACGCTGTTTACGGTCTTAATAAACGATTTCATCGTAAAAAACATAACAACCTAGCTCTCATAATGTTAAAAATATGTAATCCAATAACTTTTTGTATTCAAAACCTTTCCCACCACGAAATAGTATATATATTACGTATGAGTTTGCAAAGACTTCGATTTACGAACCGAAGCTTAGTAACGAGGTTCGTAAAGAAGCCTTTTCGAATGAGTTTCGTATACAATTTTTCCGCCTGAGAACCCAAAATCAAGCGGCGAAGGTGCTATTTTGAGGTTAGAGGGCGGAAAAATAATAAAAACTTAACTTCTGACTTAAGAAGACTCGCACGTTTTTGACACATCAAAGAACAAATCAAGCCCACACTTGGAAAAATTGATTGAGAATTCAAGGCAAAAAGTAAAAAATCAGATGTTGGATTGATAAGATGTAATCTGATTTTTAACTTTTTGCCTTGAATTCTCAATCAATTTTGCCAAGTGTGGGTTTGATTTGTTCTTTGATGTGTCAAGAATGTGCGTCTACTCTTATTATTTCGATAAAGCTAGCTGCTCAATCAATAATGTTATAAAGCAGTATATGCGATTCTAGTAACCTTACCGATAAGGTAGGAAATTTTAACTATCTCCGGACTGCCCTTAAGGCAACCCACCAGTCCCACCAGAGTAAAGACGACGATATTCTATATATGTATTATAATACCTTCAGGAAGGCCATATCAGCCATATGTGGTATCACACATATAGTTTCACGTCATTACATAAGGGGTATTATCATAAGATGAAAACAAGTATTTATTGGAAATAAGTTCACACTGTGAAAACGATCTAAAATTACGATATTTCACTAGATTATTTTTTTAAAAGTAGACAAAAAGTTGTATTTATTTCAAGATTATGGCAGATAAAAGTATTTGTAAAAATTATAAATATAGTAACAATCATTTAAGATTGCGTAAAGTACGTCTAATGAAAATAGTTATATATAAAATACAAAAATATACATCATTGTTGCTTGGAATGCTGATAGGTGTAAAAACTAAACTAATTATAATACTATTCATTTGCAACTANCTCTATATCCGGCCCCTTTTAATAAGGGCACTACTATGGGCACTTAGCACTTGGAAAAGGGACAAGGAAAGGGATGGGAGGCCTCTCATTACAGGAGGTGGGTAGGGGGAAATTAGGTAATTATGCTGCGAGGAAGTCACCTAAGTTAAAGTACCCTTAATTCGGACACAGAATTTCAGGTAATCCACTATTTCTAAATTCACAAAGAAATTAGCTGTTTTGCGAAAAAGGCGGTTGACATATAGATAATACAGTAATTTTTCTGTCACTTAAAAAAAAAAGTTCTTAACCTTGAAACTTAAAGCTTTATAAAGATTGCATAGGTAGTTGAATTTCAAAAACAGAAAAGTAAAAAGAATTTAAGCAAAATTCTGTAATGTATAGGTGATAGTTAAGGTATGCTAGTTGATTAATTAATTGCCAAAATATTGTTATCAATTATAAAAGTAATTGAAGTAATAATAAGCTCGCAAGCGCGTTTAACTTAACTATGCTTGGATAAATTAAATATAACTTAAACAAGACTTGATCATGTTAAACAAAAAGTCCTGTTAAACATCATTTATGTCATTGGTAAAATAAGTTACGATTATTTTTTACTAGCCATCAGTGTATGACTGACAATTTATTTTGTACAATACACATTGTATGTATAACATAATACTTTACAAAGTTTTTCTGGATGTTGTAACTGCTTCATTGTACACCCTTTTTTTGAAAACTTGGTGTACGTCTTGTGCATTAACTGCACTTTCTAGGCACTTTCAAAGATAAAAATGTTATAAAAAATTTGTCACATTTCAAATATTTCATCAACAAAAATCATCATCATTATTCTTGATGTTATCAAGTATGTTGAGAATCAGCTATTTCTAAAAACGCCAATTGTATTTTTAAATTACTTGTTACATATCAACAATTATATGTATAATTCAGTATTTTGTCTACACCTAATAGTAATATCTAAACTTTTGACTTGACAAGGAGTTTCACATGGAATTTTTGTTACACTCAAATGCTACAGTTTTTTAAAATTGAGATTCTGCAGGAAGCTTTCGATTGAAATTTTTTTTTTTTTTCAGTAAGTACTAATAATTAATTCTTTCCATTACAAGATAGAACACAAACAGAGGCCTACAAAAATTGTACCAAAAAATAATAACAAATCCAATCTAAGATCTGCATCACGAATACTAATACCAGGTAAAGAATACCCACTTTTAAATTCGAATGAACATGTAGGTATAATTACATGGAGTATATCAGGTATCATAAAACCCAAGTCTCGAACAATCTGAAATCGTTTAAAAAAAATAATTAATGACAATACATCACAATGTAATGTAATTAAAACAGTACACTTGGATTTTAGCATACCTGATGAGCATACCCTTCTCCTTTAATGACGTTTGTAACAAATTGATCCCAACTGCCAGCAAGAATATGTAAAAGAGCAATACTGATTATTCCAAAAGCTTTTCTGCGAGTTATGGGGTTCCTTTTATCAGCCAAATGAATAACGAGTATCGTTGAAAATAATTCAGTTAAGGAAAAGAAAAACTGATGATACCATTGAGAATAAAACTCATCATTCCAATAGTTAATGTAAACCCACCAAGAGTAATAATGAGAAAATACAGCACTAATAAAAAGAATAAACATTCTCCATCGTAGATTATTTTGAAATGCTAAGGTAGTTAAGTGTTTGACTGTCTCATAAAAAATAATTATTCCAAAAACAATAGTCATCCAGATCTTCAAACTGCTACTAGTAGCATTAAAGTACAAATGTTTGTAGGAAGCCACCCCTGATTCATAGGATCCTAAATTTTTTTAATGTATTCAGTAAGAATCATGGCATAAAGAAGTAAGTTTGTTTACACTAAACAGTACCTTTGAAGACAGTGTCCCAGCAGGAACAGGAGCAAAAGTGCTTATCAACCTCTCTAGCAAAGTCACTCCAAAAATAGTATATGAAAGAAATGTGAAGTGGTGGAATGATAAGTGGTGCAAACAATCCAAGAACGTTGGAGCCATGAGTGGCTATTGCAGTACAAAGCTGTTTTTTCAGCATTATCCCGATAGATGGATTCATACCTTTGGAAGAGATTCATCTGTGATTCAGAGTACAGAACGCCAATTTCAATACCATAATGTCACTTGTTTCTGCAAGCCCTGGTTGATACACCAGCTTCCAGTACTGAGGTATGTTTTAGCACTATTTCGCTTGTATATTTATAGCTAGATGATAGAACATAGCCAACAGAAAGCAGGTGACTCTATTAATATACTAAAGATATTTTGAGATTCGACCATTTTGCGATTCATAATCCTGCTTATTTCACAGCATCTGCGGCACACTAAGCTAACTACACACGCTGCCATAGTACACCCATAATATTATTAAGTATAGATCAATATTAAAGTACGTTTTAACGTAAGAAATTGACTTGACGGCTCATAAAGCCAAGTACCGGTAAACATGAAGTACCAAGTACTTACCGAAGTACCAACTGCACCTGTACTCCGTTATGAGGATGAATTATGAGCAAGCTCAACCACCAGAGGGCAGCAGGACAAGACACTACTTAGAGATTTATATATATTATTTAAACACGATCTATCATGCCGCCTCACCAATAAACTTTCATCGTTACTTGTATGTGAGAGAGCGGGAGATTTTAAATTTAAAGGATGAATGAGCAAATTTCCGAAGAGAACTATTAGGGTGCCTGTACATGGGAGTCTTACAGTCTTAAGCCTGTAAGCCACACCTATAGCGGTTGATTTAATTCAAACTGATGTTAATTGAATACCGATATAAAATGATTTAAACAAGGAAATAGACACTTTATTCATGATAAAACTATGTAACGTGATTACATTATAAGGTTAGAACGTCTTTAAGGCATCCAATGAAAAATTTCTACAATTCATGTTAATACAATAATTTTGTCAACATAACCTCTCTATTTAACGACTCAGCGTTAGCAAAATTTTTTTTAGTTTTGGTGGCTAAATATCTTTCCAATATTATAATGCAATCACGTAACATAGTTTTGTTACGAACAGGACGCCTATTATCATCTTGTTTAAAACAATTTATATCAATATTCAGTTAACGTCAGTTCGAATTGAATCACCCGCCATAGGTTTGGCTTACAGTCTTAAGACATTCAGACACCCATAGGCTTCCTTATGGTACTTTAAATATAAGTCAATTTAAAAAATTGCTATAGCAACTATGTAAATAATTTTTATGAATTTTTTTATGAAACAATATAAATAAGCCGTATTCAAATAATATATCTATATGTCTCTGAGTAGTATCTTGTCCTGCTGCCCTCTGGCGGTTGAGCTTGCTCATGATTCATGATTCACCCTCATACCATAGGTGCGTTCCGTAAGCTCCAGCAGTTAATCTTTAAGTATCTTGGTATCCTAGATGACATTTAAATGCAAGGGGAAAATTATGACATGTTATCTCTCTTACACTAATAAGTTATCTACATATTATCTAAATACTTAGATTAAACGGCCAGTGCTTACGGAACCTCATCAACAATCAACGTGGAATCTGTGTGGCATGAGTGAATGAGTCTGATGAATGTATATATATANAATGACAATAAATTTTTAATTACCGCATTGATTTGACGACGCGTGCATACGTATATATACGAACCGCAGGAAAAAAAATTCTTTCGTTGTTCTGACTGTATTTTTCGTTAGCACTGAACTTTCGTTTCATTCATTGTACGTATCATACATTCCATGTACACTTTTTGTCAAACCTCACAACCTCGTACATACATATTTTTTTTTTATATTATAGTGCTCTACGTCCGGCTCCTTTAATAAGGGCACTACTATGGGCACTTAGCACTTGGAAAAGGGACAAGGAAAGGGATGGGAGGCCTCTCATTACAGGAGGTGGGTAGGGGGAAATTAGGTAATTATGCTGCGAGGAAGTCACCTAAGTTAAAGTACCCTTAATTCGGACACAGAATTTCAGGTAATCCACTATTTCTAAATTCACAAAGAAATTAGCTGTTTTGCGAAAAAGGCGGTTGACATATAGATAATACAGTAATTTTTCTGTCACTTAAAAAAAAAAGTTCTTTGTGACCATGTGATCATTGTTTAAAATAATTATAAAGATTCAGTCTCAAAACCCCTATATTCGGACAATGCATTTCTAAATAGTCCGAATATAGGTCCCGTTACGATGTAGGGACCATAATCCGGACAGTCGTGAGCATTGAGAAAATGAGGTTATGGCAGATATTTATATACAGTTATATTTTACTTTAATGGCTTTAATTTGTTAAACAAATGCAAAAAACAAATTATTATTGTATTTTACTACATAGTATAACCATTTCTTTGCACTTGTAAGCAAGTGAATTGCTGGATTATGTGTGTCCGAATATGGGGTACAGTTTGAACCGTAGTATCTGATTTCCGGACAGCAGCCAAACACAAAAAACCTCGATTTGCAAGAAAAAACATTTCTTTTAATGAATTATCAAACTAATTCGACGTATGTTGTAACTATCCTAAATCAATTCGATACTGTAGATTACAAATAAATTTTTTCATTCAGAAATTGTAAAAAAATTATGTAATTATCGCTGCTGTTCGGATATAGGTCCGAACAACACTTTTGTCCGAATACAGGGTACTTTACCTTAAGCCCTCCTCGAGGAGCATTGCGTGGTGAAAAAGGACATGTGAAAATTCACAGAGGTACTTGCCTGAAAAAGTCTCACTGGCCAGGAATCGAACGGTCTCCCACGCGTGCCAATCCACGACCTAGGCGACTGAGCTACTACGCGCTCTTGTATATATATATTTTTTTATTGTTTATCATCACCCATAGGCTAAGATATGGCTTTTTTTACACAATAATAGTGTTTTTCAGCCATCGGTGCACCTGAGTTATGACCAGATGTTTATACGCATATAAACATCTAGACCAATTAATAGTCAGTACAATGATCACGATGTTGAAGCGAAAGAGAAACAATTAATCGAACCTCGAGAATCAAAAGCACAGGCGAAACGGCAAGACCTGAATGGTCACCAGATGGTCACCCATCCAAGTACTAACCGCGCCAAATGCAGCTTCACCTCGGAGATCGACAGAACTGTAACTATACCGTTGCGCCACCGCGACCACTTTGTATATATATATATATATATATATATATACACACGCAAGCGCGCACTGGCTCAGTCGGCTACCGTGGTTCGATTCCCGGCTTGTGCTACTTTTTCGGGCAAGAACCTCTGTGATTTTTCACATGTACTTTTTCACCACGCAATGCTCCTCGAGGAGGGTTTAGGCGACCTCTTCGCAGCATAATTGCCTAATTTCTCCTACCCCCCTCCCAGTACTGGGTGGCCTCTCATCCCTCTTTCCTTCCTCCTCCCAAGTGCTAAGTGCCCATAGTAGAGTTCTTATCAAAAGAGCCGGACGTAGAGCACTTTAATAAAAAAAAACATATATACGGGTAATTCTGTCGTAACTTGCTCGAATCGACTTAAAAAATTGTTCAAAAAGAAGTTAGTTAAAAAAAACTTTTTCATGGTATTTCTACTGTACACAACATCAGTAACAAATATCTGAAGGGATGCAACTACAAGATTAACTAGTCAAAAATTATACAAAATTTTATAAAAGTCAGATTTCATCGATTTTTTAATAATCGTATCTCTTTCTAACACGTGTAGCTAAGCTCCTTTAACAGTTAGAGTGTTCTTACTGGACGTAAATAAAAGCTAGAGTCAAGACCTAGGGGTAAGTGTACCTATCTCCGTGGCACGTACTGAAAATTCCATCTTAAATGCACCATAAAAAATGGTATACTAAAATTTTTTGGAATATTTTTTTTTTTAAATCTTACATAATTTCTTACGGAATATTAAAAAAAATTTTATGAAGCTAAAACTGCAGTAGAATATTTTTAAAACGAATAAAAACGGTATGCTGGTATTACCGTGGTTGTGTACCTATTACCGTGTACGTATTACCGCGGATGTCCCAATCACCGTGTCCGTATAACCGTGGGTAAAGTAAGTTGTATTTGCGGAATATAAAAAAAAAATGCAAATTTCACCTACATTTTCTGCATGACTTATTTATTGATTTAAAAAAAAAATAACTTTTTTTTGTACTTGCTTATTCATTTAGTAGGAATCTTATAAATTTTTGAGCACTCAGCAATAGATTTTCCAGAATAGATACTTTTCAAAGCTAATTTTAATGTCTCTGGAGAGTAACACTTTTTGTTTTTCTTTATTTCGATCGATTTCTTGCCTTTCTTGCCTTTCTTGCCTTTTTTGCCTTTTTTAGTTTTCTTCATCTTGGTTACGTTAGATCGACGTGCTTACCTACTAATTGTTTACGTGTTAACTGTCGTGCGTTCTGTAAGTATAGGGTTATGTTTACGTACGATCACCGCGGAAATACGAACACAATCAGTTAATGAGCGCGCTGTACTGAATATTGTGGAAAATAATTATTTACTCAAAATATACACAAATATTTCTGTTTGAATTGCATCTATATTAACGTCATTTTAGATTATTTAAATTGAAAAATTATTTTATATGAAACATTGAAACATTTCTTATTTTGAGCAAGTAATCATCAGTTTTTAAAAATCCACGGTAATAGGGCAGAGCACGGAGATTGGTACACTTACCCCTATCGATTAAAAAAAAAAATTAGTTCAATTTTGTGCCTCCATGCAAAAGTTACAGCTGTTTAAATTAGAGCGTAAGTATCGCTAATAATGTGATTTTGGCTAAAATTCAGTATTTTTTATAAAATCACTATAACTTTTCACACTTAATGGAGTGCACCACTTGGCTACCAACGGTGGAAGCAGCACTGCCGTTTTTGCATTTATGTAGCGAAAAAAGTACAATTGGACGAAACCCCAAGACACGTGTCTCATCTTTCAGCCCAACAGTGATGAAAAAAAAGTTTGTCTGGGATTAGTTGCTCTAAAACGAAAAAAATGGCACTTTGAGGTGAGGTAGGGTCGGAATGGAAAAGTTCGGAATGGAACTTTCAATGTTTGTAGTGCTCGTACGACTCATAGAGTTTTAGAAAAAAAACCTGTGGCAGTCGTCGGAAATGATATCGACTTACTTGTTCTTCTGATCGCCTTGATACCTCCAAATGCCAACGCACACTTTTATAAAGTTGTCCCAGGCACGAAAAGTCGAGTATTCTATTCCGTAGCTGACAATAATCATTTGAAGCCTTTCGTATTGTTTGCTCATGCATTCAGCGGTTCCGATACCACAAGTGCTATTTTTAATTAGGGGAAAAAAAAATTATCTCTATTTTTGAAAAAAATAAAACGTTAATTAAAAGCACCGCTATTTTTTGTAAAAAGTTTGAAGATTTCGTTGAGGAACAAATGGAAACAGACTTTCAGTTATGTGAAGACGTAGTCAGGGAAAAATTTGTACAATTACTACTAAGAGAGGCAGAGAAAGTAATTTGTTACCTGTATGAGACGCAATACGAATATGATTGTAATGTTTCTGAATTACGATACAGGCTGTTTTGCAAATCGACCACCGCCTCTAAAAAACAATTATCGTTAGCGGTGCTTCCTCCAACAAGAGATGCTCTAAAAGAACACGCTAAACGTGTATACCTACAAGTCCAGGCGTGGCTAGGAAATACAATGGAGCCCACACATTGGGGGTGGAGAAAGACAAAGACCATTTTATTTCCGATAATGACCACACAAACGCCAGCTCCTAATGACGTTTTGCGACAGGTATGCAATGATATATCATTAGTGTTTAGTCAAAATAAAGGCAAATTCTTGGTCACGTTAGTTAGTTAAATATTAAATTTTCTTCCTCACAGATTTTCCGCTCCTGTCGTAAAAATTGTCAAACAAAACAATGCACGTGCAAAAAAGCAGGTTTGATGTGTACACGTATGTGTAAAAATTGCAACGGAGACAATTGTGAAAATGGTTCCACCACGAGACCAGTAATTGATGAAGACTCTTTCGATGATGTGATTAATGACGTTGTCGACATGCAAGAGAAAACGACGGAAGAAGGTCATGTGGAGTACGATACTTAGTCTTTCCTCAATATGTATACTCCAGATAGTAACATTTATGATTTTTGCGAATAAATAAATTTTGTTTACCATCAATTTAATATTTATTTTTGATCGTATGCTTCACAATAAGTTGTTCTCTATTTCTTTTCATTGGGAAATGTACAGACGTTACCATAAACAAATTAATGCAATTCGGTCGAAAAAAAAAAAATTCAAGACTATGTCATTCAAAAATCATTTCTCAGAGACTTGTTTATTTAACCATTATCAGTTTTTTTTCGGGACTTTCAAATTGTGTCGCAATTCAAATATAAAAAGCCGATCCATCGTGTGTTCAACTGTTCGCCCCTCTCTTGCCCCTCCGCACAGCTATGCAATACATAACATATTTTCTACAACGAAATAAAATTTTAAAACCAATAAAATAAGAAAAATAAGATTTTAATTTGGAAAAAAATGTTACTGGAGACTATGTTTATTCGCTAGGAAATCGTAGATAATGTATAAAAAACATCATGTCTGGAGAACAAATTTTTTTTCCCCGTATTAATGTTATTAGGACTTAGAAAAATTTTCGGGCCAAAAGCTGAAGTGGATATTTCAGCCGGAAGGCGATCGAGTGCGTCGCAGCTACTAGAGCTACATATATATAGCACCGGCTCTCTCCTCTCTCCTCGTGCCTGCAATCGTCTGCTAGTGTGATCTCTCACTCTGTCTCACTCACTCTCATAGGTACGTGCCAAAATACTTTCAGAATTTTTTAACTCGAAATTTTGCGCTGGTCAAAAAAAAAATGAAAGACCAAATCGATAGAGAATTTTCCGCTCTACACGCTGATATTTTTATTTACATCCTATCTCTTACCATTTACGCGAAATTTGCAAAATAAACTTTTAGCCGCTATTTTACATAGTTTGACTAAGAATCTACGTTTTTTACTATTTTTCCCGTAATCTACGAGTTCGATTGCATATAATATCAAAAATGACCCTTTGGATATCAACTTTTAGGTTGAACAGATTTTCGACTGGTCTAA
>NW_019379678.1:271116-307379 GCF_000648655.2 Copidosoma floridanum
ATAGCAGTAGATAAAAAAATTTTTTTTCAACTCATTTTAAGACATAAAATAATTTTATTTGGATATTACTCTGACGCCACGCGGTGACAGGGCAGATCGCGGTTATTATTAAATATAAGTCTCTCGCCGATTTAGTCCTCAATGCGGAAATCTACAATATTAATGCAGAATTTGTGATTTCGTCAACGGTCAGACACAACTGTTTAATTACATAAATACTGTTAATTTTATGAAACCACTTTTTTTTCTCAAGTTATCATTAAATATAGCAGTAGATAAAAAATTTTTTTCAATTCATTTTAAGACATAATTATTTTATTTGAATATATTACTGATGCCCCGTGGTAACAGGGTAGACCACGAGAACTAAATACTTCACCCTTTTTTTTGAGTTTTCAGTCTAACTCCTTGATTATAGCTCTTTCTCATCGTGTGCTTATGCACTGACCGTCAATAAATCATGGAAACAACAGAGAATAGAACTGCATGTTCAACAACCAACATAAAATCTACTTATTGCTAGGATGAATGAAGACCTCAATCGACTCTCACAGTCTAACAGCTTGAAGATTAGGTAATCAATGAAAACACGTGTTATGTGGCTCAGTATGTGAGGGTTTCTGAGACGCCTGCGTGAAATTAATTTAACTAAGATTCGAATGGAAGGCCCAGAAAAACTCTACTTAATGATAAGAGATCCGATAATGTCTCAAAAATAATGTATAAGGCTTCATGGCCCATAGAAGGATGTTTTTTTTTTTTTTTTTTTTTTTTGAAATCTTATTTAAGCAATTTTAACCTCTAATCGAGATTATTTTGTTACATCTTTGGATGATTAAAATCTGAGATTACATTCTGTGAAAAAATTATAAATCGCATTACATATTTTGGCTTTTGGTTCAGTAAGAAGAGTTTTTACATTCATAGGGGGGTTTAACCCTAAGCGCTGTAGAGTATAGACATAAATGTTCGTTGATCATTACATAGGGAGCACTGCCAAAGAACGTGATTCAGATATTGTTCTCTGTAGCCACATTCGCATTTTGCATCATTAATAATACCAATACGAGCCAAGGAAGCATTGAGAGAGTAATGGTTAGCGCGACATCTATTTATTGTACCGACTACGTCTCTTTGCAAGTCTTTTTGGGCAAACCATGGTTTGTGGGAATCTTTATGAAAATAAAAGAAGTAATCTGATTCTTTACGGGTACTAGTTTGTATAAGATAGCTTACAGTTTTTTCAATAGCTTTTTTTCGAGCGGTTTGTTTTAACTTAGTGAAAGGAATACGAAAGGGTGATGATGGTTCTAGTAAAGATACCTTAATTCTTGGCTCTCAGGTCTGCTTTTTTGTTGCCGTGGATACCTCTATGTGCAGGCACCCAAAGAAAAATTATTTTGCTGCCATTAGTAGAAATTCTATTGTTTTCAAGAGCTCTCTTTTTCATTTAAAAAATGTAGGGGTTCATTTTTATGATAAATTTAGTGCTTTCAAGGAATGTTAACGCACTGAGAAAGTCATTTAGTACAATAAAATGTCTATTCTGGTAAGTTGATGCCAGTTTGACAGCATTTAATATGGCGATAAGCTCAGCAGTGTGAATAGATGCGCTTTTACTTAGGCTACAAGTAACAGTTTTATTTAATGACGGGCATACAGATGCACAACCGACAGAGATAGAGTCGTTAAATTTTCTGCCATCTGTGTATATGCAGGTTGCATTTGCTCTGTTTGTGTAGTCATTTAATGATACCTTGAGTTCAGTTGAATATTTGCTTTTGTGGTCGTTGAAGAATTTAGTGTTAACTTCCAAGCTGCTTATAAAAGTCTTGTAGTCTATTTGAAAGATTAGGTAATTATGACTGGAGAATAGATTTAACGTCTCTATATCAAAGTCTTTTAGTTTTTTAGTGATAAGTCTTTTACATTTTACGAGGTTTATATTATCTAGCCTTCTTTTAAGTTAAGAAGCAATTTTATATATGAGCGATTCACTGTTGGAAAAAACCTTCTGTAAGTAGCATTCATACAAGAATTGTACACGATCGCTTATGGACATCACCTATTGGGCTAACAGAATATTTACAGGAGTAGAGATCCTGTATCCCATACATACTCTGATAGCGGCGTATTGCATCTTTTCAAGTTTTTTTATTTGCACTTCCTGAGTGGGGTAATAAATGAAGCAGCCGTAGTCAATGATGAATCGCACAAAACTCTTGTACATAATCAGCAAAGTTTCTTGTTTTGTTCCCCACTAAATTCCTCTAGAGAACTTAAGGATATTCATGGGCTTCAAACATTTTTTTACATTTATGTCAATATGTTTCCAGAATGTTAATTATGAGTCAAAGTGAATACCAAGAAAACGAATGGATAAACTATTTTTGATTATATTATTTTTAAGATTCATACTGATGGATCCTTCTGGTGCAGGGACAGCATAGCTCTTTCCAGTAAATTTTTATAATTTTTACGATTGCGCCATAGCGCAATGTCATCGGAAAATTTGGAAACAGTAACGATTTTGGGCAAATTTTTGGCGATATATATATATATGTTAAAAGACAATGTAAANTATATATATATACAAAATAATAACGGGCTGAGTACTCCTCCTTACGGTACACCCTTATTTGCCATTCTAGCGATTTTCTCAAAATCTTCAGTATATTTTCCTTTCTGTGGTTAAAAATTTAACAAATCTGACAATGTATAGTGGAAAATCGAATTCTGACAGTTTCTAAATGAGGATGTCTGAGTTTACGTTGTCAAATGCTCCACTTACGTCCAACAAAACCGCTAGAAGATCTTTCTTTTTATTTAGTGATTCTTCTATTTGAAGGGTTAAAATACTCTAGTTGTCAATAGTACTACGTCCCTTGCGAGAACCAGTTTGCGATTCTGGTAAGATTTTGTTACGTTCTACGTACCATAGCATTCTATTTTTTATTAAAGTTTCAAATAATTTACTAGTACATGATGTAAGGAGGATATTTTATTCTTATGAGTAAGTACCATCGTTTTTACACATGCAGGTGGCGCTCTTTCACATTGCTGCACGGAGCGGATATCATCTTCGAACTTTTATATTAATCTGTATGTATGTGCTATCGTCATGGACATATAAACCAATCGGCTTAAATGCAAAAACTGCGTTTTTCTATATATGGCAAGACTAATATGAGAAATTATATTATTATTACCATACTGTGTCGAAAATCGATACTTTTCAGTGCAGAGTTGGTAAAAAAATGTATATATTCCAGAAGACGAATAAAGGAAAGCCTCAGAACACAATGATTATCGTCCTTGCCTTTACCTCAAGCGTCAATCGTATTATCGTACGATTTAGAGCACCAATTTAATGATATTTCTAGATATGTTGAAAACAAAAAACTTATGTTTTGACAAGATCTGCAACTCTTACATTTAATTTATCATTTAAAATGAAAACAAAACGTTGGATAGGGGAAGGCGACTCTTCATTAATTTTGCGAGCACGTTGTAGCTCATAGAACGTGTGGGTTACATCCTAGGTCACAATTTTTTACACGAAAAATTTATATTTTAATAAGATCTACAACTTTTACATTTGATTTCACAATCAAAAATATTTACTAAGCAAGTTAGACACGGCAAAATTATATTTTTGCGATTTTCAAGCACTTTTTGGCTCACAAAACGTTTGGATTATATTTTAGACAAAAATGTAGAATACAAAAAAGTTGTATTTCAATGATATCGAAAACATTGTCTTTCACAACAAACCTTGAAAATTTCACGTATCAAAGTTATAGCCAAAATATGTTTTTTTTTCCCCTGAAAATGCCATCTTCAAATGACTGCCACTTTTTTTTTTAAACAGAAAACCTTCTTGAATTCAAACCATTACGTTAGATATAAAAGACAAAGCTCTCTGTCAAATTTAAGCCCAAGACGACAAAACTGAATGAGTTAGTCAAAAAACTTGATTTTGCCCACACATACATATATACATACACCCTTGACGCCGAGGTCCATGATTGCAATTTTTTTCTTACCAAAATTTTTTTACACAAAAACTATAAGTTTCAAGATTACTTACACTTTTTGCTCTGGAAAAACTATAAGGCACTACTGAGTATAAGTCGTGCCTAAAAACTGACTCAGATTCATTGTAAATCAGTCACTTTGATAGCAATAAAGACATCTTATTTTATATGGCTCCTGAACCATCAAACTACGGCTAGAAATACACACATAAGAAATTCGTTTCCCAGCGATACGAGCTGAGTGAAAAACGAGCGGGTCTTGAACTCGTGAGCATGCGTTACCAAGCCCCCAAGTTATAAGAATGGCAGGATACGTGATCACTTTGACAAGTAAAAAATTTTGTTAGTTCTTGCACCATGGGCACAAAGTAAAAAAATCTCGCCTGAGGGGTGGGGTACTATTATGTTCGTGCCAAAGGTACTAACGTCGTTTTCTTTTTCAAGGGCGCAAAATGTTACTTTTGCGCCTATGGTAAGGAAAAAGGTTAGATGTACTACTTCCTTTTTACAGGCTTCGTTTTCAAGTTATAGGTACATAAAAACATGCTCAAAAACAGTGCTTTTTCATTTAATTGTTCAGTTATCAAGTCACTATTAACATTGTTATTTAGACAATTACTGTTTTTATACAATAAACATTGCTATTTAGACAATTTCACTTAGTAGTAGTTAGTATAGAATATTTGTTTTTTATCATCATCGTAGATACTTGACATAAAAAATCAATTTTACGTACGTTAAGATTAAAAATATAACTAGTACTTTTGAAATATTTATAAAAAAAATCATAACACATTACTCTATTGAATCGCATCACATTTCTAAAAATCTTGTATTCGAAAATATATTTTTAAATAAAGTTTTAAGAGTTTTTTAAATATTATGCTTACTTGACAATACATAAATCTATCTATTTATTTTATAAGTACATAATCAAGAAGTCTACTACCATATAAATACAGGATCACAGTAAAAACGGCAATTAACATTTGGGAAACATTTAATACACTTTAATTATATCTGAAATATACGACAGCAAAAAAATGAGAGTAAATACACGAATATTTTCTAAAACTGCATGTAGGTTAATTTTTAAACCATGAATTGGGTACAGTAATGCATGATATAATCTAGGTATTCAAAAAACATGTATAAAGAAAAACAAGTGTGACATTGTAATTACACTCGTAAAAGAACATATAAGATATACAGAAAGTTCAATTAAATTTCAGCTAAGTATTGAGAATTTTTTGGGATAAGTTCTTAGTTAAAATTTAAAGAGCTTATTTTTACGTTCAATTTATTTAAAACATCACGAAATAAAACATAGTTTTTAAATTTATCTCTTAGTCTGAATAATAAAGTTCTTTTAGCATTGTATTATTATCCGCGGATATCATAATAGTTTTACTATTAAAGCTTGTACTGTTCATTATATAAATAAAGACAGTGATGTGATAAAATTTATCTTCTCTCTATATTTCGTAGTAACCCCATTCCTGACAATCCCATATGAGAGTAAAATGCTACAGACCTTGAAGAACTGTTGGATTACATTATGCTACGGAAAAGTATTGGCTGTCTAACCATCATGATAAATTATTGTCTAACAGAATGTAGAAAAGTAATATAAGACAAGGCTGACTTCAAAATCTAAAAATAAAAGTTTTATTTATTGATATTTAATGTTCTTATATTAGGATTACCATAAAAGTATGTATATGCATATTAAATTCATACTTACCATCCCAAAAGTTCTATAGTTTAAAGCGCAAAATTTCCCTGCAGTAAAAGTACAAGGGAACATACATCGAAATCTTAATATTTTTAGCAAAGTCTTAGAGTTCTCCGACAACAGATACCAGTCACACATGTAACTATAAAAATATACGATTTCATACAATAATGTAAAAAAATTGTAAAAAGTTGATATTTTTATGATAGATCTAATATATTTACATTGTCAGAAACAAATCATCGTTCTCGTTTTGAAGTAGTTGTCCTAGCCAATTTAACACAAATACAGTTCCTAATGTTGCCACTAAAATTATGTTTTTTCTAATCGATTCAAGAAAGTTGTTGGTTTCAATTATCTATAACATTTTTAAACTTACTGTTTGTACAAATTAGTATTAATTTCATTTGATAATAAAGTTTAAAAAGCTTTAAACACTTACGAGGGTTGGTACTATGCTGAGAAACAATAACATAAAGAAAATAGCTGTGCCAAATAACATGTTGAACGTATTTTCTATTGTATCTATGAGACTATGATAATATTATATGAATATTGAAAATTAGTATTTTTTAAGATAAACTAGCATATTACTTTGATGCCTCCTAGACAATAAATTATCATCTCGATTATCATCCTACTCTGTTACCATATATCCTACACCAACTCAAGCTTTTCACGAAGAAAATTTCCAATGATTACTCCACTTAAAACATAAACATTAAAATAGCAGAGTTTCATGGTCAGATAATTCGCCATAAATTGATTCTAAATGTTACTGAAGTTCATAATATACTCTTGTAAATTATCCCTGCTTATAAATCTCACCTGAGTTATCAGCTGGTTTCTCAAGTGAGATGTCAGGTGATTTCTCATGCCAAAATCTCAGGTGAGATCTCAGCTGAGAAATCAGGTGGTATCTCAAGTGAAATGAGGCCAAAAATATCAAAGAAATTGTTTCTAATGCAGCATTAAATAACGTGTAATAAAGTTTATTCAATTTTTAGTTTTGTAGATATAAAAATAAGTGTTGTTTACTGGAATGAGAATATATTTATTTTCAATTTATATCCAATATACTGACATTATTCTTTATTCATAAAGTGATCTTAACTTATTTTCGTAAACAATGGTTTCTTTAGTATCACAAGGTCAATAGCCTTAATCTAATTTTTTGTTGATCATAAATGTATAAGTTATTACAGTATAGTCAATAGCGAGGTCAATAGTATACTTGAATAGTAATTACGTTTCACACATCATCACATGCTTTATGATCCTATTATATTTTTGTATGGATTATTTATAAATAATACTATTGTTTAACCGATAACTATTAATTGATCTGCATGGCCCTAGATGTTTCTTTTTCTTTATCGGTTTTTTTTTCAATCTCTTATTAAGCTATGCTTATAGCTTCGGTTGAGTTAACCATGTACCGTATTTTTTTTCTCGGAGTGATAGCTGGATAATAAGGAGAATTTCTCAAGTAATCATCATACAAAGCTGTAAAAAAGTGAAGTCATATTTTTAATTTCAATCAATAATGCATGTAGCACAAAATCAAACAAAGTAGGAAAAGCATTTTACGTGCCTGGTGCTCGGAAAGTGAACATTCTCGTCCGCGCAGTGAAAATATTGACTTCTTGGACACCAGGACACGTAAAATAGTATACGCACCACGTTCGGAGGTTGAGAAATGTCCTAGATCTCACGTTATCCGCCCTTGGCTTTGCCTCGGGCGTTTATTTACGTGAAGTCTGCGACATTCTTAACCTCACTCACTAGGTGCGTAATTTACTATTACTAGGAAAATGCTCTGTTTCCTTCAGCGCCAGTGCTATTACCAGAGCCAGAGGTGATAGTAATAGTACGTAAGAGGCACGTTGGTAGCATACCGTAAGTTTTGAGAACCACACCCGTGCACTTCCTACACACTTTTTGCACAATTACTTAAAAATTGCGTAAAAAGTGCACAAATCTGCTTTTCAAAACTTACGATGTGCTCCTAGGGCTGCAACACATTTTTCTCTACTATTGTGTACAAAATCATTTTTAATAATTATGGTAGATAGTTTGTTCAACAAGCAACGTAAGAACCAAATTGTGAGAGTTGTTATGGAATAGAATTGTAGTTTTAAGGGTAAAATTATGTAATATTTCAATTATAAATGAATTTGTTTCCATTGAATTGGATATAACAAGAAAACTTAATACTATAGTTTTATCTGCTCCAATACATCAATCACAGAATTCATCTCACATTCGCCTCACACCCAAGCGGAAATAATTTTATTTGATGAGTTGGTAATAATTATTTTTAAAAATTAGTAGAAAATATGGAAAAATAATAACAGTTGTTAATATCTGGATTTGAGACAAGTAATAAGACTTATTATTCACAATCGTCTGTCACAGGTTATTATCAAAACTTTTTAATACTTATTACTACTAATTTTTTTTTTTTTGTTCACGAGATCGAACGATAAAACCGTGCCCGTATAGATTGTTATTTTTTATTATTCTTTTCCATCTGATATTAAATATAAAACAATAAAAATGATCTATTATTAATGATTGTAAATAGCTATTAGTTTTTAATAAATCTTAAAAGTTAAGTAATAAATAGTGATTATTAATCATAAAAGTTGTTTCTAGTCACTACTTTTTTCGATGTTTCTATAATTAAATTTATGGCAAAATAAAAGAAATGATAAAAAATAATTCGTAATAATAACACTCATTGAACTTTATTAGAGTCTAAAATCTGGAATTCATAAAATATTATTATTAGTAACTTTTTTTTATTCATTTTTTATTCACAAAAAAATTTTCCGCTTGGACATGACAAATATTCGGCTGATCTGATACTTAATTGGCTTTACCGCGCTAGGGGCGCAATGTTCAATGTATAATGACTGTAAACACCCATTTTGGTGACTCTGTCAGATAATAGTTAACTATTTCGTATATTCGTTTATTATTGTTCGGCAAACTTCAATTTTTTACTTTAAAATTTAATAATTATTTATTCTAAAAAAAATTTATATCATTTGGATAACCTACCCAGATACGATTCCGACTTCTGTGGGTTGCACATTTTAATTCGAATACCATTTTTGAAGTTATACTTCTGTAGGCGCGTTATGCGCGGGGGTTAATCAAAGATTTCAGATTTTGACCTTCAAAAAAAGTTTGACGGAAGTGGATTTTGCTTCATTCTCCTTCTTCGCCCCGCCCTTTTTCTTTTAACCAATTCTAAAAAAAAAAAAAAAAAAACAGGTTCCAAAGAGATTTGAACTCCCGACCTGTCACTTTCAGGCCATGGCCCTTACCTACTCTACTATGAGCAGGCCAAATTTAGAGTGTTCAATTACTTCATCTTATCTTACAGTTTGTAAATTAGTTTTTACAGAAATTTTTATTTAATGAACATTAATTTATTTAGTTTAGTTATAAATTAAATAAATAAACAATTTACTTGATAAAATAAATTTTTTTAAATGTTTTTTTTTTAAACTAGGCCATTAGTATATTTTAGCAGATCGCCCTTCCAATTCGTTAATAAACATTTATTCCTTCACATTCAATTTGTTACTTTTACAATAAATAAATAATTTTTTATACAATTCTTCCATACTTTTTCAAAATTTTCAAAAATTATGAAAAATTTTTTTGTACTGTAGGAATACAATAATTAATTTTTATTGTATTTAATTCTTTTAGAAATTTTTTATTCGTGATTCAAGTGGTTTTTTGATATAAGGACGTTCTTCCCATAGTTTGTGGGGGAAAGTTCAGAGAAATGACAGGAACGCTAATGTGTAGAGTAAAGCTAGCAATTCTTTATCTTATGTGGATGTACTCATATACATGATTCCACGCATATCTTATCCCCTCTTTCTAAATTAATTTAAAATTTAATTTGTGGGTCTATTTGGAAATTTGATAGGTTTTTCTAAAAGTAATCGTTTGTACCCAAAACATTAGGAGATTCCTACAGATCAAATGAATGAGATTTGATGTAATTTTTCCATATGGTTACGTGTAAAATATCCATTTTTTTTAATGTATTATGTATAAAATAATGGTACAGTCAAACGAGCTGCAATGTTTGTGGGTATTTTTTATGGTATTTCAATATACGTTTGACGTTTCAATAATATCTGACAAAAAGCCTATGTGTGATAAATGTCTTGAAGAGAGATTCACTGGCATGTATTGTATTGTATTGTATTTATTTATTTTCCATGTATAGATTTATATCTTTTTACATACCTCTTTCCCCACATGACATGCCACGCGCTGACAATTTTTGCTCTTAAACCTAGTATTATTTTGTCTCCCTCATGTACATCAATTTCCCTTCTTTACCAACACATTAACCTCTAGCTTCCCCAAATTCTCATTATTCGTTAAAATTATTCCTAACCCCTAAACGCGTCCTCTCCTTTATTCAAAATAATTATTCAAAATAATTACCTCCCCCCCATTTATCTTCAGCGCTTGATCTGGCCACTTTCTCGAATTCTNATTACCCCCCCCCGATTTATCTTCAGCGCTTGATCTGGCCACTTTCTCGAATTCTTTAACATACTTGAAAATTACCTCAATCGGATCCCCTTCCAATAGTTTGACCAATCTTTGTCTAATTGCCTCCTCCGGACCTTTTAATCCTACTGCCTCTACTGATCTAGGCCACTCCACATTAATTTTTTTCCTTGCCATCTGACAATAAAAGATATGCTGAATACTTTCCTCCCTTTTCTTGCATACCCTGCATGTGCTATCTGAAAATCCCTTCTTGCCTGCTTTACCTACATTCCCGCATTTAAGCCTCGTCCATTGTTCTTTAACGTTATCCCCCCACACCTTCTTTTCCCAATAATCTTCCGTTAATAATTTTTGTTTAATTTGTTTATAATAATCACAGTATTCCAACCTCTTAATCCTTCCCCAATCTAACTGCACTTCCTGGTCTTCTTTTACTTTTAGCCCATCTGTCATTCTCTTTATCAAATCCCACCTCTCCAGTGTATCAAACATCCCAATTAGCCCCACTCCATCACCTACTTCCTTAAAAGTTTCCGCTACCATTCTNTACTTTTAGCCCATCTGTCATTCTCTTTATCAAATCCCACCTCTCCAGTGTATCAAACATCCCAATTAGCCCCACTCCATCACCTACTTCCTTAAAAGTTTCCGCTACCATTCTTCCCCAACTTGAAGCATTCCCGTTCCCAAGTCCCCTTATCTCCTCCTTCAAGCAAATTTTTGGCCATCTATTGTCTTTCATCTCCGCTATTTTTATCAAATAATCACCTGCCCTCCTCCTTGTTTCAATTTACAAACTTTTTCTATTTGCTTCCCTTCTCCAGATATACACCGGAGTATTTTCATTTAGCCCCAATGCCATCTTTACAAACTTTCCCTGCACTTTCTCAATCTGCTCCCACCTTTTCCACCCCCATATTTCAACTTCGTATAAACAACCGGCCTTCTTACTTGTATCTAATAGATATAGTCTTCCCTTTTAACTACCTGATTTTGCTTTTTTCCATACCCCCCACACCGCGTTTATCGCTTTCTTAACCTTATTAGGGATTTTGTTGACGTGCGTACTCAATGTATTCCTTGTCGAAAACCAGAACCCAAGATATTTATACTCATTGACCACTTGAATTACCTCATTTCTAAATGTGAATTTTTCGCTTTCTTTTTTCTGACCCCCTTTTCTTAATATCATTATTTTTGCTTTATACGTATTTACCTCCATCCTATTTTTTTCCTCATATTTTTGTAGATCATTCAGCATACATTGTAAACCCTCCCTGCTGCTGGCCACCACAGCCACATCATCCACGAATTTCAAGCTAAAGATTTTTTTCCCCCCAATAACTATCCCTCCCTCATTTTTTGCCCTCCATTTTTCCTCCATATCATTAATATATATATTAAACAGAAACGAACTCAGAAGACACCCTTGCCTAACCCCTTGCTTTGTCTCAAATTTTTCAGTTATACCCTCCCTTGTAATAATTTCATTTATCGTCCTGCTATATATGTTTTTTACCATTTCTAAAAATTTTTCCTTAATTCCTAATTCCCTCATTTTTTCGATTGATTTTTCTCTATCAAGGGGTAAGTGTACCTATCTCCGTGGCACGTATTGAAAATTCCAACTTAAATGCACCATAAAAAATGGTATACTAAAATTTTCTGGAATACTTTTTTTTTTAAATCTTACATAATCTCTTACGGAATATTGAAAAAAATTTTATGAAGCTAAAACTGCAGTAGAATATTTTTAAAACGAATAAAAACGGTATGCTGGTATTACCGTAGTTGTGTACCTATTACCGTGTACGTATTACCGCGGATGTCCCTATCACCGTGTCCGTATTACCGTGGGTGAAGAAAGTTGTATTTGCGGAATATAAAAAAAAATGCAAATTTCACCTACATTTTCTGCATGACTTATTTATTGTTTTAAAAAAATATTACTTTTTTTGTACTTGCTTATTCATTTAGTAGGAATCTTATAAATTTTTGAGCACTCAGCAATAGATTTTCCAGAATAGATACTTTTCAAAGCTAATTTTAATGTCTCTGGAGAGTAACACTTTTTGTTTTTCTTTATTTCGATCGATGTCTTGTCTTTCTTGCCTTTTTTAGTTTTCTTCATCTTGGTTACGTTAGATCGACGTGCTTACCTACTAATTGTTTACGTGTTAACTGTCGTGCGTTCTGTAAGTATAGGGTTATGTTTACGTACGATCACCGCGGAAATACGAACACAATCAGTTAATGAGCGCGCTGTACTGAATATTGTGGAAAATAATTATTTACTCAAAATATACACAAATATTTCTGTTTGAATTGCATCTATATTAACGTCATTTTAGATTATTAAAATTGAAAAACTATTTTATATGAAACATTTTTTATTCTGAGCAAGTAATCATTAGTTTTTTAAAATCCACGGTAATAGGGCAGAGCACGGAGACAGCTACACTTACCCCTATTGTATCAAACGCCGCACAGTGGACATTTTTCGAATTTTTTTTTTTAAATCTAATATCTCATGAACGAAATAAGATATTGACACGATTCAGAATGGAAATTGAAGCTTTTAGGCATAGAAATAAAGAAAAAATATTAAGAAGTTATGAGAATTACATGTTACAGTGTACCGTCTATTTAAAGTTGGTGCTCTGATAAAAAAGTCCTAATATTATGATACTAATTAGCTTGTAAGAATAGCAGACAATACATACAAACATACAAAGCATATATTTTTCTGTATTTTTTGCTGCCCTTTCTTAATTTTATCCTTACACCGTTATATAAATCAAACATAACCTCAAAATTTTAATTTTACTTCAAAAAATCGATTTCTTAGTATTAAAACTTGTGTTTATTGTGTTCATACTAATAGTATAATAAAAAAAAGTACTGTTCAAGACTTTCAATATAGTAATCTAGTGCATACATTAGAAATGACTTTAAATTACGCTGTCTTGGAAAAATAAGACATCGACATAACCTAAAAAAAAAATAAAAAAAAGAGAAAATCGACTCTTAGTTTTGATTCTTACCTATAGTGTCACTTCGATGTAACAAAATTGCTATTTACAAATACAATGCATAGAATACTGTACAATGATTGTTACAAACTTTAAATGAGGATGTTCAAGAAACGTATTACCCAAATGTAATCTTGAAAAGATAAGTTTAATTGAAAATATTTTGTTTTGTAGTTTTAAAACCATCACTAGGAAATAAAATGTGCCGTTTTGTGCGGATTTTGTGAGATCCAATGCAATCCAAATTTTGACAAACAAATTTGATCGTGACAATAAAAAAAACCTGATTTAATTAGAAGAATACAACTCAAGTTAAAACAATCTATTGTACAGTGTTGCTGTATATTATTACTATCACCTCAGAGGAAACCTTTGCTGTTTTCTTATTAAATTTATATAATCTCACGCACAATTTATGACTGATGTGAAATTATTAATTTTGGTAATTGATTAAGAACGCTAAAATAACATCGAAAATATGATTTTAATTACATCGAGTTTTTTTTTAATTCAAACTATATGTATATAAGTATAATGGGATAGTTATAATATGCAGCAACACTGTACAATAGATTGTTCCAACTTCAGTTGTATTCTTATAATTAAATCGGGCTTTTTTTATTGTCACGATCAAAATTGTTTGTAAAAATTTGAATTGCGAAGGATTTCACAGAATCCGCAGAAACATACATTTGGGGATAACGTTTCTTGAACATCCTCATTTAAAGTTTGTAACAATCATTGTACAGTATTCTATGCATTGTATTTGGAAATAGCAATTTTGTTACATCGAAGTGACACTATAGGTAAGAATCAAAACTAAAATTCGATTTTCTCTTTTTTTTATTCATTTTTTTTAGGTTATGTCGATGTCTTATTTTTCTAAGACAGCATAATTTGAAGTCACTTCCAATGTATGCACTAGATTACTACAGTAAGAGTCTTGAACAGTACTTTTTTCTATGATACTAATGATGAACACAAGTTTTAATACTAAAAAATTGATATTTCGAAGTAAAATTAAAATTTTGAGGTTATGTCGATGTCTTATTTTTCCAAGACAGCGTAATTTAAAGTTATTTTTAATGTATTTACTAGATTACTATATTGAAAGTCTTGAACAGTACTTTTTTATTATACCATTAGTATGAACACGATGTTAGAAATCGATTTTTTGAAGTAAAATTAGGATTTTGAGGTTATGTTTGATCTATATAACGCTGTAAGGGTGAAATTAAGATAGGGCAGCAAAAAATAAAAAAAACAAATGCTTTGTATGTTTGTATGTATCGTCTGCTATTCTTACAAGCTAATTAGTATCATAAAATTAGGACTTTTCCATCAGAGCATCTTTAAATAGACGGTACACTGTAACATGTAATTCTCATAACTTCTTAATATTTTTTCTTTATTTCTATGCCTAAAAGCTTCAATTTTCATTTTGAATCATGTCAATATCTTATTTCGTTCATAAGATATTAGATTTCGAAAAAAAAATTCGATAAAGGTCCACTGTGCGCCGTTTTGAAGTCAACGAAAACACACAAAAAACTTCCCCTTATCCTCCTTCAAACTATTACTAATAATGCTATTCAACACGAATATATGATCCCTCGTGCTTCTCCCTTCTCTAAAACCTGCTTGACTCTCGTCAATGATATCCCTTAATTCTAGACTCCCCCTCAATCTGTTTGCCAACATATTAGTTAACAATTTATATCCCATATGTAATAATGATACCCCTCTATAGTTTTTAGCCTCATTTTCGTCCCCCACTTTGTAAATCGGGAAAATTCTCTCTATTTCTCATCCCTTGATCATTCTGGCTTCTTCAAATACTCTATTTAACACCCCCATTAATTTCTTCAGCCAGTTTTCTGGAAGTTCCTTTAAAAGTTTTGCCGTAATCCCATCCTTCCCCGCCGCTTTTTTGTTTTTTCATTTTTTCCAACGCCTTCCTCACCTCCTGCTCGCATATCTCTGAATTCAGTTCCTCCCATTACTCATGAGAGTATCCCACCCTCTCCCCCTCCACCCCTGCATCGCTCAGCTTGTCTGCACCCACGATTTTTTAAAATGCGCAACCCATTCCTCCCCTTTTATACCCCCCCCTTCATTTTTCCCACTCGGTCTGAACTGAGCTATTGCTTCCCAGAATGCTATCATTTTCCTGCTTTCGTCCACTAATTTCCATTTTCTCTGTTTCTCCTCTTCCATCTTTCTTTTTCTTAACTCCTTCACCGCCCCTCTCTCCCTTTTTAGTTTCACCTTGTCCCCTTCATCTTTGGTTTCCAGCCACTTCTTTAAAGCCCCCCAAACCTTTTTTTTTCTGAGCCTTTACCTCCTCATCCCATTCTACTGACCATTCACAGTTCTCTCTTCTGCCCTTCTTCGCCATGCCTACTCTCTCTCCCACCTCCCAAATTGCACCAACCAATGCCTTCCATCCTTCTTGCATACTTTTGCCCTCAACTTCTAAGTCCTTTTTCCTATTTGCCATGTCTTTTCTATATTGATCCTTTTTCTTACCATCCCATTTTAATCTTTTTGTTTCTTCCCCTTTCTCTTTCGTCTCCACTTTTTCCTTCCCTCCTTCTCCATGAAGTTTGACCTCTATTGGTAGGTAATCCGATTTCATTTTTAAACCTATTTTCAGTTCTTTTATCAAACTGCCTTGTTCGCTTTTAAGCTCCAATACCAGATCAAGCACTGAACTTCCTCCATCTCCCATAAACGTTACCTCTCCTCCCCAATCACCTTCAGTTGCTTCGTTTCTTATAGTCAATTCCGTCTCCTCACACATATTTAATAACTTTTTCCCTTCCCTATTCGTCACTTTGTCACATGACTTTCTACTTTTCTCTCTTTCTCCCTCACTAATAATTTGCCATTCCCCTATACGCGCATTTAAATCACCTGCTATCATCACTTGCTCACCCCTTCTAATTCCCTCCTCCACTATCCCGTTCAATTTGCTTATCATTACATCAATATTTACATTATTATACACAACAATTATACACAGTTTTCTATCGTTTCTTAAATCTACACCTGAAATCACCACTCCATAATCCCATTTCCCAACTTCCGCTTTTTTAATAGACTTCTTGATACCTACTAATACACCTCCTTTTGCTCTTCCTTTTTTATTTTCTCTTGTAGCTTCACACGCTGTACACTTATAACTTCTGTCTAGTCTCCCTAACCAACCTAATTCGTTACCTTTTTCTAGCCATGTTTCCTGTAACGCTACAATATCAAAATTGTACAAGTATTTTTTAGTTGTTATAATTTTCTTTATACCCACTATATTCCAGGATAACATTCGAAGGTTCCTTTTTTCTTTTCCCTTCCCTCTATTGACGAAAGGTCTGAATTTTTTCTCCCCCAGTCTCTATTAGGCCCCCCTTTTCCTTCACCTAATTGTACCATATTTTTTGAATTTTTATTTTGAAATACCCCACCTGAATTTCCTTTCCCCTCTCTTCCTCATACCTAGCCACTTCCTCGATCCATCCCTGTACCTCTTTCTCTCTCTCCGTGTAATCATCCTCTATCCATATGTCAATACCCTTCAGCCTTTTCTTATTTTTCATAATCTGCGTTTTATTTCTCAAAGATCCCAAACTAACTACTAACGCACCTCCTATCGCCTTGATTTTTTTAATTCCCGCCACAACCTTCATATAACTCTGTAATACACTTATTATTTCGCTCCCTATGCCATTTCCCACTGTTCTAAATCCCCTTATCATTATATTATTTTTCCTCCTTTGTCTCTCTAATAACTCATAATTTAGCTCGCTATGCGACAACGCGTCTGGACTACTCGGCCAGTGGTCTCTTTTCGTTAACTCCTCTCTTTCACCTACCCACTTCCCCTCACCTGCCTCCTGCGAACTCGATTGCACTGAATTTTGCCCATCTCCCTCGTTGTCTACCCCTCTCTCCCTCTGCATTTTATCACTGACTGTATGATTAGCTATCGACCTTTTTAATTGTTTCAGCTCACTTTTCAAACTGTCCGTCGCACATCTCTCCCTGTCCGTTTGTTTTGTTAACTCTACAACTTCACACATCAATCTCTCACGCACTACAGTTTCACGCTTTAATTCTGCCCACACACTGCTAACCTCTGCGATCACACTGTTTTTCTCCCCGATTACCAAAGCTAAACTTTCTTCCAAATTCGCAACCAGCACTATTAACTTATCTACTGCACCCTCTACGCTGTTATACCTTCGCTTATCATCGTTGCTCCGCTGCTTTTCCGACGTGTCCCTTTGATGCTGTATTTTCTCCTGCGCCTTCTGCTGTGAACCAGATGCCGTCTCTTCTGCTGCCCTCTACTGCTCTACCTCTGTATCAGCTCCTACCATTTTCAGCCTTGCCGACGATTGACCTTTTTCCTCACCAATTCTCTGTACCGTCTGTTCCCTTCTGTCGGTAATCAAGCTCTCCGCTTCTTCCATCAGCAGCGTTTTCTCTTGTTTTTCTTCACTTTCTTTGACCTCTGATGCCTTTTCTTTCACCCTATCTTCTTTACATATCTGATCCAGACTTCCCATCGTTGACTTTTTGACTGCCTCGCCTTCTTTTTTCTCGTTCCCCAGCTGCTGACTCCCTTTCACCTGTGCGCCATCGTCCCCATCTTTCCTCACAGGTGAGTGCTGTACCTTATTCCTTTCACTCGCCACGATCTTAAATTTAGTACTTCCGCACTTCAAAAAGTTTTCAATGATGCTCCTTTCCTCAAGTTCTTTCTTTTCCGCTGCATCTTTTCTCGGCCAACCCCTACCTCTCTTCTCTATCTCCACTGGCGTTATCATCTTTCCTTCTTCCCCAGCTCCTCTCTCTACCAGCTTGTCCGCCATTTTTTCTTGCTATCTGAGTCGCTGGCTCTGCCAAACTTATTTCCTTTCTTTTCCTGGCTTGCGCGCGTATTTACTGAGGAAAACACCTGTCTTAATAGATCACCTCCCGCACTATCTTTTTATCACTTCCTTTTCACTTTTCTTCCACTTTGAACCGCTGAGCAAACTCTTTTATGCGGAGCTGCCTCCGCACACGTGTTACCCATACGACCGCGCAACCCAACCTCCCACTGGCATGCAATACTACCCTATTAAAGAAAACTATATTACCGAATGATTTTTCTCAATTTTCTATACACAAATATATTTTGGGTAAGGTAAAGGTACCTATTATGAGCCACTTACTCACTACCTTTTTGGAATCATGGTCATTGTAAAATAATAATACGTTTTCTTTTAATACTTCCGATACCTTCTTGAAGCGCTAGACTTATCAAATGTGTCCCAATAGTAATAATTGTGAAAAAGAGTGTTGAAAAGATTAAAATTCAGAAAATGTCGACATCCTTTTTTGTATGTATTATGGGTCTCTAATTTATTTATGTCACTCTAGCCCATAGTCTTTGTACACATTATGGGCCACTTTTAAAAGTTATTACACACAGATAAATCACACTTATTTTTTATTCCTTGTGATATTTAAATGAACAAATGCTTTTAAGTAAGATATATTTCAATTTATTTTCACCAACGGGATTACTTTACTTGGCTTAAAGTTTTTATGTATTCTTGTGGCCCATAATATGTATTTTGTAGGATTTTACATGAGTCCATATTATGGACCACCACATTGGCCCATCAGCATTGGTATATAAGTATACTGGAGGTAAACAAAGATTCAGTTTTATCGTCGTTTTAGGTTAACTTATTTCAACTATTGATTTTAACAAGTTATTCGTGTTCTGAGGTATATAAATGTCTTCTTCTGCTTTATAAATGTGTACAAAATATTAAAAAACAAAAATACTATTGGTGAATTGCTTAAAACAATGATAAAGTTGCTTATTATCCATGGCCCAAAATATGGACATGCTTTGATGGACCGTGAAAATGTGTGCGCCACCTTGCTAGTACCGGCCCGTAATATATACGAAAAGAAATGATATGGTCCATAAGTTAGGCCACTATTTTATTTAAAAAATTGGATTTTTAATTGAAAAACTAAGATTATCACGTGAATCTACAAGCTTCAAGCTACTTGCAACGTTATCATAACATTACCTACAAATTTCTTGTTATTTAATAAATTGCAGTTTAATGAACGTGGTCTATAAATTGCATACGATCTTTTTTAATTTACCCTACAACGCCTGTTAGATGCCCCAACTTTATAGATACGAGATTTATCTTTTTTTTTTGTGATAAAAAACTTTTCAAAAATATATCAGTAAATAAGTCATTTTAAAGTGTGAGACTTGAATTTTCAGGTCCACTGATTTTCAAGACAACAAAAGTGACTTAAATCCTTTATTTTTGACGATTAACGTATAGGTGGCCCACAATATGGCCGGTGGCTCATAATAGGTACCTTTACCTTATTAAATGGACGAGAAATAAGTGTGGGATCGTACGTGAAAGACGTGAACGTGACGTTATAAACGTAATCAGCGTAGGCAGTAGAATGTTGTTCTAAAATCACCGGAAGATTCGATGAAAGTGCACAGTCTTGAACTGGCCAGCGTGTATATTATTTTTATTGTATTGTGCCGTAATATATTGCTTATAATCATTAATTCATTTATTAGTTAAAATCACACCCAATCAACGTAGGTATATATACTCATTCCCACGATAATTACACCACTTTCACACACAATATTGTTTCATAGAAGGTATTGTTACACTCAAAATTATATTGTTTGCCACATAATTTCATACTTAGGTACCCAAGCACCCACCGTCCACTGGTTTTTTTTTTTTTTTTGCATTCGGTACAACAGACACCTTGTTTGCAATGAAACTAGACTCTGAAGTTGTATTTTGATGTCAGAAACTGATTTTGGTAAAAAGTTTTTAAAAATGTTGAGTAAGTATAACAAAAGACTAGTCAGTAAACAAAGAAATTGGGTTAATAGACTGCCAGCAAGAACTGTGTAGTAAGGTACCTACAACATATAAGTCGGTCAACTTGTAACTGGGTCAACTGAAAGAATAAATCGGTAAAAATGTCAAACGGTAGTACTGACGTTAGTTTTTTAACTAACATAAAAAAAAAAAAAAAAAAAAAAATATAACCTTTTCCTGAATTGAATGTTAAAGTATAAAATCCAAGATATTTGTTTTTATTTTTCAGCATTTTACATGCAAGTTCTGTGATGAATTACTTGATCTTATCACTAATTTATGGGAATACACATGTCTTGATAAGTTTGTTCCTTCGGCTTATGTACTCGTGAGCAATGACAACAATTAATATTTGCAGGTAAATGATGATTGTTTGGCTTAGATTTANATGGGAATACACATGTCTTGATAAGTTTGTTCCTTCGGCTTATGTACTCGTGAGCAATGACAACAATTAATATTTGCAGGTAAATGATGATTGTTTGGCTTAGATTTAGTCACACCTTTATGTACTATTTAAAATATAACCAGTGTTTATTATGTATTACAGCACTAAAATCCAGGTTATTCTCACTTGATTCCGTAGATGTGATAAATGATGTTAACAACGTAGGTGTTAATAGCAACAATAAAGCTTACAACAGTATGAACCAAGATACACGTGACGAGGATTCGATTTTAGCTGTTCAAAAAATACCGCCACTCTGGAGTCATAAAATCTTCGTAAAAGAACGTACTTCTTTAAAAAAAAATATCAACTGGTTATCTGTTTGTAATAAATTACAAACCAAAGATGTTGAAGAGGTAAAGGGTAGGTTAAAGAGTTTAAGAAATAAATGTATGAAATGTAGAAAGCAAGTCCTCGCTTACACACCAAGTGTATCAGCTTCTTTAGAAAAAAAACGCCCATCCTAGTCATTTCCGTTTTATGAGCATTTGCAGTTTTTGAACGAAGTCGCAGATTCTTTACCGTATGCAGAATATTATATTGCCATCCAAAATTCTTGACATGTAAGTATTCTTAATACTAATTGATTTGTATTTAATTTTAGTACCACTTCGTCTATATCAACAAATTCTGCTAACGTTAGTCCGTTATCAGAGAGAGTAGACGAAACCAGTAGTGAAGAACCAGAGATACCTTCTTTCTATTTTAAAAAGCCAAGGAAGAGTTTGTATTTTTTGGTTGATATCTCTGTATTAATAACTGAAATATACCTGCTTTTATAATATTATCACAGATGCTGCAACAAATAAAATCAGTGACTTTGACAAGGAAATTTCATCGGGTCTTAAAGAAAACAAGCCCCTCGATGGTACTGATGGATTTTTGCTTCAGGTTGACGAGATTATGCGTACTATACCAGTTGGATCTAGGTTAGAAGTACAGATTGGAGGTCTATTTCTTCCTAATGAAATAAAAAGATACCTTTAATTATTAATTGGCTTGTATTAAGATCTTGGGACTAAATGATATGTGAAAAAAGAGAAAACGTACTTGACTGTGATTTGATGTGTTTGACTTATTTGTATATAGTACAAAAGTATGTACCTGATATCAATAAGAATAAGTATTTACAAAGAAATAAACACTTAATATAATCTTGTTTGTGTACATTTTCATTTTATATTTACAAAATTTAGATGTACATTCTCTATTTTGTCTATCCTTAATGAACTAAAAATAAAAATTGATAGCTTTCTGCCATTAAAATGCCACTGCTCCTTCGTTCATGAAATAGTTAGCGAAACGATCTTTTATATTAATTGCTGTCTTATATGCTGCTCTTTTACTCAAATGTGTAACTGATCTCTGAAATTCCGAAGTCTCTTGAACATCAGCTGGTGTATTCATATCATTATATCGTTCATTGGACATGATTAAATAATTTTGCAAGCAAAGCACAGGCTTTCACTGACTCTAACAATGAAGGCAATGAAATTTCTGTACAGTTCCTGAAGAGACGCCAGGTACTTCTCATTTCTCCAAAATCACACTCTACTATTCTTCTTGCTCTGGATTACCTATAATTAACCACTTTTTTCTCTATGTCCAAGTTTGAACTACTGGGATATGGTGTCAAGAGATTCTCACTCAAGCCAAACCTTCATCACTAAAAATACGAAAGGCAACTTGCTAACACCTAGAAGCAGTGGCTATGGATATGGGATCTTCAATTTTTTTGTGCCAGTAATTTGCCAAACTGACTATCACCAAATACCCCACCATCACTTTGACTGCCAGCAGCCCCAATGTCTACAGCAATGAATTTCTTATGAGCATGAGCTACAGCCTGGAGATGAATGCTGTGGCGACCCTTGTAATCATAAAAATATGAGCTGCTGTGGGGAGGAGCCTACAAAGTCTTTGTTTAATTTTATACATACAAAAAATAAATACAAATATAAAAGTATAATTTCCTCCAGAGTTATCAATTTACTGTCTATGCAACTTATACAGTGTAGAAAGTTCCACTCAAAGTCAAACTCTGTGGAAATTTTTCCCCAGACATTTTTAACAAATTTTGATGGGAAAACAATAGGAGTCAAGCAATCCCATATTTTTTTGCAAGTTTTTTCAATGAATTTTAATTTTGATACTGAGGAAGGACTTACTCTAAACAACAATGCTAGAGAAGTGATGCAATCACCAGTTGCTAGATATCGTGAAGTGGATTTGCAGACGAATTGTGGCTGATTTTGGAGCCCGGACTGAAAATTTTTTTGATATCTTTGGTCCCACTAAAGACAAAATATCATCTAACATTTCTGGTGTCATCCGAAAGAAATTATAATATCCTTTTCTATCATACAGTCTCAAAGTGACAATGTGATTATTGCTAACTCCTTGAGCTATTCTATTGAATTTTTTATAAACTTCAGAAACCCAAACTCGCTTTATTTTCTTTTTATTTCTTTATTATGCAACATCTCTCTATAAATTGCATACGATCTTTTTTAATTTACCCTCTATTAATTCTTTATCATTCCAAATACTTTTTCTCTTCTTGAGTAAAAATATTATGATGTGTTTGAGGTTAGACGATGTAACTGGCATGTTTTGAAATGAAATACTTTTTTTCACAAAAAAAAATTATGTCTACTAGATTATCAGTTGATCTTTAAGTTGGTGGATAAATTATTTCACAGATTTTAACTTTAAATTATATCGCCAACGAGCTTTGGCTGGAATTCTCCAGATTGCAGGTTTTCTATGTACAGGCACCCTGACATGGCACAGGTTCAACGTAAATATTTCGGGATTATCATGGGTGAGCTAATCCCTGGTGCTCGAGGATGACGGAGGTACGTACCAGGTCATGAAATGATAAGTTAGGTCATATAAAACTATGGCTTTATTATAGTACAAGAAACTGATGATTAACTGAATTATGAAAAATAGAATTCGCTGGTCAAGTATTGGCACCAACTTTGAGTTACATAGTCATGTACGTACAAAAATAATTAGGAATTATACAGCATACGTTACAAACTTAAAATACGCTTCCAATGGATATGAAAGTCAATAAATATTATTAAAAATGCGTTTGTTATGTTACACTCTTATTTTATTTTATTTTTTTCTATATTTAGTTGAGAAAGTTAATAGAATATAAGTAATTGATTCATGTACTAGATATTTTTTTCGATATGGTACATGTAGTTCACTAGAATTGTAAGAATATTTTGATTTGTGTTTGACAGTAAGTTAATAATGGAAAAAGGTCCGTATTTTACAAATTTTCTTAAGTCTTTCATCACGTCAATTCTTGGTTCTTCAAAAATTTCGCATTGCCAGAAGATGTGTTCAATATTGTCATCACTTTTGTTGCACTCACATCTATTATTATTACCAATATTAAATCTAGAGAGATCACAGTTAAGTGACGTGTGTCCACTTCTTATCCTATTAAAAGTTATATATAGCTTTCCTTGGGAGGCCAAGGTCACAGTACCAAGATTTTTTTTTCTTATGGTTGTGATAAAATTTAAAGAATTCGTTTCCTTTAAGTTCAAATGATTTAGATAGAAGCAGATTGTTCTCGATCAGGCAATTATTTCGAATTTTAGGTATGAGGTCAGTAAATGGAATTGTCAAGTTTATAAATGTGCCATTACGTGCAGCATTTTTTGCCAAAAGATCATCATTGCCTCGTACCTATTCCCAAGTGGGAAGGTATCCAGTTTAATTTGAAGTCTTTCTTAAGAGAAGTAACTGATGATATGAGCTTTTTTAACTGGACTATAAGTTGAGATTCAGCTTTGAGTCCAAATATGTTGTTTAAGAAAGTTAGAACACTGAGGGAGTCTGTAAAAATTTGAAAGTGGTTTTTGTTCGAAGAAATTATTTGCTCGAAGACTTGGATGAGAGCTAAACATTCTGCAGAGAACATTGAAGTGAAGTCAGGTAGCTTAAAAGCTGAGATAAAGTCTTTATTTTCTGACCAAGTGGGAAATCCAGTGCAAGAGTTGTGTTCCGTAGAGATTTTAGAGCCGTCGATGTAAGTGAAATAGTAGATTACGACACTAGGCCGGAAAGTTGGAGTTTATGGCTGCGAGGTTATGACGGCCGAGGCTCGGCTTCGCCTCGGCCGTCATAAGTCGCATGCCACTGACTCAAACTGTCCGGCCGAGTATCGTATAGTACTTTTCTCCCTCCCCTAGCTGAAAGTACGTTTTTAATTAGTTGTTTTTATTTTTCAGCATTTTACATGCAAGTACTGTGATGAATTACTTGATCTTATCACTAATTTATGGGAATACACATGTCTTGATAAGTTTGTTCCTTCGGCTTATGTACTCGTGAGCAATGACAACAATTAATATTTGCAGGTAAATGATGATTGTTTGGCTTAGATTTAGTCACACCTTTATGTACTATTTAAAATATAACCAGTGTTTATTATGTATTACNGCTCGTTGCTCGATTATGCTTGCTGCTGCACTGCCGTGCATGTGTGTGTTGACGCCCGCTGACCCTGCGACGGCCGAGCCGAAGGCGAGGCCTTGCAGGTCAGGGGCGGGCGTCAAAAAGCACATGCACAAGTTAACAAAATAAAAAATGAAGTCATAAGAATAGACACAAAATCACAAAGAAAATAAAATATAACCATCTAAATTTTATGAAACTACGAAAACAAGTTTTTATTTTTTCATTATTTAATACAAATAATGGTTTATTATTTATTAATTACGGAGGATCGCCGTTGTACTTTTTTGTTACTTTTTTTGATTTTATCACTGTACGATATCCTTAACTATCTCGTAATTCGTAAACACACAACTCCATAAAATACTGCTGCGACACTAAACTTAGATTAATTGGTCTCGGCTCGTAACGAAAAAAGTCGTGTCTTGACTGTAAACAAAAGAGACTCTTTCTTGCCTAGCAGACCGACCAGGAGGTATGTACTTTCGGCTAGGAGAGGGAGAAAATATTGTTTGAATCAGTGTGGCATGAATTGATAAATTCGTCTTTAGGGGAGCTCGACAATTGTATCGATTTCCCGGTTGCGAGATTGCTGTTGATTGAGAAAAGATTTTAGAAAAACGGATAGGAAAAACTAGGGTATAGGTTTGATTGGATTATGGCATCTTCGTAAAACCAGCAATTCTCATAGCATTCTAGTATGAGAGATTTTTTGTAGTGAAAATCGAGGGTTGGGATGTTGGATAATTGTGAAAGTTCTTTCACGTCCTTGATGATAAAGTTGTTTTTGTAAGAAAGACAGTTTAGGAGAAAAGTGTAGGCTAGGTACTTGAATCTGATGGTTAGATAAGGTGTCTTAGATTCTGAAAGAATGATGTTAGTTGGAGTGCTTATCCTGTGTCCCACGGCTAGTTTTAAAGCTTTGGACTGTTTCAATTTTTTTGAAGTAGTATTAAGAACTAAGAGATATTAGAAAGTCAGAGTATTCCAGGGTAAGTCTAAGCATTGCTTTATACAGTCTTTTTAGCAGTAGTGGGTCAGCACCCTACCACGTTTTTCTTAAACATCCTACAATGCTTATAGGAAGGGGGCTCCTGGCGACAAGATAGTCAATTTGTTTATGCTGTATAACATCAAGCACTTGATGCCACGTATATGTGAGTGTATCGGAGGCTACTCGAGCTGAGCCATGCATCGCGCTAGAGAGAGAGTGGACTGTGCTCAGAGCCTCGCGTTGTTGCAGCCAGTCAGCGTTGAACATCAAGCGCGAGAGCCAGACGTTGTCACGCTGAGCTTCTTCATCACTCCTGTAATAAGACTGCGTGCAAAAAGAAAAATAAAGTTAATCCGAATCTACCTTGCTGCATTTGAGTGTCTTGTTTTTGTGCATAATGATACCCGCCCTTCTCCCCTCAACGTTCAGTGCATTATCTTCGCAAGAATGCCGTCCCTCAGGCATTGATAGCGAACAAGGTCTTTCAAGCTGGATGTAAGGGGAAGAAAAAATCGTGTCGTCTTGTTCTGCTGTCGGCCATTTTCATCAGCGCCTCCGGCGCACGTGGCTGCCACACGCCAAGGTTGCCACTCGCCTTTGGCCAATCTACGTCGGTGCTGCGGACGTCGTCGCCGCTCCCGCCCTTTACACGGTGCTGCGGGTCGTCGTCACCGCGCACGCTATTGCTGCTGCGATCCTCCGCGAGCCATCATCCCGCCAAGGGTGCCGAGCCACAGCTCGCACTTGGCTCCACCGTCATTTACAGCCACCGAAGCGTGGCGAACCTCGCGAGTTCTCTACTCGTAGACGGCCATTTTGTCTGTTCGCAGGTGATTGGCCTGCTTTAGAGCATCGTCGTCTGTCGACGCACTGCATTTACGCTGCTGCTGTAGCCCCGCTGCGCGCGCACGTCTTTCTCGCCAGAGTTGCTGTTGTTGTCCCTGTTTTTCAGCGGGTCACCCACTAGCTACGCTTTGAGCATCATCGCTGGCTACCGATGCGGGCCGTACGCCTGCTGATCACTGACGCTGCGAGTCCTCTCTGAAACCTGTGTTTCTGCTCCATAAGTGCACGAGAGATCGACATTCAGGTTATTTACAGTGTTTACGTTTGTGTTAGTGTTTTATTAGCATATATATACTAATCGCCCTCGAATCCTACACCGTATTAGTCGGACCACCAAGACTGGCTTCGGCTGCTGGTGCTCCGATTTTTTATTACGAGGTGTATATGCGTTAATACACTCGCGTGATTTGAGTACCGAAGCTAATCGCTTTTCACTTTGCGCGTGTCCCCTGATTCGATCTCGTGCTACGAGTTTGTTCCATTTCCAACAATTTTAAAAAACCAGGCGAAGCGAAAATGATCATGGGTCAATGCATGACTCGAAGCAAAGTAGTTAAGAATTCGTACGATCAGGCCTTGACGATTCACAATCAAATTCTGGGTCTCGATGAAGATATTGGTCAACATGACTACATTAAAAAAAATTATATTGACGCAATTGAGGAAGCTTACTGCGGGTGATTTTGAAGACTATGCGTCCCGACTAGGACCCGATCTGACAACCGATGATCCTGGCTCTACTTCTGCCATTGCCTTGCATAGCTTGTCCTCTTTGCCCTCTGTCAATTTTCCGATATTTTGCGGTGACTTTGAGAGTTGGGAGAGCTTCCATGACGTCTTGAAGGCTCTAGTTCATCTTAAATCCGAGCTCCCGGCAGTTATCAAGTTCCAACATCTGCGAACTCATGTCACTGGAGATGCTGCCGACTTGATAAAAAATATTCCCCTCTCGGGTGATAACTACACTCAAGCCTGGAACGTTCTTGTCAAGTTTTATGACAATAAGCGTCGTCTGGTTACCTTCTATACCAGCACGGTCCTCAATTGTCAGAACATGAAGTCCAACTCCTGCTTGGAAATGAAGCGCTTATCAAAAGAGATGTTGGGCCCCCTTGACTCTCTTGTTGCTTTAGGTAGAGATAACTGGTGCGAAGACATCATCATCGCTCTTGTGGTCATTAGGTTCAATAACTCTATGAACCGAGAGTGGCAGAAGCACCTAGGTAGCAGTGATGAGCCACCTACTATTGCTCGTTTACGTGAGTTCATCGCCACCCAAATTATCACGATGGAAACGTTAGAGTCAGTTAAACGGAAGCCTACGTCCCAAGATACGTCAAAATTCATACCAAAGTCTTCATTCGCGCATCAAATCGCTACTTCTAACGATTCAGGCTCCATTAGTTGCTTTCTCTGCGGCAAGCCCCATCGTTTGTCCTCCTGTCAAACCTTCCAAGGTAAACCTCTGAACGAAAAACGGCAGCTCGTAAATGACAGGTAGCTTTGTCTCAATTGCCTTGGTCAACACTTTGTAAAACAGTGAAAGAGTAAGTTCTCGTGTTCGGTTTGTCATCGAAAGCATCATACTCTATTGCATAAGGAAGAGGCCAAGTCAAGTCTCACGAAAGACTCAACCTCTTTTGATAAACCTGTCGGTGGTCCTGAAAAATCTCATGAACTCCAACCCGATCAAAGCTTCTGCGCTAACGCCAGCTTATTGCGTAGCAAGGACTTACCTTCAGGACCCAAGATTCTTCTAGCTACCGCTCGAATTTACATTCGAGGCCCAAACGGTTCACAGGTTCTAGTAAGAGCCCTTGTTGACCAGGGTTCTCAAAGTTCTCTGGTGACTCGTTTTCTTTGCGATGTCTTAAGACTTAAGACTCACTGGGTTAGCATCTCATTAGCTGGCGTAGGGGATTCGCCCTCAACTTATGTTACGAGAAGCACTTACCTAAACTTTCGACCACATTTTGATTCATGTTTCAAGTGCAACACTGAGGCCTTATTGTTCCTTAGATTTCTTTGTATAAGCCTCCAACTTCAAGAAGTTTAGTAAATATTCCACACATTCAGGAACTACAACTTGCGGACCCTGATTATCGGTCCCTAGATAAAATAGACGTTCTGCTAGGAGCCTCTGTTAACGCCTACATAATTCAAAATTCAATTCGACGAGGCTCCCTCGATCAACACATCGCCTCAGCCTCTCGGATCAGATGGTTATTATCAGGACCTGTTTCCTTCGTACTAGAGAGTGTCCCTTCCTTCAAGAAAGCGAGCCACTTGATCACCGCGCCTGAAGAAATCGCAGTGATGCACGATTCCAAGGGCCCTCATCTCGATGAAGTTATGCAACGATTTTGGCTGGTCGAGGAACCTCTCTCCAAGCCAGAACTGAAGGGAGACGATCTTCGTTGTGAGGAGCATTTCAATCTCACGCACTTTCGATCCCCTGACGGCCGTTTCTTGGTCAAACTTCCGTTCAAGGGCAAAACTGTTGACACTCTTTCGCTTCGAGAGGGCTCATACAAAACTGCGCTCTCCATGTTTCATCAACAGGAAAAAAGATTCAGAAACGATCCTTGCTTGCTTGAGTTTTGTAAGTCCTTCATGTCTGAATATACAGCTCTCGGCCACATGCATGAGGTATTGGACTTCAGATTGGCAAAGTGCTTTCTTCCTCATCATGGGGTCTTAAGGACCAAGTACTCTTCACCTAAGCTTAGAGTCGTCTTCAATGGCTCAGCCAAAAGCAGAAATGGATTTTCCTTGAACTCCTAACTCCACACCGGCCCAAATCTCATGTTAAATCTTTTCGAGTTGATCATCGATTGGCGTTTTTACAGATTCGTCTTTACCGTCGATGTAGAGAAGATGTTTTGGCAAATCCCGGTCCACGAAGACGACCAAGCCTTTTAGGCAATCCTTTGGAGACCTGACACCTCTTCTCAGCTTAGAACATACTTTCTGACGACAGTCACGTATGGTCTTGCGTGTTCCCCTTTCTTGGCAACTCGCGTCTTGCGTCAACTGGCCTTCGAGCATGCTGAATCTCATCCCCGGGCCTCAAAGATCCTACGCGAGGAAACCTACGTAGATGATTGTTTGTCAGGCGGTCATTCAGTGGAGGAAATCTTGGTCAAATATGAGGAGCTCGGTAAACTGACGCGGATTGGTGGATTTTCTCTGCTCAAATGGTCTTCTTATTTGCCACAGGCTCTTGAGAGCATCCCTATAGCTCATCGTGTTGATCAACCGAAGATCCTGGAGACAAACGGAGAGTCTGTATCTGTCCTAGGACTGTCTTGGAATCCTAAATCCGATAAATTTGCATTCAAATTCACGATCAATAAACTCCCCAGGTTTTGGACCAAACGAAGCTTGTTCTCTCAAGCTGCTCGGTACTACAATCCTTTGGGCTGGTTTTCACTGATTATCATAGTTCCCAAAATGTTGCTACAGTCACTGTGGTTGCTTAAGATAGCGTGGGACACGCTGCTTCCAGCCCCTGTTGTTGAAACCTGGGTGAAGTGACTGAATAAGATACCTGAGCTTGATCAGGTGAGAGTCCTTCGATGGAACCATTCTTCTGGTGCTCAGCTGGAAATCCATGGCTTTGCCGACGCCTATAAGTCAGCCCACGCCGCTGTCGTTTACACCCGTCTCCTCAACAGTAGCGATATACACGTGTCGCTCCAAGTAGCCAAGACCCGAGTTGCCCCCCTGAAGGTATTGAGCATTCCTCGACTTGAGTTGTGCGCTACTCATCTGCTTGCAAAAATCGTCAAAACATTTTGCAGACCCTTGCCATTGTAACGGAGCTCTTGTCCACTTGTGGACAGACTCCCTGAACGTTCTTCACTGGCTTAACGCTCTGCCATCATCTAGACAAAACCCTGCTGATCTGGCCTCTCGAGGCATTATGCCCAGTCAATTCGTCGCCAAACGGATCTGGTTCCACGGTCCAGATATCTTACATGAAACTGACCCTCAGTACCTTGAGCTCAAGGTTAAAGTTATTGAGCCACTGCCCTCGTTCAATCTAGTATCAAATTGCTCGGAAGAAAGGCCTGAATCTTTTGTTAAAATCCCTCTTGGTCGTTGTTCACGTTGGCTTTGGCTTTTGCGAGCAGCGGCTTACGTCATGCGTTTTGCCTTTCGGTGTCACGAGAGTCTGAGAAAGTCATCCACACCACTCACTATACAGTCCACAGATCTAGAATTACATCGTCGTGATCCGTTTATTCAGGTTTCTTCACCAAGCTTGACAACTGATGAGTTAGACACCGCTTCCTTGTTTTTAGTTTTTGATCATCAACAGCGCAATTTTGCGCCTGATATCGCAGTTATTAAATGCAACATCGACATTCCGATTGGTCAACAAGAATTTCTTCCCGCCTCAAGCCGATTACAAAAGCTAGCTCCCTTTCTTTCTGACGGGTTGTTACGAGTTGGAGGCAGATTAAGCAACGCCTTGCTCGATTCTGACGCCAAACACCCTCTGATTTTGTTTGGCAGAGACACTCTAACCTCGTTACTTATTCAACGATATCATCTCATTACTCTTCACAGTGGTACAAAATTAACCTTGAGCACTCTTCGTCGGAAGTACTGGATTACAAACGGTCGACAGATCGTAAGCTCCATGTTGGCTCACTGCTTGACCTGTCAACGATATGCTACTTGACCACAGACTCAGCTGATGGCTGATCTCCCGAGAGCCCAGGTGACTCCTTCACCGGCATTCCAAAAGACAGGTGTCGATTATGCCGGGCGTTTTCCCATTCGTCTGGCAAAGCATCGCGGGAGAGGCACCCTCAAGGGTAACATTGCTGTATTTGTCTGCATGGCTATCAGAGCTGTACATCAGGAGGTCGTCGAAGATTACACTGCCGATTCCGTTATTGCGGCTTGCCAACGGTTCACATCTAGACGAGGTCAATGCACTGATCTATACAGTGATCGGGGCATTAATTTTGTGGGAGCCGACTGAGAACTAAACGCAATGTTAAAGGATCGGCACAAGAACGCGACCTTCACTGATGCTCTCTGTGTTCTGGGCACACAGTGGCACTTTAACCCCCCTTCCGCCCCCCACTTCGATGGTCTGTGGGAGGCTGCAGTGAAATCGATGAAATTCCGTCTAAAAAGAGTCATCGGAGAACAGATTCTCACGTTCATCGGATTCTCCACATGGTTGTGTCGGATTGACTCGTGTTTGAATTCAAGACCCCTGGCGCCCTTGACTGACGATCTCACGGATCTGAGTCCCCTTACGCCTTCTCACTTCTTGATGTTTCAGCCCTCCTATTCGATACCAGAGCTGGACCTGACTTCTAGACATATATTACCCCCGGACCGGTGGAAGCTAATGTCCCAAGCTGTCCAGTGGCGCAGGTGGTCAGCGGAGTACCTAAACTCCCTCCAAACTCGAGAGAAGTGGGTTTCCCTCCGAAGGTCGTTAGAAATAGGAGATCTTGTTTTGATTAAGGATGAGCCCACTCCCCCCGGCAAGTGGCCCCTTGCGAGAATCGAACACATTTTCAGGGACCTAAAACGCTGGTGTGAGTCGTAAGGGTTAAAACTCAGAATACTCAATTAACTAGGGCACTACATAGGTTTAATTAGTTACTAAGAGGTACCATTATCGTACTTGCGGCTTTACCTCAGCATCTTTCGTTATTTTATGTCTTGTTTTTTTTTTGCGATTTTGATTAATTCGAATTTAGTTTTATTGTTTAATTAATGACAAAAGTGAGTACATTTGAACCTGACTAAAAACGGGAACTATCTTTGTTTTCCTTCTCCCTTCTCCGGCGCTACAACTGTACCTATAGTTTTTTCTGATTGTAAGTGGAAGCGCCCTACGGTATTTTTATGTAATGCGTACTATTATTTTCAATTGATTCTATTATTTACTAACTTGCTTGTGAGAGTTTGCTTAAGATTTTCATTCATTTTTTTTGTTATTTTAATGTTCGTTCGTTTCGCCTTCTGTACATCAACTCGGGGAGCATGTATGACATCAAGCACTTGATGCCACGTATGTGCGAGTGTATCAGAGGCTACTCGAGCTGAGTGTTCCGCGCGTGCAGTGTGCCTGAAGCAAATGCGTCGTGCTAGAGAGAGAGTGGACTGTGCTCCGATCCTCGCGTTGTTGCGGCCAGTCAGCGTTGAACATCAAGCGCGAGAGCCAGACGTTGTCACGCTGAGCTTCTCCATCACTCCTGTAACAAGACTGCATGCAAGAAGAAAAATAAAGTTAATCCGAATCTACCTTGCTGCATTTAAGTGTCTTGTTTTTGTGCATAACGATACCCGCCCTTCTCCCCTCAACGTTCAGTGCATCATCTTCGCAAGAACGCCGCCCCTCAAGCATTGATAGCGAACATATGCCAATTGAGATTTTTGTATAGATACACTCCCAAAAATTTGACATTACTTGCTGGTAGAAGCTCTAGGTTGTTGATTTTGATAAAATGGTTTTCAGTGTTGAAATTAGTTTTGCTGAAAATCATTAGAATAAGACAACGGTCACATATTAAATTTTTGACAACGAGAATAAAGTTTCTAGGAAGATGTAAATCTATTAGATCTTGGATGACAATATCTGGTAAAACGTTATCAAAGGAACCTTTGAAATCAATAAATAGTGCAACGAGGTTTTTGTTTTGATAGAAACTTTTTTGGATATCCGTAGTGAGTTTGGTTAAGTCATGCATACAGGACCTGCCTTTGCGAAATCCATTTTGAGATTCTCTTAAAATGTTTTCTGATTCGAGATATCAGGTGAACCTGCTACTGATTATCTTTTCAAAGATTTTTAAGAAACAAGAGGCCATGGCAATGGGCCTGGCTTTGTTATTTGGTTTAGGAATGGAAGAGATTATATTATATGTTATATATTATATTTATTAGGTAGTTTTGCCAGGCATTATGAAATATGTTTTGATTGTATGAATCATTAAAAATGTCTAAGAGTGCCTGTTTGTATGATTCTGGTAGGTAGGAAATAATCTTGTAAATAGTAATTCTGTCGTAACCTGGGGAAGAATCTAATTTGGCAGAGTTTAGAGCAAGATTGAATTCTTCGCAGGAAAGAGGTTTGGAAAGTATGTGATCTGGGTTTTCTTGGTCACCTTTAAAAGTAGAGAAGTCCACAGGTTTCGTGAAAGGCTTAGGAGTGCATAATGCGTCAAGACAGTCTTCCGCTTCTTCCAGGAAAGTTTTGTTGCCCGAGGTTTTGGAAGGGTGGTTAAAGTCATTTTTAAAGCATTTCACTTTGTGCCAGACATCTGTGATTTTAGTTTTGCTGTTAATTCAAGTACAAAATTTTTTGAAGGAGTCTTTTTTTTCTCTCTAAGAGTTTTTTTTGTTTCTGCAATAATCTTTTTATGATTTATGAAAAAGTTTAATTCACACCTGTATTGTATTTATTTAAAACTGGCTTTCCTGATTCTGATGACTCTGTTGCATCTTTCATTCCACCAAATGGGTTGTTTAATTCCTCTTTTGGGCTTATGTGGGAAAGGGTTTTGGAAGTTATTTGGTTCTTTATAACAGTAGTTAAGAGATTTTTGAATACTACTGTGAAGGCAGTCAGTAAGGGTTTTATATATCTGCAGAACGTCACTATTATTGTAATTAAGAGAAAAGAAAATATGATTGTTTTCTTCCAATTCAAGATAAAGTTTATCTCAGTTTAGATTCTTCAGATTATATCTGTGATCAGTTTTAGGGATGTAGTCTGGTTTAACATTAATTAAAATTTCAATCGAGTAATGGTCACTGCCCCAGGGATCATCCAGAACAGGCTATTCCGAGGCGGATGCAAGATTCATAGATACGAAGGAAAGATCTATACTTGAGTAAGTAATACCGTGTTTGTTTAAGGTAAAATGGGTTGAACTACCATCGTTTAAAAGAAAGAGATAGTCGTTATAAATGTTATCGAAGATCAAATTTCCATTGATACAGCTGTTGGAGCTGCCCCACAGAGGGTGGTAAGAGTTAAAGTCTCCAACAAGAGTGAAGAAGTCTAAATTTTTTACGATGTCAGATAGTTCCGACCATGCTTCTATAGTGATATTGTATTGATGTTTGGGGCGTCGATAGCATGCAATGATTGTGAAGGAACCTGAGTTGGTGTCTGTAGCAATAGAGCCTAGTTCGAGGCAATCATAAAGTATTTTTAAACTACTTCTAGACATTTTTTTTTTTTTTTTAATATATAACAAAGAGTTAGTAAAATAATTAAGTAGGTATATACGTATAGTTTTTTTTTGTTTTTGAGAACGAACTTCTTTATGTCGTATGCTTGGGGGGCTGGAATTTTAAAAACGACAGATTTTCATGAAACGGAAGTCGCTTACCGCAAGTTTCTTCCTCCTAATTTATTTTATTTCCCCCCTTACCCCGTCACCCTCACCATCAGTCCCCTACACACTTCCCCTCACCCAGTCTCTTTCAACCGTGCTAGTCTCCTGCACACATCCTCTCATCACTCCCCGTTTTGACTCGCCCCGCCATTCCCCTTCACACTACACCATCAAAGCACACACACCAAGCAATTAATAATTTTGTAAATAATTTATTGTTTCATTCAATCATAATTTTTTCCCCACAGTAATTTTTATTCAACTTTAAATTTTTTTCTTCTAAGGTAAATGTACCAAACGTTGGCCATCTTAGTAGACCAATTTCTAAAGTACACCATAAATATAAAAAAAAGTAAAATTTCAAGTCCTAATAGGTATTATTTTATGGTTACAACACAATTTTTAACTGTGCCAAAAAAAAAAATAATTTTTTGCATACACAGAAAAAAAGCTTTTATTTATTATTGGACATGATGGAATGTCCAAATTCTTGGCCACTATAGAAAAAACTTGTCCCTGTGGCCGAAACTTCAAGTCCCAATAACTGGCCAGTCGTATGAATTGCACGCAATTAACATTGGCCAGTTATTAGGATACACTAAAACTAAGGTTACGTTGACAGATGTCCCAAAGCCTGGCCAGCTGACTAAAATTACTTCATAGAAACACTTTTTTTCGTATTTCCTGGTTAAAGTATTATCAAGATAACTATTAACGATGAAATTAATATAATTTTTAAGCTTAAATATTAATAAAAATATTTTTTACAGCTGCAAAAATTCGTGCGAATCGTAAAATTGTGATTGTGGCCAGTCT
>NW_019379678.1:321315-367128 GCF_000648655.2 Copidosoma floridanum
ATTGTACAAAAAATTATTTATTTATTATAAAAGTAATGAATTGAATAGGTAGGAATAAATATTCATTAATGAATTGGAAGAGTGCTTTGCCAAAATATACTAATTTCCAAATTTCCCAAAAAAGATATAAAAAAATACAATGGAATGAAAAAACATAAAATAAAAAAAACGTGAAAAAAAGAATATTAAACAAAAGAATGAAAAAAGGAATGAAATAAAGGAAATTAAAAAAAAAATTAAAAAAATTGAAATAAACAAACCAACGGTATAAATGGGTCATGGGACCCAGGGTAAGAGCGAAGTTCTTCAAATATGAGATGAGTGCCGAAAAATAATTAAACATGATATGTGTATCAAAAAATATCATAAAATAAAGAAACGCAATTTCTCAGGTAACAAGAAGGTCACGAGAGCCATTAGAAGAGCAAAGCTCTGTAAGAATAAGTACTGCATTCATGTAGTTCAGTAAAACAAAAACTTGAAAATCGAATAAAAAAATTAAAAAATAAGTTCAGTACTCACGATGGTTGAACTTCATGAGTACTGTATTTATACACGACGTACTCACGAAGTTCAATCATCGTGAGTACTAAACTAATTTATTTATTTGTTTATTTTTATTTATTTTTTTTATTCGTTTTTCAAGTTTTTGTTTTACTGAGCTACATGAATGCAGTACTTATTCTCATAGAGCTTCGTTCATCCAATGGGTCTAGTGACCTCCTTGTTACCTGAGAAATTGTGTTTCTTTATTTTATGGTGTTCTTCGACTCACATCTCATGTTTAATTATTTTTCGGCATTTATCTCATATTTGAAGAACTTTGTTCTTACCCTGGGTCCCATGACCCATTTATACCCCCTGGTTTGTTCCTTTGATTTTTTCCATTTTTTAAAATTTCTTTTATTTCGTTTCTTTTTTAATTAAAAAAATTTTTTTTTAGGCTTTGGCTTAGACTTAGAGTTAGGGTAAGAAAACTTTATCACTACCTTGGACGGATCGCTTTTTAACCTATCACGTAATTTGTTAGTGGAGTTCTTGATAGACTGTTGTGCTTCAATTTGTTTTTAATCGTTAGAAAGGATTCTTCATCTTTGGCTTGTTGGTCTTGCGAAGTTTGAGAATGACGGTCTTGGAGTTGTGATGTTGGTTAGGCCCGTTTTGAGTTTTTTGTAGATCATGGCCTGTCTGAGAAACAAAGTGATCTGACAAAGATAATGGGATTTGTCCAACTTCTGTTTTGTTTTTTAGAATCTTCACAGTGTTGCATTCCTCTTGTTGTTGTGTTTTTGTAGTTTGATTTTTAGATTAAGTCATTTGTTTGATAACATAACTGTATTTCTTGAGTAAGTTTTTTTTTTTTTTTTGAAGATTGGAAAAATTTTCTTTGGTTTTCCTCAGATTCATTTCGATTAATAAAAGTGGACATCTAGGTTCTTTTATAACTTGTTGTTTAGCCTTTATGAGAGGAATATTGTCCAATACCATGATGACATTGATTTAAGCATAACTTTTATACACATTGCATTGCGAATCGATGCTTTTGTGGTTTCCGCTGCAGTTTGCATACCTTGGTAAATAAGGAAGATCGTCGCATGGAAGCCCTTCATGTGTTTCCTGTCCACAGATTATGCATCTTGGTTTTTTGTATTTTTTGCTGGTGTGTCCAAAGCCGTAGCACGAAAAACATTACAGTGGCCTTGAAATGTATGGCTCTACTGTCTTTTTACATGAGTAAAGATGGATGTGTTTTGGGAGATCTTGTCCAACGAAAGAGATCAATATGGACTTACTGGGTAGCCATTTATCTTCTTTTGTTTTGGATTCTCTGTTTTTTCTGTTCATCCTTTTTATATTATGAACTTCGATGCTTGATTGGAGACCTTCCAGGATAGATTCCTCGGATTTTTATATCGGTACATTCCTAATTATTCCCTTCCTTAGCTTACGAAAAGTCGGAATCTAGACCTCTAGGTTGTGTGTGCTGAGTGTAGGGTCAAGTAGGAGCTTATTAGCTTCGTCTTTGTCTTTGAACATTATTTCGACAGAATATCTAGTTTTTTTTCTTATATCTTTGATATGTTTATAGGATTTGAAGACAATGCTCCCGACTGCAAATGGGTTTAATTCTTCCAGGCCTTCGTGTTTAATAAACTTTACCCATACACCGTAAGGGCCATGGTTGTTTTTGTGGAATAATTTTTTGTAATTTTGATTATTCAGATAGTCAGTTTAGATTTTGAGTATTCAGATAGTCAGTTATTGGCTGTCTTGAATCTTTTCTTCTAATTGTTGAGTTGTGCACTATTGATTTTTTGTGCGTCCACTACTTGGAATTTTCTTTTAGTGTCTAATAAGTTGACTGTCATGCCTTCGTTCATGTCATCATCCATGTTAAGGGCGATTAGCTTCTCACCCAGAGGCGGGAAATGACTTTTATTTAATTACAATCAATAGAGAGGCAATTTGTAGGCATGCTTTATGTTAAAAATATCGGAAACAATGTAGATTACTGTCAAAAAATTAAGGCTCGAGCTTATAACCTCACTCACACAGTCGTCCATCGACACTCGTCCTCTCTAACTATCGTGCTGCTGATAGATGCGTCCGTTAGTAGTGGCGTGCTCTGGCACGCATCACCAGACCCTCCGTAGGACCAGCTGCTGCTTACGGCACGAAGCTTATTTTGAGCTTAGGCGGGGGGTTGACGCCACAGGGACTTCCACTCCAGTGATGCCCGCAGGAAGTGGGCAGAACTATACACGTCTATTGCTGGTATAGGTGGGTGGGCGGAGCAACAGACTGGCTACCCAGGGTGGCGGGTGATGGAGGCTGCTTTCTGGAGCAGACCGTCGATCCCGGTGGAATTGGTGGTTCAGCTGATTGTCGTCACGTAGGCTGTGTGAGCTGTGAGTTCGAGGAAAAAGTTTGAGGCTGATCTCTGGAGCTGTCTGTGGCTGATAAGGGCACTGTTGCTCTTGGTAGCTGTGAAGGTGCAGGGCGGCGCCGATTGTGGTGTCGGATGCATCGGCCCTCAAGGCAATGGGGGCGTCTGGTCTGAGGAAGGTAGTCTTGGCCGCTTTCGTCAGGGCGTCCTTGCACTGGTGGAAGGTGAGGTCAGCCTCACTGGTTCAAGCAAGCGGGGCCTTCCTGCTTTTTGGTGAAAGGTCCTTCAGCAAGTTGTTGAGCGGGGCCATTACGTTGACAACTCCAGGCATGCAGCGCTTATAGAAGTTCACCATGCCCAGAAACCGTCGTAGCTCTGATGAGTTCTCTAGTTTCGGGAAGTCTTTGATGTCCTGGACTTTGTGTGCTGGGGATTGGATACCATCAGTGAAGACGGTATAGCCCAGGTATTCGACCTCGAGCTGGCCAAGTATGCACTTTTGCGGGTTGATGCGCAGCTGTGCCTTGCGCAAAATGCCGAAGAGTTGGTGCAGATATTGAAGGTGCTGCTCCTGGCTCTCTGAAGCCACGAAGATGTTGTCAAGATAGCATCTGGCCAATGGCAGATCGCGCAGCGCATGATTCATGGTTCGTTGGAGTGATTGGGTGGCGTTTTGTTGACCCGTGGAGGATCTCGTGAACTCGTGGAGTCTGAATGGTGTTACCGGAATGTCCTCATCGGTGATGGGTAGCTGATAGAAGGCTTTTCTCAAGTCTAAGATCGAGAAAACTTTACCAGTCGTTGCCTGCAGCAGTTTGTCAATGATTGGCAGGGGGTAGTGATCCGGAGCGGTACAAGCGTTTAGGATCCGGTAGTACCCGGTGACTCCAACCTTTGCTGGATTTCTTGACAAGATGGAGTGGGCTTACCCACTGGCTGGACAATAGCCGGATGATGCCTTGGTCAAGAAACCGCCTGATCTCTTCCTTGGCTGCCTGCAGACATGATCCGAGTAGGCGCCGAGGTCGCTCAAAAATGGGAGGGCCAGTTGTATGGATGGTGTGGTGCACCTGCAGATCTGGGAGCGCTGCGCTATAGAGAGCAGAGATCTGCTTATTCTGCGAGAAAGTCTGCGTAGAATTAATCCAGGTCTCCAGAGGGCGTGCGGGCTGGTGACGTGATTACCGACACACTGTGGACGGTTGCCCATGATAAGGAGCCAGGCGTTGAGATGCTAGTCATGGGATCGATGAGTCACTTGCCCTTGACGTCCATAAAATAGCCGAAGAGGGCCAGGAAATCGGCTCCAATGATGGCGACATGGGTGTCAGCGACGATGAACCTCCAAGTTGCGGTGCGTCCAAGTCCCAACTCGATGGTCAAGGTATGCATATCGTAGATGGTAATCAGCGAGGCGTTGGCCGCTATGACCGTTAGTGGCTGAGGCTGCATCTTACAGTTCTTAATGAGGCTCTTGGGCAGCAGCGAGACGACGCAACTGGAGTCAACCAGGAAGTGAATCCGGGACTCGTGGTCATAAACGTGGAAGCGAATCTCTGAAGGTCCTTGATTTCCCGCCTTCGACACTTGAAACGGAGGGGGCCCTACTGGTTTTCCTGCTTCGTAGAAGAAAAGGTGCAGGGAGCTCGTTAGTTTTCCGTAGCTGCTCCGAACTCTTGGTGGTACCAGCACCAATCCAGGTTTACTGGCAGGTCGGACGCAGTTTCTCTTCGTCCTCTAGAAAGGGATCTGGAGCGGCTGCGGTTGGATCTCCGCTGCTGGTTATCGGCTGCGAGAAGTTGATTGAGCATTCTTCGCATGTCAGCCATCTTCTGGGATAGACTGGAACCAGCGGGGTTGACTGGGGCTGTCGACACAGACGGTGGAGTAGGCAGCGCCAGTGTAACTTGCCCTATCACAGCGTTCACGTGAGGCAAAGAATCCGTGAGTTCATCTGCCATAGAGCTGAGCTCGTCTAAAGAAGCCGTTTTAATAATGCGGAGCATGCCGTTAACTTGCGGTGGGAGAAGATCAAGCCATCTGATTTTGAGAATCTCCTCTGAGACCTTTCCAGCTGCGAAGCTCTTTATTTTGCGTAAGAGCTGGTACGGCTTGGGGTCAGTCAGTTGGAGCTATCCAAAGTGTTTGTGCAACTGCACGTCGGTGGAGTCTTGGAAACGAGTCAGAATTGCTGTCTTGATCGCTTGGAAACTTCCCGTGGCTGGAGGATTGTCGGTGATATCGGATAACTCGAAGACTGCTGCTCCGCTGAGAGCCCCGACAAGTACGATGCATCTCTGGCTGTCGTCTGTAACGTCTGACGCTACGAGAACGATCTCGACCTGGGCGACCCATGCGGCAAGTGCCTCGGCCCAAATGCGAAGGGTTTTGGGGTCAGCCATGACCCTGGCTGTAGGTGGCTGCTGGTTATCTGTGCTGGTGAACCCGTTGATATACCTGTCGGTCTGCCGTTGTCGAAACAGTTCGTGCCCTTTCAGTGACTATCACAGCCTGTAAGTCCTGCCGTAACTGCTCCTCTTCCTTTTGTTACTCTCGGCGTCGATAACGCTCCTTGCACTCCGTCGTCGTTTCCTCGGTGTCTTCCAAAGTGGAGGACATTCGGTGGTCGTAGGCAAGGCGCGTGCCGTCGTCGTCGCATGTTGAGAGCTTTTTTCTTCGCAGCGTTTGCTACCTAAAGGTAGGCGCTGCTAATAGATACGTCCGTTAGTGGTAGCGCACTCTGGCACGCATTACCAGACCCTCCACGGGATCAGCTGCTGCTTACGGCGCGAAGCTTGTTTTGAGCTTCAGCAGGGGGTTGACGCCACACATATGGCATCTTAACTATTAACATGCTGGGGGTGTCAGTAAAAATTAAAAAAGTTATGAAGAACGTGTAAACTAATTTTCTGTTAACATAATTTTACGTTGATAGTAAACAAATCCTTCTCTCAGTGTAAGATCTGTATACTTGTTATACTTAAAACTTTTGTTTCATCAGCAATTAAACGGTCTTAGTATTCTTATCATAAGCATGCATATTCTAAGATCACACTTTTTAAGCTTGAGTATCTCGAAATTTAGACTGGTTAGCGGTACAAAAAAGGTCTCACTAATTTTATCATGATTTTAACGATTTAATATCATATGACTAGGGTTGTGACGCCAGGGGCTGGAGCCTTCTTGATAAATTAATCTCAATAATTCTAAGTAAAAACTACTTATTTGTGTTAATTTTTACTGAGCTTTTGATTGAAATTACTACACAGATGCCACTTATCACTGATACCCACTTATAACCCAATAATAACCACAACAACCCAATAACCCCTTACATCACTTTAAAATGAATATTGAAGGTACAAAAAATGCCTAAAGCACATCTGAATGACTCTAACCCCAAAAATATACTATTGAATTTTATAGTTAACAATACAATGTACGTTTCTGGAACGTTAGAAAGTGGGATGTTTAATAAAAGTATATGAAAAATTGTAGCTTTCGTATCATTAACGCAAAGTGATTGAATGACGCAAAGTGATTTCGAGGGCGCATAAGGCTTTATGCACTTTGCTCCTATAATAAAAAATAGTATATAACTCACCTAGGGAGGAAAAATAAAGTAAGTCTCAAATTAGAGGCATTTGACACCAGAGGTGTAAAATGTGACCTGAGGCTTTCTGTATTTCCTCCTGTGGGCTGTATACGATTTCATACCAATCCTCATCACTTTGGGCCTGCAGGCAGAAATGGTACGTTACGTCACTAGGGCACAAAGTACTAGTATGAGCGCACGAAGGGTGTGGTTGTTGTATGTTCGTGCCCGAGTGGCGTATAATGTTTCTCTTACCGAGTGCGCTAAGTGTAATTTTACGCCCAGTAAATCACTTTGGCCCATGGGCTAAACTCTTGGTAACTGCACTCTTGGTAAGAAAAACAGAGTATATGGCACATAAGCGCCATTCAACCGGGGCAACACTCGGGCCGTAAAATATCACCGGTTAGAGGGCGCTTACGTAACAAAAACTTCTAGTTCATACTTTGGAATTTTTTTTTAACATTTGAACTTTTAGTGCGCCCTTAGTAGGAAAATCAGGGTTCGCACTTGGTGCACATCCAACCAGGGCAAGCACAGAAGTCCCTGGAGCCTGGTGCTTGTCCTGGTGACATGCGCCAGGAGGTACGAAAACTACCATTATCTATCTCTAGCGTTTTTGAGGATTGGGTGTGCCCTCGGTAAGAAAAATAGTGTATGGCTCGCAAGTGCTATAATTTGGGCCGGCTTCGTAGAACCTTCGGGCCGCAAAATATCCCCAGAGGTGATGGAGCTTTTGAGACGAAATCTACAATTTATCTCAAGATAAAAAACGTCTACGGCCATGGTGATTTTTTAGTAAATGCTTGTTTTAACGCCTTTTATGCAATTTATGAATATATGAAAATTTCAATAATCATTAGATTAATCATTCATATATACTTAACTGTAAACATTTTTGGTGTAATTTAATAGAAGAAATAATTAATTTGTAAGTTTTATCCTTTTCCTCTTTAAATTCTGTTGAAGCTCTTCGTATTCGATACCTGAAAAATTGTTACAATATTCATAAGTAATAAATTGGTAATATTATTAAAGTATTACTCAAAAAACTGTCTAGAAATCTATTTTTGTCTTACTTCACAACGTTAAACATTCCAATTATTTGATGTACAAAAATTAAAAAACAGAAAAAATTACTCAACATCGTGTGAGTCGATATAACCACAATCGTTAAACTCTCAAAATTATGTATAAAATAATATTCGTATGGATCGACAAAAAATTTGACTTTTACTAAAAAAATTCTTGGTCTAGGTGTATTGAGCGGACTAATTAAGTCTAATAGTCATGGCATGAGTGTTGACAAAAAACCCAACATGACACCTATAATCGATAAATCTAAAAATTGGCAAACAAATATCATTATTGATCGGTTTTTAAAATAACGATTCATTTTAGGATAATTACAAGACATGGCTTTTGTTAAAAATAATCCTAAATCTGCATGTATCATGATCATAGCTTTTTCATTGTGATTTTTTATTAACATCACATTATTTAGTAACTCTTCACAAAACCTGTACATCTTTTTATAAAAAAAATCATTAGGTGATCTAATTAGTTGTAAGTATAATCTCAACAAAGAATTTACATCACTGCACCATTACCTTCTTGTTATTCAGTATGATAAAGAAATATTCTGATAGTGCCAGCGTAAAATAAACCAAAGTAGTCAAGTTATCAGCCCATAATAAGTAATCGCATCTCCAGTTGTGTATTATGCCTAAAAACTGAAAAAATTATTGTTATTTTTGTGCAAGGTAGTAGTAGGTTTTTCATCTTTCTACACTATTCAGAAAAATTAGAAATCAAATTATTTGTTAAATGTACGTTTCCATTACGAAAAAGAATTGACAAAACAATATCATTATACACAAAGTACTCAATCTTAGCTTCGTGCCAAGTTTTCCTAATTTTCTAGTAATTTTTTTGATCTTTCATAATGTCACCGAGATTATCACCTGGATGTTTTAACATTATTGTAATAAAAATAAACACGATTACTTAGTACAATAGGTATTTATTGTATAGACAATATCATTTTTTGTATATATCATAAGCAGTTATTTTTAGTACGAAGTTCTTCATCACGGGTTACGATGGGATATATGCTCCCTGTATATTTCCTGTGTGTAAGGACGGTTGGAAACAGGGACCCATCAGCCAGAAAGTGTAAGAAAAAAGCGTGCCCTTAGGAGGGAGAGGAAATACAGAGTATCAGTGGCGACACAGAAAGAGAGAATTGAATTGAATTTGAATTAAATGGAATTTTAATAAGATGGTCCAAAGACTCGTGGTCCTACATATGGTCCGGCTGTCATCGTTTACAGGTTTTTCATTTTAGTAATTACATTTCGTATAAAACTTATCAGTAGTTTTAACGACGGAGATGGTCACTCAAAAATATAATAAAATAAATACAATAAAATAAAATAAAAGAAACAGATAACATTAACATACAAACACGAGAATATAAATATAAATATCAAGCCGAATCAAGCAGTACAATGAAGCATAAACAGGTCAAGTATGTAAATAAACTTCGGCAGTTTGTATACAGGCAAAAACTATTTATGGTTCAACACAAAAATACACGGGTACACACGACACAACACAACACATGGCTCGTTGGAGTTCCTTGGCATCATGAATTGTCGACAATCCCAAGCAATGCCTACCGTCTAAAGTATTGGCATAGAGAGTGCTCCCTCAAGAGATGTTTGAAGCACGGACGAGACACCAGCGTTCGCAGATCAGAAGGCAATCCATTCCACAGTCGCGCCGCATGCACTTGGAAGGAGAATCTATAATAGTCTGTCCTTGCCCACGGAATGCAGAGATCACTCTCGGCGCTTCTTGTTGAGCCGGTAGCACTGCTCGAGCGAAATTCGAACTTCTCAAGCAGATAGCAGAGCTGCCGCCGGCACAGAACTGCACCTAACAGGCAGATGCAGAGAAAGTCATGGTGAACTTTGTATGGCAAGATGTTCAGCCTGTCGCATGTAGGTGTTATACGGTGGCTTTTTTTCAAGCCCATAGCATATCTTATGGCAGCGTTCTTGCCTCGTCAAAGCTTCACTACCAACTCGGTGGACAGTCCCAGAAAGATACTCGCACAGTACTCGTAGTACGGGAAAACTAGTGCCCTGACCAGCAACAGGCGCACGCCTGGTGGAATGGAATCGCTGCACTTGCGTAGACGTACCAGGGCCGCAAAACTCTTGCGTGATGTCTGCACTGTCTGTGGAGCAAACATCAGTGTGCTATCCAAAAGGATGCCCAGAATTTTTATGCTGTCGCAGTACTCGAAATGTTGATCCTCAATCCTGACTTTCAGTAGATCCATAGAGTTTAGTGCATTAATGAAGTTACGTGTGCCGAACCAGGCGATCTTCGTCTTATCCGCATTGATCCTCAGCCCATTCTTAAGCGCCCAGCGACAAAGGTGTATAAGATCTTCTTCGATGTTCCTGATTATTTGTTTTACCTCCTGAAAGCTGCCATGGACGTAGTACGTAGCATCGTCAGCGCAATAGTGGTTCTTGGAGTGGCGAAGCACAGACGATGAGTCGTTGGCATACAGTGCGAATAGCAGTGGTCCCAAAACACTGCCATGTGGGAATCCAGCACGCCGCGTAGCGAAGGAAGAACGCACGCCATCGTCGCTCACAACGATCTGCTGTCGTTCGCTGAAGTATGAGTGCATCCGTGTACATGCGGAGTCCAACAGCCCGAGTCTCTTTAGCTTCTCAGTGGTCAGGCCGATGTTGACCAAGTCAAAAGCTTGCGAGTAGTCTACGGTAACCAACAGCATAATTTGATGCCTATCAACGGCCTCTCGGATGTCATCCACGACTCTCGCTAGCGCGTTGTGTGTGCTATGCCGCTTACGGAATCCTGATTGATATGGATCCAGGAGTTCGCATCTCTCCACATATTTAGTAAGCTGACTGCACGCTATCGTTTCCAGAATCTTGGCAGCCGCGTAAAGGATACTAATGGGCCTAAGATATTTGATCTCTGTGGAGAGGCGAACTTTTGGAATGGGCCGCACGATGGCCTTTTTCCAGTCCTTAGGAAAGACCCCCGACTGCAACGATGTATCAAATAAATGCGTAAGTACCGGCAGAATCTCTGGCATGCAATCCTTGAGATAGTTCGTCAGTGGCTCTCGTGATAGCAGATAAATATTATGAAGAAATAATGACTCTCTTGGTGATGCTATTAAAATTGTTTATTGATGTGAACAACGTTTCGGCCCGTACAGTACACCACGTTACAAGGCCCTCATCAGGTACAACTTTCTAAATAACAATTATAAAAATATAAAATTATGAAACAATAATATTTCAAGTCAACAATACTTTACAAGAAAATCGCACAATAATGAACACTCACATAGCCACGACAATAGCGACTGTAGGTATCACGATAGATGGTAGATCGAAAAATACGCACTTCTTAAGTTCCAATCGTGCTTATATACTATCGGTCCGTGTAAGTGTGTCACTGTACATGAGTATATTTAAGTCACACAACGCTACAGCCACCCCACCCCAGTACAAGTCAACGAACTCGCAAATTTAAATTATAGTAAATCTGTTGCTCTATGTGTGTTCGGTTATAAAATTTTTGTAACATAGTTTCAAATTTTGTGTGTCATGCATTCTGTTGATATTATTTCGGTAACTATGTATGTATAGCATCTCTGAGAAAAGTCGCTTGAACCTATTTTTTTCCGTGTCAAGAGTTTTTACTTCATCAAAATTAAAAGAATGATTCGTTTTAGCAATATGGTCAACCAATGCAGACTTTTCCCTACAATGCTTACAATCATTCATGTGTTCATTTATTCTGGTTTTCAAGTGCCTGGAGGATTGACCTATGTTTGCTGACTATGTAAGGCCGTTGGAAACTGTCCCGTTGGCTCACGTTTATTATTTTTTCTTCATAGCTATTAGGTTCTCCCAGTGCAGACCTTGGAGAGGATCGGTGATTCCTGGTTGAATGCTTAAATCCGAAAGGGTAATATAGGGTCGTCGATCATCGGGGTTCCCAGCCTTGCAACGAACAACTCCACTTGTGACGTCTGCCAGTGAATAACTGACTTTGTTTATTAGTGGCCGTCTTTATTTAACATAGTCTTTTAGTCGACGAATTGCTTCCGAAAATGAGAGCAAAAATGTATTTGTTGGTAAGGTAATTTAAACTTAAGTGTTCCTTAAAAGAACCGATCAGATTGATGGTTAAATAAGGAACGTAAATACTTATAATGGCCCTGAAAAGGGCCAGTGGTGAAACTTGCAGCTATTCCTTATTATTATTCTTGATGATGGAGAGCCAGCTGCGGGTAGCTTGACTCTTATCCGTTGAGTCTTTGAGTACAGAGACCGTACAGAAGGGAGGTACGATGCTGACCAAAGAATATCTCGTCTTCGGGTCATTCCCCTGATAACCAACCGTTCATCGTCAGAAAAGTGGGCCTGGAGAATACCTTATCCGTAGTTATACCGTTGGGACGACCACTAAGAAGGAGGCCGTTGTGGCTGCTGGTACTCTGCAGGGCTGGTTTCCCTGGCTTGCATACAAAGTAGAAAGTTCTCTGACAGCACCAGGTCAAAGTGTTGGAGCAGATTGTGCTCTGGCTATACACGTCTCCTGGTAAGATTCCACCGGAGACATTGACGTCCCAAACAGTCGGTTTGACAGTCTTGAAAGTCGGTTACTTTAATGATCCAGGGTTAAACCCGATTTATTTCGCTTGCCCATGAAAGAAGAGTGTCATCGGTAGCTGGAATGCCCAGCTGCACGATGGGACCACTCTGTTCTTGGTGTAGTGCCAATAATCTACAACGATAATCGTTGACTTGATGGGGCATATTGTAACTACTCTTTACTATCTTTGTCTGCGGGTGGCTTCAATTTTACCTCGACGCCACCTGGCAGATCCTACTGAACTACAGCGTAAAGCTAGCTTATTTTAGCAAAACTTTGAGCTTATTTATTGCTATTGTAATTAACTTTTTCAAGAAAAAAACTATGCAAAACCATCTCGGAATCATCAAGAATCAGTATGCAAAATCTCAGCAAAATTGGTGCAGTAGTTTTCGCAGTTAGTGATTACAACGGTTTTAGCGACTTTGCTTTATATATAAGTAAGATTGTGGAGTGCGGATTGCCAACGTGATGTGTAGGCTGGTTCACGAGCGGAGAGAGTCCACAGGTGATGAGCATATCCCTGAGAATTCTACGGGGCGTCGAGTCCTCCGTCCAATCAATATTAAAATCACCGAGCAGAACAACAAAGTCATAGGCCTCGTTGCAGTTCAGCAGAGCTTTTTCAACGTCTACCCAGTCTCCAGCCTTCAGTGGACTGTACGCCACACACAGCAAGATTCTGCGGGGGCTAACGCCGAGCACCACCATCAAAAATTCGGATTTTTTTACGTAGACCGATGGTTGTATTGATTGACAGACAATCTTGACCGGCAGCGAGCCCCTGATATAAAGAGCGACGCCTCCACCACCCTTTCCGATACGATCGAGTCGTAATAATCTATATCCTTGTGGCTGAAATTAGGCTGATGCACTCTCTGGTTTAAGCCAGGACTCACTGATGGCGAGAACGTGGAGCTCATGTTTGTGCAAAATGTCAAAGATGTCACAACGTGGAGGTCGAGTGACTGCGAATTTATATGCCCCATTTTTATTGGTGCTTTCGTATTATGTACCATAATCAATGAGTGCAACTTTGTTGTCTATTTTTTTTCGCATAATAGGGCACTTACTTTTATCAAAAGCAGAGTGGGCGTGCATTGCACCAGCGGTCGTCGCGCAGTTTGAGCAATTAAGGATATTTTTTTCAGGGCACCTGTTGCTGGCATGATGCCCCGCACAGTAACCGCAGCAGATTTCATTCTTGCACTCGGCCGCAATGTGGCCAAACTTTGCACAATTAAAGTATTGTAATATGTTTACACGATCGTCAATACGGCACACGTTCCAGAGAGAGAGAGAGAGAGAGAGCCCAGAAAGTGTAAGAAAAAAGCATGCACTCCCATTTTTGCTGGCTACTCTGAAAAAAAGCGAAGTCGAAAGGAATTTGATTACGAATCAAATCTAACAAGATCTTTTGCAAACCCATTTTCTTTAAATAAATAGGAGCATTTTTTTTCAACATGCATATAAATAAATTTGAATATTAAATTTAATACAATAAATAGAGAGAGCAAGCATGTACGCGCATACCAAGTGACTTACAAAAAGGTGTTTAAGGAGACTGAATGTGTGTATGTGTATTGGCGCCCTCACTTTACTGCGTAAACATTATGACGCATTGCGCATATACTATCACGCACTCACTGGTAGAGTAACAAACCAGGGGATTGATTTTGGTAAACGATTTCACCTACACACAACACGCGACTTGATTATTCTCGAAAATGATCAAGTTTTTAAAGTGAGAACTTCTTTAGGCGCGCCTCGATTGGGGACCAAAACGGTAAAAATGTACGTATGTACATATCTTATCTTACTAATATATAAAGCAAAGTCGCTAAAACCGTTGTAATCGCTAACCGTCAAAACTACTGAACTGATTTTGCTGAAATTTTGCATACCAATTCTTGACACCTCCAAGATGGTTTTAGTATAGTTTTTATTTTGAAAAAGTTAATAACATTAGCAATAACTAAGCTCAAAGTTTTACGAAAATACGCTAGCATTTAACGTTAGTTCGGTATGATACGCTAGGTGGCGTCGAGGTAAAATTGAAGCCACCCGCAATCAATGATAGTGAAGAGTGGTTATAACTTGACCTGCCGAGACAAAGATTATCGTAGTCGTTTTTCGGCAGTCCACTAAGAACAAAGGTGTTTGTCGTGAAGCCGGGCATCCCGGCTACCGCTTACACGCTTCGTTCATGGGCAAGCGAAATAAATCGGTTCTTACCCCAGATCGCCAAAGTAACCAGGTGCCACGGAAAAATAGGCGTTCGAAACATCAACGTCTCAGGCGTAATACCAGGAGACGTCCGGCCAGAGCTCAACCTGTTTTATCAACAATACAGGGTTTGGAAGCCCTTCTTCCATCCGACCTGGTCCTACAAGAGCAAGCCAGGCAGAACAACCATGAGGAGCGTGAGCAGACACATCGACTGGAAGGTTTACCAGTCTCCACCTCAGTAGTTGGTAGCGAGAGGAACTCCACGAAGAAGGTATTCTTCAGGCGTACTACCCTGACTAACAGTCAGCAGATACTGATCCGGGGAACGACCCGAAAACGAAATTTTCTTCGTCCAGCTACATACCTTCCTCCAGCGCGTTCTCCATTTGCAGAGACTCCAAGGATAAGGACCAAGCAACCTTGGGTCCAGATACCCGAGCTCCGCGATCCCCGTTGACTGAGCAGAGTTAAGCGGCAAATATTTGCCGTTTACCTAACGCCTGATACTGTGTGCCAAATCATCGATCCTCACCAGCTCTCCATCATTAGGAAAAAAAAAAATGAAGATCACAACCGGCCCTTTTCAGGGCCATCAATAAATTGTACCGTAAAGTAACTGCCTTCAACCTCATCGGTCCTTTTAAGGGCCATTCAACGTTGAACTACTTTTCCAAAAAAATATATATATTTATTAAGACTGCTGTTTCAGACTAATGTCTGACAGCAACATACAGCTAATCAAGGATCTGCCCTTTGCTGGCAGACATCGAGAGCAGAGCTGTTTGTCGTGAGTCTGGGAACCCCGGCCACCGACGACTTTCTACACTTGAATTACATAGGCTAGAAATTACTTTTCCTCCAAGATTAGCGTTCAGCTAACTTGGTCAATCTCATTGGCTCTTTTCAGGGCCATTAAACGTTGAACCACTTTGCCAAAAATAATCTTATTTGTACTTTTGAACAAATGTCTTTAAGCGAATTACAATGATTCGTCCAACAGGGATCTATTTAAAGGTAGCTGATTCCAAAACTAAGTCAGTCATTTACTGGCAGACATCAAGAGCAGAGCTGTTTGTCGTGAGTCTGGGAACCCCGGCCACCAACGACCTTCTACACTCAAATTACGTAGGCCAGAAATTACTTTTCCTCCAAAATTAGCGCTCAGCTAACTTGGTCAATCTTATCGGCCCTTTTCAGGGCCATTGAACGTTGAACATCTGCCAAAGTATATATTGTAATTGACAAAGTTTACAAAACACAGCACTTTTTATTGATTACTTAAATCTTCCATCAATTCAAATTGGCGGAATGGTTTCTATTTGCACTCATTGTGGCGCTAAAAAATGGAGAGATGAAGCTCCAGGGCTCTGTTGTTCTGGTATTAAAGTTTTCCTTGATCCACTGGAAAATCCTCTTGAATTGGTAAGATGTCTGTTAATAGACGAACACCCCCTATCAAAACATTTCCTTGATAACGTCAGACGTTATAATACGCAATTCCAAATGACGTCATTTGGAGGGAAAGATATTGGAGAAGGAAACTTTATGCCAACTTTCAAAATCCAAGATTAAGTATACTACTTAATAGGTAGCTTAATTCCTGAACAGAACAAGAGTCCGCAGTGCTTACAAATCTATTTCATGTCTGAAGCAGAACAAATTTCTATTCAGTCAGATAATGCCCTAAAAAAACTTCGATTGAATCATTACAAAAAGTGATGCATGATTGCAATCCCCTTATAAGAACTTTTAAATCCAATATGACTCTCGAACAGTAGATGAACTTGAAAACTTAAAATTGATTATTCATGCCGACCAAACCCCTGTTGGGGAGTATCGAGGACGATACAATGCGCCTATAGTGAATGAAGTTGCTGCACTAATAGTTAACGAGGATAAAGGCCCTGGAGACATTATTTTACATGGTCAACATGAGTGGTTGGAGCAAGTTTCTGAGCTCCACCGATTCTATGACTCCTTGCAATATCCTCTTATGTTTGTTTTCGGAGAAAATAGATATTCTATTGATATGCCACTTCACGGTCTTCCAAACAAAACTGTTTCTTGCATGCAGTTCTACTCTTATAGGTTTATGTTAAAAAATGATCATATAAATTACCTACTTTATTATAAGAACTTACTCAATCAATTTATTGTTGATATGATGGCAAAAATAATCACAGAGCGTTTACTTTACTTGCAAACACATCAAAAACAACTGCTTGCTAAAAGTTACATTCATCTACGAGATACAATAAATAATGATCGTAACATTAAACCCTCCAGTATCGGACAGCCTGTAATATTACCATCCTCATTCACTGGCTCACTGCGATATATGCATGAAAAAACTCAAGATGCAATGGCTTCCGTACGTGCGTTTGGGCGTTCATGTTTCTTTATCACTTTCACGTGTAACCCTAAGTGGTCGGAATTAAAACATGAATTACACAAAAATCAAAAACCTTCAGACAGGCATGACATTGTTTCAAGGGTTTTTCACTTGAAATTAAGGAAACTTATAGATGTCCTCACTAAGAAAGCAATATACGGCGAAGTTGATGCTTGGATCTACAGACTCGAATGGCAAAAACGAGGGCTACCTCATGTGCACATACTTTTATGGCTTAAAACAAAAATTTAGCGGGATGAAATAGAGAAAATCATTTCAGCTGAATTACCAGATCCTCAACAAGATCCCTTGCTATTCAGTATCATTTCGAAAAGTATGATTTATGGACCTTGCAGCGAATTCAATATGGCTTCACCATGTATGGATAATGGAAAATGTACAAAAAAGTTTCCTCAAAATTTTGTTAAAGAAATCCTAACTGCAGATGACGGCTACCCGACCTATCGTAGAAGAGCCCCTGCAGATGGAGGTCATAGTTCTGTACTTACAATTCGTGGCAAAGAAGTACAGATTGATAACCGCTGGGTTGTACCGTACTCACCCGTCTTATCACGATGTTTCAATGCACACATTAACGTCGAATTTTGTCATTCAGTGCAAGCAATTAAATATATTTGCAAACATATCAACAAAGGATCGGACCGTGCCACTTTTTTTAGTTGGAAACATTGACGAAATTGCAAACTATGCCAATGGACGTTATATTTGTTTCTCTGAGGGATTTTGGCGTTATTTTAACTTTGAGATTCACGCACGGTATCCTACAGTCTTACATTTAGATGTTTACCTTGAAAATTATCAAAGAGTTTACATAATTCAGCAAAACATTCAGCAGATTTTCGAAAATCCAAGAAAAACAACGTTGATGGCGTTTTTTGAACTTTGCGTAATATATGATTTTGCTAAAACTCTTTTGTATTCCAAAGTTGCCGCCTATTACCGATGGGACAGTGATAAATGTGTGAAAAGAAAACAGGGAAAAGATGTTCCAGGCTGGCCAGGAGTAAAAAAAAGATTCAGCTATAGGTAGCGCTTATACGATTCATCCCACCCAGTCGGAGTGCTTCCATCTTCGAATGTTACTTCAATATGTTCGAGGCCCAACTTCATTTTAGTACTTAAAAACCGTTCATGGTGTTACTTACGCAACTTTCAAAGCTACCTGTTACGCACTTGGTTTATTAGAAAATAATGATCAATGGAAAAATACACTCACAGATGCTGCTTTGTCTGAGAATCCATCTAAATTACGTGACTTATTTGCTATTATTTTAGTTTTTTGTGAGCCATCGCAACCTCAAATTTTGTGGGATATGTTTAAACAACAATTATCCGAAGATATTCTTCACTCTCGACGAATTCAACTCAACGATTTTGAAGTTGAATTCTCTGAAGAAGTGTTCAACAGAGGTTTAAATGAAGTTGAAGACAAGATCATCTCTCTTTCAGAAAAAAATTTGACTGCATTTGGGCTAAGCTCACCGGTTCGAGATGAACTCTGTACTAATGATCCTTTTGAACATTCCATCAGACATGGTTATGATCATAACTATTTATATAACTGCGTTGAGCAAAATCTTCCAAAGTTGGTTCCAGACCAACGACAAGCTTTTGATCGTATAACTGATAGTGTCTTAAATAGTAGTGGAAAAGTCTTTTTCCTGGATGCTCCTGGAGGCACTGAAAAAACATTCCTAATCAATCTTATGTTGGCCCAAGCAAGATCGGCTGGAAAACTGTCCCTTGCTGTCGCATCTTCTGGCATTGCTGCCACTCTCTTGAGTGAAGGTAGAACAGCTCACTCCACTTTTAAACTTCCATTATGTGTTTTTTCTGGAGAAGATTAAACGTGCCCGATACGCAAAAATGGCCCACTTGCAAAAATTCTTTAAGATACAACATTTATTGTATGGGATGAGTGCACAATGAGCCACAGAGCTCACATTGAAGCAATTAATAGAGCATTGCAAGATTTAAGATCAAACCAGAATTTAATGGGTGCCATTACATTTGTTTTTGCTGGTGATTTTAGGCAGACGTTACCAGTAATTCCGAGAAGAACTAGAGCTGATATTATTCATGCCTGTTTAAAATCATCATTTCTCTGGCATTATGCAGAGTCTCTTCATTTACGTACTAATATGAGAGCACATCTATGCGGAAGAAACAAGGAATTTCCAACACAGCTATTAAAAATTGGCGATGGCACGATGGAAAATGAAAACGTTTTTATCACCCTAGATCAATCCATTTGAAAACTGGTTACAACTGTCGATAATCTTATTTCTGAAGTTTATCCAGACATTGAAAATTTATCAAACAAATTACACCAATGGTTATGTGAGAGAGCGATAATTTCACCGAGAAATTCTACAGCAGAGGAAATTAACAACATTATTCTTCAAAAGTTTGTAGCTGATTCTCGAGAGTACCTCTCTATTGATTCAGTCATCGCATCTGAAGATGTTGTTAATTATCCTCAGGAGTTTTTAAACTCCCTAACTCCATCAGGATTTCCACCCCATAAGTTGAGTTTGAAAGTTGGAGCTCCGATTATGCTACTACGTAATCTTCAACCCCCGAACCTGTGTAATGGAACCAGACTGCAAATTAAAACTCTGCGAAATAATGTTATAGAAGCTACTATTTTGACAGGTCCAGCATCAGGACAAATAGCTTTTATTCCAAGAATTCGGATGATACCAACTGATTTACCTTTTCAGTTCAAGCGATTACAGTTTCCTGTCAAAGTTTCTTTTGCGATGACAATTAACAAGTCGCAAGGACAAACTTATAATTTTGTGGGGGTAGATTGACGTTCAAACTGCTTTTCACATGGACAATTGAATGTCGGGCTTTCAAGAACTGGTGATCCACATCATCAGATTGTTTTAATTCCTTCTGGAAATAAAACTAAAAATGTCACGTATACTGAAATTTTGTAAATGAAAAAAAAATTTTAAATTATATATTTGTTTCTTTACAGCTTTAACAAATAACCCTTTGTTATATCACAACGTTAACATGTAAAAATCAACGGCCCTTTTCAGAGCCAATACCTATTTTATGACGTAAAGAATGCACGATACTTTTTACCATCATTTTTTTCCTCTTTTCGATATTTTCAATAAGAAATAATTCTTTGTTATATCATAACGTTAGTATGTATAAAACAACGGCCCTTTTCAGGGCCAATACCTATTTTATGACGTAAAGGATGCACGATACTTTTTACCATCATTTTTTTCCTTTTTTCGATATTTTCAATAAGAAGTTATTTGTTCCAAGAAGTGTCAAAAATAGATGTAAAATTTTTCACTGAAAACGTCCTATATTATAAGTCAACACACATGTGTTCCATTCAGCGAGTCTCGGGCGAAGCCGAGACGGGGGGCTGCTAGTATTATATATACTGCAACTCAGTGGCGCTCGAGTCTTATCGTTCGCCTTCGGATTCCGATACATATATATATATATATACATTTAGTCAGCATGTAGTGTTATGCATATTCCTATTGCCGTGTCGTAATGTGTTACTGTGTGCAGTTTCCACGTATACAATGTATACATGCACGTATGTATGGGAGTGTAACTTGTTTACAGGATTATGGATGCAATCATGAAAGTGTGCATGTATGATAAGTGTGTGTGGTATGTGTGTACTTTCTACTTTTACTGTGCATGTGTGTACATGTTTGCCTGCGAGCATGTTTATAGAATATAGTAATTAATATTAATACTATTTATACACTAGTTAATATTATTATTTTAATAAAACACATTAACAAATAATTTTTGAATGTATGGAAGATCGATGCAGAAAGCCAGTATTGATTAAACCGATTTTTATGATATTATATAACCTCCAAATATTACAAAATACGCCATATCTTTAAGCTAGAATGCTAAATAGAACAAAAATAATGTTTTACAGGTAACCTACAGGTAAAATAAACATTATGGCACATAGAAAGAGGGGTCTTGAGTTATGTGAAGACATAACCTCAAATTTCAATATTTTCAATATTTCTCTTCAAAATTAAGGTGGAGAAATTTTGGAAAAATTATAGAATATTTGCAAAATCATTACAAATAATTAGGATATATTTCTCATTTTTGCCGAACAATCACCTTAAAAATTATTTTAAAATGTTCCCGAGCCTTCCATACATGACAAATGTACAGGGAAGACATATACCACCGTAACACACGAAAAAAAATACATATTGAACTCCCATGTATTTACGAACCTTGTATTTTATAGTATATATGTGATTTCTACATACATACGAGAACTTCGTTCTTACTGGGGGACTCCGAGTCATACACTCTGATTTTTTTCTATTTTTTATTCGTAAGCAAGCTTTAATGTGAAAGAGAAGCCAGATAGGCCAAATATAATTCCACATATAGAAAATAATTTTTGAGGTGCAAAAATATATATTACATGGATTCATATAAACAATTATCTATTGTTTTCCTTCATCTCAATCAAATATAGTGGATTATTTTACTTTTATGGTAGCCATAATTTGGTAAAAAATTTTATTTTTCCATACACATGTAACATACGGAGTATGTATAAGTATATGTATTTTATGAACGTACATGCTGGAATACGTAATAATAACAAAATGTTTACTATTTTAATACCTGATTTTTAAAGACCTATTAAAATTAGGTGTAATCCAGTTTTCTCAGTTTCTATTATAGGGACTAAGTTTAATAATATTTAAGTTGGAAGTTTCACTTCTGCCGGGGGTCCCAAGACCCACACTTAGTTTTTTTCAATATTTTTTATTAGTCATAATTAAATAATTTCAAATAATTACTTAGTTAATACACTTAACACCTTTTGAGAGATGTGTGCGCATTCAATTTTTCAATTCAATTTCTTTCATGTCGTACATAACCAAAAATGCATAAATTCGTTACAACTAATAATTGTATTATTTTTCAGGTATCTGAAAATATTATGGTATCCTAAGAACCGTGTAACTCATACAGATTATTCTGGAAAGTAATTTAATGTCCAAGTTAAATTTCAATTCTTTTCTAACCATTAAATTGTTGTTAAAAAATAACAGCATCTCTATATCGACGCCCCGGATGAACACTATGCCCTAATTGGCCCTGGATAAAAACTATGCCCTTCGACGTCCCAGGCGAAGACTATGCCTTTTTTTCTAGTCTGGGCTAAAAATATGTCTTCTTCTCGCTTCCAGACGAAAACTAAATTCAAAAACACCCTCATATTATTTACTAACCCCTATACTAGCTACTAGTACACTGGAAGAAGCTCACGAATACGAAGCTTCTGAAAACGATTTATCATTTTCAGATTTCTCGATACTTTTGTATATATTTATATAGATATAAGTTTTATCTTCACATCAAGATTCACATGTACGTGACTCTACAGACGCCTTTGTAAAAAAACAATATGTAATCATTATTCTTAGCAGGTCTAACGGCTTAAGTATTTGGAGTTTTGGTAAGTGTTTGAAAAAAAGGGGTTTTTGAGCTTTTTTTATAAAGATCCCGTAAATTTTATATAACAATAACTGTAATTAATTAAAACTCGCTAATTTATTGATGTGTTAAAAAATACTTTGTAATCCAAATATCCATGTCTTACAAACATTAATTAATAAAAAAAAGTTTACTTTTTTCTCAATTTCCTTACGAATATTATACTTTATTATATCACGAATTGTACAAATTTTTTTAATTTTTTAACTTCAAGTTACAATAATTATATTAGTTACTTATTACAATTAACAAAAATGTAGAAAAAAAAATAAAACATAAAAGAGTCTTTCATATTAATTAATTGCAAATAACCATGCTTATAAAAACATTCCTGAGTTTGTATTATTATTTTACAATGGTGTATTATTCACAATTATTTATATAAATGTAAACAAAAACCACTATATAAGTATATTTGACTATACATCTAATTACAAACACAAATGTAAGGTGAGCTTAAAGGAATTGTACTTTATCCGGGCTCCAGAAAAAGTCAATATCTTCGTCCAGACTCGGAAAAAATGTGTCTTCACACGGACTAGAAAAAAAGGGCATAGTTTTCGTCCGAGCGCGAGCAAAGGGCATAGTCTTCGTCTGAACTCCAGAAAAGGGCATAGTCTTTGTCCGGGACTCCAAAAGTGCATAGTTTTCATCCAGAACATACAAAAGGGCATAATTTTCTTTCGGACGCCAGAAAAGGGCATAGTCTTTATCCGGGATCCTAAAAAGGCATAGTTTTTGTCTGGAACAGACAAAAGGGCATAGTTTTCGTCCGGACTGCGGAAAAAGGCATAGTCTTCGTCCAGGCTTCGAAGCAGGGCATAGTCTTCGCCCGGGACGTCGATATGTCTATGTTGTCAGTATTCACATCCAAAAAATATCACAAAATATGCACATAACACGTATTCATAATTTTATTTATAACTGATTTGATTGAAATAAGATTTAATAGATATTTAATTTAATATTTTAGTTAAAAAATAAATTTGATAATGCTATTTTTTCTAGTTCTTTGAGTTGGCACAACTTTTTTACTCTCATGATACACTTAGGTGTTGTTCTTTACTCTCTCTCCTGTAAAGACACTCCCAAACCTCCTTAATACATAAATACTTGCAATCTTATAGTTGATACAGTGTCCATGGCAGTATCAGCAAAGTTCTAATAATAATAGACTTATTTCGAATAACTGATATTCATTATTAAAAACCATAAATAGTACAAACATTAAAACTATGTTTACACGGAACAAGTGCTATACACTAGCTTTTGTGGCTGCTAGCATCATTGTATTAGTTCAACGTTATTATTATCATCAAAAATAACTGTGTTAAAACATCACACATATTCATCCACTTTACTTTCAACTCAGACAACTTTATCAATACAATTTTTTCAATATACGTTATTTAGCTTCACTTCTAACTTACACAGGATGCAATAAAAATTGTTCGTAGATGAAAAAATCTTACCGCAAATATTTGTCCAGATATTATTATCAATGATACAAATAATATTAAAATTATCCTTTCTAAACGAGGTCTGCCGTACCATAAGCCAGTTATGGTGGAAATATTCTTAACGACCATGAGATGTTTATTTTTATCAAAATAATTCAATGCTTTTAATCCCATTTTTCACTGAAACTCTCAGTTTCTTACTTTGCACAACTAACTGTCGTATTTAGTGACTAACCTGTTCCATGTGGATCAAAACACTAACATTTTTAATAACTACCAGGTATAATAAAAATTTTTTATCGACTTAAACTTTTAATCGTACCTTAATTTGCATGCGTAATATTCGTGGATGTACGTTTGCTCTATTAATTTATTAATAAAGTCTATAACACTTGACGTTTCTGCAAAAAAAAAAAAAATGCGAATAACCTTAAAAAATATATGTACGTGTTCGTCTTTTTTGTCATAACTCATAATAGTTAACATTTAATAATAATAATCTGAAAAACTAACCTATGTATAACGTATGTTATATAAAATATTGTATCATCTCATGCCCTATATACGCCTCGAGTACTCTGTAGATAGTTGTCCACAAATTAACGATAGAATACCAAATTCCTAATTGTACCGCGTTACATTTTGGCACTGCACCTCCGATATAACAACATCACCTCCGATGGATGAAGTGTGCAAAAGTATAAAAAATGATTTTCGATACGCCGTGCGCAGGGACTAGATTATGAGCCATCTGTTTTGGCTCCAAGGACCTCAATTTACACACGCTACTCACGTCGAGATCTTTGCTGAGTCATATTAGATGGCATATAGGCCTACTAATCTCGTTCCCCGCTCACTCGGTGTGAAAAGGTGTATATACCACATGTGCGAGAGGTTATGTGACTGACACAAGCGTGCGTCAATCGCCTTCCCCGCGCACTAGTATCGTAATGTACTATTTAAATATTTTTCCAACATTCATTTACTAATTTCAAGAACTTTATTGTTGAGGTATTCATCTCAGCAAAAATATTGGTATTGATGGGTATATTGACGCACCTATTTACTAATCCCTTAATTAATATCATACCTATTTCATACTTTGGGCACATTGAGAATATTTCTGATGAAACATCTATCCAGTTAAGCTGACCCTCTCCGCACTAATGGTACATCGGTTCCACTCGCCACTGTGTAACCTTTCCCCGGAGAAGACTCCATATTTCAGGATGTTGACTCCTCGCAAGTCAAGCCAGCGATCCCTACGTAGCACCTGACATCGGATTCGCTAATCCTTACCTATATATAGCCCTAACACTGTTTCGCATTCACTTAGGCCCGAAGACCTGTGGAACAAGTAAAAAACGCTGGAATTACTCTGTAGGCAAATTCTATGAAAAAACCCGCCCGAAACAGCTGGGGTTGCATTTGAACTTTTTCCGGTGATAACAGTTTTTGAAAAAATTCGCACCCACCGGGAATCGAACCCCCGACCCCTAGAATGACGTTATATCAGTAACAAGCACGCTAACCACTGAGCCAACGTCGCTCCTTTATTATATTTTAATTAAAGTAGTTACATTTTTTTACACTACGGAATGTGTTTTAAATATTTTTATTTAAGTGGGTTTGGTTTAAAAAAAATTATTTCGAATGTAGTATAGTAATATATATTTTCTAAAGAATAAAATTTTATTTAATCTTGGATAGACAATTATCTTATCTCCAATACATTTTTTTAATCATGTATAACAACTGGCTGTCTCTATTAATGACCTAGAGAATTTTAACTTGTAACGTACGAACAGAATCACAAAAAAGATACTTGGTACATGCTATGTGAAATGTATAAATATGATATCATTTATGCGTACTATTCTTGTATTTGTATACGGTCACCTAAATCATAAATCATTGATCTCGTGGTGAGACTGCGTGTAATCGGCTTATGACTGCAGTCAAAGTATATTTTCCTACCTTGGACGTTTTTGAGAGGCTGGTGTGCCCTCGATAAAAGTAGGATTCGCCACATAAGCCCCAGCGTTGCAGGTCCCGAGGGACGTAATTCGGACATAAAGTAGCCACAAAACTAATGCGCTTATGTAGCAAATCCTATTTTTTCTACCGAGAGCACACTAGCCTTTCAAAAATGCCCGAGGTAGGAAAACTACCGTAACTTCGTTACTATCGTGATTTAGCTAGACGCAATAAATGTGTCCACCATGGTTATTTTAGGATGGTTAAACGAAAAGTTCTTACTTAGGGTAAATCTTAAGTTAATTTTTCACCAGGAACAAGATATAGTGCTCAGATTTTAAATTTGAGCTTAATTATCTAAGAAAATTAAAAAATTTATTTTTTAAGGTTATGAACAAATCGTGGCTTTTATTACAGTCATCCATCAATAGTCAAATTTGAACCCTTAACTGAGTTTTTCCTGAATGAAAATCGTGTTTTAATTTATTCATAACGTTTGTACACAAGTAACTATTTGATATTCGCATCTGATATGAGCTTATTGCGTAAGAAAACTACTAATGTTAAATAATAATCATTTATTTTAACTTTTTTCAAGTCTTTTACACATTTGGAAGTATAAACAGATTATGTCTTATAATAACATTTTTTCAAAAAAAATATTTATCATGCACCTTTGCCAATGAGAACCAAAATTTAGTTTTTGTATATTGCTTTACATTGATAATAACTGCTTGTGTATTAGTAAGATTACACTATTATTTACGTTACTTTCACATCTTCTAACTTTCTTTTCCATGAAAAAAAAGCCAAAGAGGGTTGCCAAAAAGAAAGCGATATTAGAATTCTGGCAGGTCAAAGAAGAAGTTTAAGAGTTTTCTTACTTGCTAATGTGGTGCTGCTATGCCACATGATATATTTGATAATTAATAGTATATACTTTAATTGTTAATAAGGTTAGTATATAATATATAATNGGACCGGAGCTAGCATCAAATTTCAAATCGGATATGGCAGTAAAAACATCAGCCTCAGTTACTGTAATATTAGTTAACAGCGCATTATCAATGTTTAACTTAGAAATAAAGAATACTCACATTATTTGGCTTAAAACATAAGAAATTAGACGATTTGAAATCATTCTATAATTTTCCCAGAGGTATACTGTAAAATACTGTTAAGTTGACGTGAATGAATTTCCCTTAATCCAGAGATCTGAATTTTTTGGTTCAAAATAGAACTACTTGTTACACCATGAGGCGTAATGAAAAGATTCTCCTTTCCACCAATTTACCTCGCAATTGTACCATAAGATTCTCATTCTTAACCCAGTTGTCTACACAGAGTCGTATTATCACGTGTGACAACAATTATTCAACGTAGCAATTAGTTAATTACGAGGTGTACTTTTTGCTGTTTCCAACATAAAAGCTTTATTTTTACAGATAGTTTAAACTTGAAAACAGGACAATCGATTGTATTTATTACTGTTACTATTTTTTTTTTTTCTTAAATTTTTTTTTGCTACAACTCCAAGGGTAACAGTCATTATCAATAAATGAGACATGTACGTACGGATGTTATTACGCATGCAAATTGAGGCACAGTTATAACTTTTAGCCAATGTTACACTTTTTATAGAAGCGTTGTAGTTACGATCAATTTTTCAATTGAAATAAAATGTGAGTTGACGCAAAGCATAGCTTGGACACTAAATAAAAAATTAGTTGTATCTGAGGAACAGTAAAATTTAGTTTAAAAATGAGTTCTAAAAATTTGAATGACTTTTACGATGATAACTCGCTAACTCTAATAAAGAGGATAACAGCCGTAGTTCGTTTATGGTATGAGAGACCGCAATATAAAAAAACGATTTTTCAATTCACTGTAACATTAATACTGGACAAATATCTGTGGTAAGTAGTATTTTTTTTATTTGTTTAGTATTGTTATTGCACCATGCGTGTATATAGAGAGAAACAATATAAAACATGTATTATAAAATCTTATTTATGATGCTAGTTAAATTAATAGTGAAGAAGATATGTATGTGGTGTGTTTTAACAAAGGCTACCAATACTTACATGTTATGACCCGTAGAAATAAATATAGCTTTGTCCTACATACGAGCCACAACTGACCACTTTAAGCAGTTATCCGATTTACAAATTATCAATACGCAATCAGGGAGCAAAGGAACTGACTTTTAACGAGGAAAAAATAATATCTGATATTGCATTGTATTTTTTATTTTGATACTGAATGCATAAAGTTTTCCTCTTGATAACAATAATATAATCAACAAAATCAAGGAATTGGTCCAAAATACATTGCATGGGAGATTCAATAATTTTCTCAAAATGTGGAGAATGTAATGAAGCTGTCAAAAGTAACTATTCATAGAGTCAGAAAACTGTTTTGATCTTTAAAAATTTTTTTTTTTAATTCTTTCATTGATTGAATTTAATACAAGCTCTTAAAGACTGCAATAACTACAGGCTCGTTTTTCACTGATGAAAAAATTTGTAGTAAAAATTATTTATAAATTTACATAATTTTTTTATTTGCTCACAAAGTGAATAGTAATCGCCTAATAGAACACTTTTTTCTCCTAATAGAACAAAAATCATCATTTGAGCGTCGGGCAGGAACGAAAAACAATTGTACCCATTGGGCACATGAATGTACTTTGTGCATGTGATGTAAAATCTAGTATTTTTTTACAAACGGTCCTGATTTTCGTGGCTTGGACATTTGTAATAAAAACATGATTTATTTATTTATTTATTTTATTTTGAAAGAATCAACGGGCAAAAATACCCTTTACATACAAGTAAAAATTATAGGTATGAAACTAATAAGTAATCTAATTATGCTATTGCACGCGCTGATAAAAATTATACAGAAGCAATATAAAGTTTTATGCGACTCTTAAACAAACTTAGTGAATCAACATTTTGGATTTCATTGGGAAGAGTATTCCATTGCCTTTTTAAACGATAAACAATTGAGTAGAATGCATAGTTTTTATCCGATGTGCTTTTAGTGACTGGTCGATGGTAACGCAATTGATAATTTATTTCTCTACATAAGAATAGGTCATGTAATGACTCACATCTTAAATCACCTGAAATGATTCTAAAAACAAAACAATAATCATTGTACATGTGTAGCTTTTTTATGTCCAATAAATTACAATGTTGCTGAATAGGCAAATAATTATGATCTGTATAGGACATGGGCATATTAGTTTTAAACGCAATAAACCTTAGAAATTTATGTTGAAGCTTTTCGAGTTCATTTATGGCATTTGCAGTGTAAGGTCTCCAAATTTGGGATGCATAAAGTTGCGGAGTAAGAACTAACGTTTTATACAAGTAAATTAGAGTGTTGGTATCAGTGAAGTCTCTACAACTACGCTTCATGAATCCCAAAGACTTATGAGCCTTAGATAAAATAATATGAACATGTTTATTAAAAGTAAACGATGACTCAAAAATAACTCCGAGATCAGTTACATCTTCAACCCTATTTAATAAGTTTTGATTAATAACATATTGGTTTATAGTTTTCAGCCTTGAACGAGAAAAAGAAATTACACCACACTTATATATATTCGGAATTAACTCATTTGCGCCTCCCCATGATACCAGCGCATCAATATCAGATTGCAATAGATAACAATCCGATAACTCATTTATCGTTCGAAACAATTTAACGTCATCAGCAAATATTAGTATGCTAGACCCGGCTATACAGTCACGTAGATCATTAATATAGACCAAAAATAATAGTGGACCCAGATGTGAACCTTGCGACACACCCGAACCCACTAAAACAGGAGCTGAACAACTGGTACCCAATTTAAGTATTTGATTACGGTCCGATAGATACGACACAAACAATTTTAGGATCTGCCCCCCTAGACCAAACCGACGCAATTTACTAAGTTAAATATTATGATTTACGCTATCGAAAGCTTTAGTGAAATCTACATATACTGAGTCCACCTGCGAACCTTCAACAAGTGCATCCGCATAACAGTTAGTAACAGTCGATAAACCAGGCATAAAGCCGTGTTGCTCTTTTACGATTAAATGACTTTTAGTCTGAAAAAGCTTCTCAGTAACAATCTTATCAAATATTTTTGCCACTGTACCGAGAATGGAAATGGGCCGGCCTATAATTTATAACGTTTGATTTGTCACCTTTTTTAAATACGGGTATTATATAAGACAACTTCCACCTACTCGGCATGTATCCCAGTGACAACGATTTACTAAACAACATCGCTAACGGTTTACATAATACGCTAATACAACTTTTGGTATAAGAGCCTGGACATACGTCAGGACCGGAGCTAGCATCGAATTCCAAATCGGATATGGCAGTAAAAACATCAGCCTCAGTTACTGTAATATTAGTTAACAGCGCATTATCAATGTTTAAATCATTGGTATCATATTGAGAATCAGCATATTTATAAACCGAACCAAAGTAACTTGAGAAAAGATTTGCTTGATCAGTTGGGATGGACGCAGATACATCACCATATATCACCATAGGTGGTAAAAGATTTTCTTTACGAATATTATTTACATATTTCCAAAATGATTTAATATCATTCTTCGTACTAGTTTGAACTCTATCAATGTACCGTGAGTAGCAAATACGCGACAATTTAAGGCAGCTGGTTCTAAGGCGTTTAAATTCTATTTGATCATTCATAAGACCAGACTGCAGCCACGCCCTGTGGGCACATTTTTTATTAATTATCAGGCAGTTGAGCTCCATGGAGTACCAGGAAGGATGCGTACTGGCTCTGAAGCATTTCTGCGGTACAAATTCACCAATAGCAGAGTTTAAAGCTTCATAGAAATTTTCCACGTTTATATCTAGGTTACTATTACACAATAACAAATCCCAGTTCAGACTTCCCAAGTACTCAATGGAGCAATCAATATTAACTTGTTTAAAGTCATAATAGGTACACTCTTGCATAGACCTTTGAACTTCACATAATGCAATAGTAAAAACACATGGAGGATGGTGAGAGTCTGCAGGCACAAGCACATTCGAAGGCGGATAATTATGAATAGAAGTCGCAGGTAACTGGATAAACAAAAGATCCAGCGTATAGCCTTTTGTAGGGTGATCCGGAAACAGCTAGTGAAAACCAAAGTACGATGCATGATAACCGACTAGCATTGCACAGTCACGCACTAACGCATCTTTGTCTGTACATATGGGTACAATGTCATTAGACTCATTGCAATCACTATTGGGCAGATTAAAGTCACCTAATAAGATACAAAGACAAGCATCATATTTATCACGAATAATTTCAATACTATCAATACAACACCAATAGTCATAGACCGATAGAAAATCCCCTGAAATAAAAAGTTGATGCTCGAAGGGTCATTTTTGATATTATACGTAATTCAATGCGTAGATTACGATAAAAACACTTAGAACATTGAAAACTCTCTTGGGAGCCGTAAAAACAGCGTTTAAAACTTATTTTGCTAATATCTCGCAAACGTTAGAAGATCGAACGAAAATAAAAGTACCAGCGTGTAGAGCGGAAAATTTCCTACCGATTTCGTATTTTAATTTTGTTCGGTCTCGCTGAAAATTTCGAGGTAAAAATTATTGAAGGTATTTTTTCCTCAATGCTATAGGAGAAAGTGAGACAGAGAGCGCGGGAATAAGTAGCTGTGTGCTCCAACGATCGTCGGCTGCTCCTCGCATGTATATAGATATATACACTGATGAATATAGTCGGAGTCGTTATATACTTGTAATCTCGTTAGACGGTAACGTTTGAATAAAATAAAGTAACATTGTTTACGCCAAAAACCACTCAGAAGTTATTGCAGTGAAGAACAGGTATATATCAAATTCCGTATATATAAACAAATTTATATAAATTCAGGAAAGAATGCACACCAATATTAGATGATTTGTTGAAGTTTTAATCTCTGGAGTGACCTTACTTATACTTATCTGTCTATTATTATTGTTACCATCTATGGATTGAGCACTGTGTACACCATGAATGTTTACTTATCAGTCCTCGATTTCATCCTCACTCTGTAATACTTATTGATGTGTGTATAGGTGCTATGAACGTTTTATTCAAATAATAATAATTATACTTCTTGGTTTTAATATAGTTAAAATTATAGTTTTAAACTATTAATGCTGTTCATGTGTCATGTTTTTCGTTTCATCTCAAATAGTTTCATTTTTAAATGATAAAATACATGGTCTTTCTGTAACTTTGATCCCAGAAGCATGGATTCCACGATGGATGCAGAAATGTGTCTGTTATGCGATAAGCCTCTCTTACCTGCTGATAAAACAACCGTGATTAAAGAAAAGCAAGTCAACAATTTCATCAAGAAAAGCAAAGCCAGACAAGAGAATGACTGGCAAAAGTGGGAAGGTAAAATGAAAAATAATTATCTAGTGTACCAGTGATAAGGCCGTAGACATGACAAAAGCCTTTTTTATGTTTATTAATAATTTTATAGGAAATACATGTATGACTGTGCACGAAAACTGCAGACTGGTTTGGGCAAGAAAACGAGATGTCCCACCATCTAAAAAGAGGAAAACGATCAGCAGTGAAACAGTGATTGAAGCATCAAACTGCGATAGCTCTGGTACGTCACAAATGTCAATGAAGGATGCGATAGACCATGATGACTTTATGGTGCAAGAAGAAGGCTTCGACTTCGTAAACAACTGCTTCATTTGTGCACAACCTGCATATGGGAAGCAAGACTGTGTACAAATAGTCACGGATGACTGCTTATCATATTACTCACGTTTAAGAGCCCAAAGTGATGTTGCAGAGGACAGAAGGATCCTGACACGATTACTCAGTCGTGATCCCAACCAAGAGTGTGGATATCACAAAAAATGTAAGAACAAGTTTTTGTCTTCGAAAATAGGAAGTGGTCCGTCGCAACTTCGCAATGATTCGAAAAAAATTGATAAAATAGTGGACAAGGTTTGTCACTATATGGAAACTAGCGGTCACTTTCGATTCGATATGGATGAAATTGATTGTGTTATTGGCGAAGAAACGGTCAGTTGCTCTATTTTTTTCGATCGACTTAAGAAACGGTTGGGTACGGAAACTGATATCGTGAAGGGAAAAGGCAGAAAAACTGTACTCTTTTATAAATTGTCTTGTGACACCAATATATTCCACAAGTGTATTTTGAATGAATGTGAAATCGACGAATTTGAAAAAAAAAAAATACTTACCACTGCAGCTCAAACTCTGGTAAGAGATATTACTCCGACAGAAAAATCAAGTGACAAACATCCACCTCCTGCCAACTTTTTGGATGACATTAATTTTGATGTTCCACAATCAATGAGAGAGTTCATGGAATGCATACTTACAAGGGAAAAAGTGGCGAATATGAAGACTACCCCCAAAGTTAACATGCTCTGTCACTCTTTGATGACATTAATCAAACCCTCTTTTTCATCATAACTCCAGCTAGCTTTGGGAATATATATTTTACGCAAAACGAGAAAAAGACAAATCATTGACTTATTGTACAAATTAGGTGTGTGTGCCTCGTACGATGCAGTGCAGCTGTTTGAGTCCTCTGCTGTGATGGACCCCCCCTATCGAACAGATATCTGAGGGCGCCTTTGTGCAGTTTGTTTTTGACAATACCGATTATAATGTCAGTACTCTGGATGGAAAGGAGACGTTTCATTGCCTCGGAGGGATAGCCGTGTATACTCCAGAGCACGCGTTGAGTTTCGAGGGCGGATCGAAAAAAATTGAAAACAATGCCAAAGGCTGCAGACATACCATCACAATACCAAATTCCAATCGTACCCTTTGGAGGTTTTGGCTCAGATGTTTTGAAGAATGTCGTTTTTCGCTCGACGCGATTTATGAAATTCGAGAAACCACCTATATTATCATCGAGTTACGGTGCGTATTTGTGGAGTCGCTCTTTGAGAGTCCCTGGTGTGCCAAGTTGGAAAGGCTTCATGGAGTTTTTGTGCAGCGATATCGAGTATGAGCAATCGGTTGTACTCTGCCAGCCTTTCATCAACCTGCCGCCATCAGGCTACACAACAATAAATACGGCTTTACATTTCGCGGCGGAAGAGTGTCGTAAATTAAATGTCCACACGTGCTTCGTAACTTTTAATCAGCCCCTGTATTACAAAGCTCGCTGTATAGTTGACGAGAGTAATAACGACAAACTTGAAAATGTTCAAGTTCGTCTTGGAGGATTTCATTTGTTAATGTCGTACTTCGGTTCGATTGGTATAACCATGGACGGTTCGGGTTTGGAGGAATTATGGTCTGAAATATATGCTGAGAATTCAGTCAAACAGATGATGTCAGGTCATGCATTTGCACGTGCCTTAAGAGCACACGTTCTAACTTTTACTGCGATCGGTATACACGTATGTCGAATGATTGATGTGACGCTAGCTGAAAAAGATCATTTTTTAAATCTGTTTGAAGGTTTATGGAATGCTTCGGTGATCAAAGATTTATGTGCGCCTCCTGACATTAATCGTTCTTTGGTAGAAGATGCTAGAGCGACACTGACAACGTGTGATACCGATGAGACCGTGAAAAGGTTGACGATATCGCTAATTACCAAAATGTCAGATTTGGAGGTAAGAGGCCCAACGGCAAAGTTATGGTCGCAGTACTTCAAATGCGTCACTACTGTGCTACAGTTTGTTGAAGCGGAGCGTTTAGGCAACTTTAAGCTGCATCTTCAAAGCCTTCGGGAAATGTTGCAGCTGTTTCATGCTACAGGTCATTTTGCATACCCAAAATGTGGTCAAATCTACCTGCAGGATTCAGAGGAGCTAGAGGTAAAAATGCCCGACGTCGAATTTCAGGCATACGCCAGCCGCAGTTATTTCACCATCCATAGGTCTGACAAACCATGGTCTGGAGTGTGATCTGATATGAGCATCGAAACTACACTAAGTCGATTTTTCGGGACCGACTTGACCCACGGCCGAGGGGTAACACCTAGTGTAGTGACACGCTATTTGGCCGCAATGCCTTCGGCTTTTTCAATTATGGAGAATCTGGAGGAATATTGTGGAGTGCGGACGTCAATGAGCGAGCAGCACGCAGACCTCAACAAAAGTAGACGCGAAAGAGATTTTTTCGACGTTAATAAACTCTTATCATGGATCGATGCTCACGAGCCCTTTGTTGCATGTACAGACTTAAAATCCCTGGGTAGTGGTCTTATAGCAGATAAGACAATAAACTGTCACTTGGCGATCGAAAAGGGTAAGCAAAGCATGGAAAAGATGGTTGGAAAGACAATTACACAGGTAGCTCTATCAAGAACGTTTAACGTGAAACCGTTATCGGCAATGAAAAATTCCGTACATTTGAATGACCTTCAACTATTTGCCGTTGATACAAATTTGCTCTTTCAAAGACTCCTAGCCTCCACGGATTTCAATGACATCGACAAAACTCGGGAAGCTTTCTCTTACGAACTGTCTCCTTTTCCACTTAGTTTATTCGACGACGAAGGACTGATGCGGAAGAGTACCAAATCAGATTTATGTAAAATCATGACACCAGCAACTGATACTCCGTCATCTTCAGAATTTCAATACGTCGTTGATGGTGGATTTCTCCTTCGAAAAGTAGTCTGGCCGCATAGTGCTAATTATTTAACGCTTTTTTCAACATACTTGGATTACATCGTAAAATACTACGGTAACGACTGCGTGGTCGTATTCGACGGTTACTGTCCGCAAGTTATTGGCACCAAGTCCTACGAAAGGTTGTGCTACTTTCTTTTCTGGTACATATCATGTGATTGTTATGAAAAAAAAGTTTTATATCATATTTTTTTCAGACATCGGCGCAAAGAAAAAATAGCAGCTGCAGTTGAGATCATGGAGACAAGTTTAGTAGCTATGAGTCAGCAGAAATTTTCATCGAACATCATGAATAAATATAATTTTGTAGCTCTTTTATCTGAATTTTTGGAGAAGAGTCATGTAAAAACGAAGATTGCGGTCGAGGATGCCGATGTTTTGATAGTACAGACAGCACGTAATTTGGCAATCTCCAGAACAAAACCTGTGGCAGTCATTAGCAATGACATTGATTAATTGGTGCTCATGATAGCTTTAATCCCATCGACAACAAACGCATATTTCCACAAAGTTGTCCCAGGTTCAAAGGGTGATGTATTGTATTCTATCAGTGACAATGCTCATCTACGACAGTACGTGCTTTTTGCTCATGCCTTCAGTGGTTCGGATACCACAAATGCGTTTTTTCACAAAGGTAAAAAGAAGTTGTTTGCAGTGTTTGCAAAAAATACTTCATTAATACAAACCAGCGACATTTTCTGTAAATCATTTGAAGATTTTCTCGAGGAAGAGATGAATACAGATTTTTCAATAAGTGAAGACGGATTGAGAGAAAATTTCATTGAAGTTCTATTAGAGGAGGCAGAAAAAATAATTTTTTATCTGTACGAATCTCCATATGAACATGGTAGCAATGTAAATGAATTAAAATACAGACTCTTTTGCAAATCGGCTGACACTTCCAAGAAACACGTATCATTAGCAATGCTGCCACCAATGAGGGATGCTGTCAAACAGCATGTAAAACGTGTTTATTTACAAGTGCAAGCTTGGCTAGGAAAGTCAATGGAGCCCAACGCAATGGGGATGGAAAAACGCAAAAAATATCTTATTCCCCGTAATGACCACGCAAACGCCTGCTCCCGATGAACTCTTGCGTCAGGTAAGCATTGCAATGGTATATTATTTCTTTATTCATTATATGTGTCTAGATAAACAATACACTTTTTTTCCTCAACAGATTTCCTGCGCTTGTCGTTCAAATTGTCGGTCGAAACAATGCACGTGTAAAAAAGCAGGTTTGCTCTGTACACGAGTATGCAAAATGTGTAACGGAGATAGTTGCGAGAATGCCTCTTCCATTAGACAACAAATCCATGAATACGACTTGTTTGATGATACGATTGAGGCAGTTGTCAATTATCAAGATTACGATACCGATTCTCCTCACGATAATAACATTCCTCATACAGTAGATGAAAGCGTCTATAATTTAGAAAGTGATTGACTCCAATTAATATAGTGTATTTATGTTACATATATTTTTGATACAAATTAATTTGTTAATAATTAAAACAGTTTTACATACTATTTCTTTTATTACAGTTTTGTAAGCTATAGTACACGTGCACGCAACAATTTCAGGGTAATTTTTTAAATAATTAATTCATAGCGATAAGCAAATATAATTAAAAAAAAAAAAAAAAAATTGATTATGTTCATTTGATACAGAATTTTTGAAAACGTAAAAAAAAAAAATTTCGGGGGAACAATTTTTTTTCCGTTATCAATGCAATCGTAGGACTTAAAAATTTTCTGACTGAAAAGCCAAAAATCAAATTTCGGCCATCAGTCGATCCAAAAACGCCTCAAGCATACATATATTATAGCTATAGCTATATAGCTCTGATCCTCTCCCCCTTCTCCACGACTCTCCGCTCTCCGGCTGATCGGCTTCGACACACAGTGTATCTCCTGTCTCACTTTCTCCTATTGCATTGAGGAAAAAATACCTTCAATAATTTTTACCTCGAAATTTTCAGCAAGACTGAACAAAAGTAAAATACTAAATCGGTAGGAAATTATCCACTCTACACGCTGGTATTTTTATTTTTGTTTGATCTTCTACCATTTACGAGATATTAGCAAAATAAGTTTTAAACGCTGTTTTTACGGCTCCCAAAAGAGTTTTCAATGTTCTAAGTGTTTTTATCGTAATCTACGCATTGAATTACGTATAATATCAAAAACGACCCTTCGAGCATCAACTTTTTATTTCAGGGGATTTTCTATCGGTCTACAGACAATGGTGAACGTGGAGGCAAATATACAGCACCGATTACATATGTAACACTGGGCAAATGTAGCAAAATAAACACTTGATCAACTTCAACACTGCATTTTGTCATATCACTACCCAACTGCTTATGAACGGCAATGAGAACACCACCACCACCATCAGCCGAACTATCAATATATCTATCCTTTCGATACACTATATAGCCCTCCAAGCCCAATTCAGAGTCCACTATGTCTGCATATAGGTTCGTCTCAGTAAGAACAATAACTAACGGTTTAGGGTAAAGTAAACCAATATTATTACGCAATAAAGCCAGTTTTATACGTAAACCATTGACATTTTGATAGTAGATATTAAAGGGAACAGATAAGCCTTTTAGTTTTTTGATATATCATCAGAGTTTACAATACGAAGGTTCCTTAATAACTTTGTTTGTAGAGTAGGGACGCCACGCACAAGTCTTACCACTTTTTTCACATTAGAGCTTGTATCATTAAACATTTTAGGTTGGAGTTTTAACTGCTTATACTGCTGTCTCTGTTTAGGTGTCAAGTCCATAGTTACCGATACTACTGCAGGCAATTTACGCCAGCCACTAAGAACAACATTTACATCATTTCTACTAGACATAGTAACAACAATTGGTCTGATCCTATCAGCATCTTTATTACCCAATCTGTTTATATTTACAGGCATTAGTTTAGTGTCAAGCTTAAAAGGCGTAAACACTTCTTTGATCTTCTCAATTTCTTTGGACTTATCTATGGCCAGTTCTTCTGAGATACCAAAAATAAAAATGTTCATGACCCTACGTGAAGCATCTTGTAACTCCCAAAACATATCTCTAACAGTAGCATCATCAGGCTGAGAGGCAGTAAGACCTGTAGTTTGGCCCGTACTTTTTATATGTTGAACATCCTGCTGTAGTAGAAGCATATCAGCTTGTAGCTGAGTAATATCAGTACTGATAGAGTCAACTTGTGAAAAATCAGTTTTTATTTTTTCCACATCTTTTTTTATATCATTAACATCTTTCCTCAAACAAGCCAAAGAAGCAACAGTGGTACTCATATGGTCCACCGATGTCTGCAATGCCTTAACTGACTCCGCTAGTGTTGGATTTACACCTCCACTCGCCTTACATTCCGAGCATCGATACAGCAACATTGGTTTCTTTTTTTTCAGTTCTAGCACCCTTATCTCAGATGCAGAAACACCATCACATTTTTCAGTGGCGTGATACAAACCATTGCATGAGTGGCAGGAAGCTATCAAGCAACTCGCATCAAATACACACTCGCAAGCAGCACACACAGACATTGCGCCTTCTGCAATACCACTAATGCTGTAACCTCCATACTGCCAGCATAAATAAAAGGCACAAAAAGAAAACGCCCCGACACAATTTATGTGATACTATCAACAACACAGAGAGTCTTAAGCACTAAAAAGCAATGAAGGCAATCACACAAACCAATTTAACAATAATTAAGCCGCAATCCGTTTCAAAGATAGAGCCTACGTGAAAGCAGTATTGCAGCGTGCAATAGCAGACGACATGATAACACTAAGGACATAGTCAGGTTTTAAGGATGTCTCAAAACCATGCAATGTTTAAAAAAATGAACCATCTCCTTATACGTAAAAATAAAATTCGAATAGTGTAAAAAATATGTATTATAATTTAGAACTACCGTACCTTATGGTTTAGATGAAAAGTTCTCATTTTAATGTTTAAACCATGTTTGAAGACTGTACTAACTCAAGCTGCCACCAATACTGATTATGCTAATTGAAAATGTTCTGCGTGTACTAAGCAGACTTAAAATATTTCTTACAGACTAAACTCATTTAAGGCTTTCTGCAAAAACTATACTTGTTTAAAGTTTCTTACAAGGTAGTATCAGAATGTAAGAATTAAAGGTAGTATCAAACTTATGCAGATGTCTGCCGACTAAAATTAGCCTTTCCGTATTAGACCGCTTTATTCTAGTGTGAGCGAGATAGTTCTATAGTAAAAAAAAATTGTCCCATCGAATTTATTTCCGTCATTGTTGAGAGAAAAGTAATACAAATAGCTGAAAATATTTTTGGAAAGCAAATTTTCACAGAACCTACAGGTAAAAATTGCGAAAATGTTCGTAAAACAGGTTGTTTGTAGTTTACAATACGAAAAAAAAGAAAAAACTTGAAATGATTTTAAAATTGTTCTTCAAGGGACGAAAAAAAAGCTTCACTATGTTTGAATTGGTCCACACTTTTTGAAAAAAAAAAAAAAATCGTAATTAACATCAGAAACCGCTGAAAACAGCCATTTATTGATATTACATTACAGGCCTTCTAATGTAGCATGATAGAATTAGTTTTTTGGCCCAGAAAATTCTGACTAGCTCAAAAAAAAGTAAGGTAGTACTTTCAATGGGTGATAAGAAATTGACGCAGAATTTAATAAGTACAAATATCAGCAAGAGCCCCAAAAAATTGGCAAAAATGGCTAAAACACGTTTTTCGCGTCTAGAAGAAAACAGAAAAATCGTGCATAAAAAAATGTGTTTTAACAAAAAAGTGCAATTTTAAGACACACTTAATGAGCCGTATTCGGTTAAAATTGGTTCCACCGTTTTTTAGTAAATCACTAAAAACTCCCATTAAGCCAATAATGAGCCATTTTTTTGAAATTTGAATACTCGCATTCTGTAAAATATTTAGAGCTGGATTTTAATTCATTAATACAAGGCAGATATTATAGCCCTTACCATGTACACAAATTTCAGCTTAATCAGTTCTAAACTTTTCGCGAACCACAGCAAAAGCTGAAAAAAGGTCCTCTCTAAAAATGGCCATAAAAAAGTTGTTAGCCAATACACTTGAATTGTTCAAACTATTTTTTTAAATGTATTTCTTTACAAGTACTTAAAACGCCGTTTGTTTCTGCCAATTAAAAGTATCTCAAACATGAATTGCAAAAAAAGGCTTATTGCTATCCGGTCAGTGAAATCTGGAGGCCACGACTACTTTCCGCATGCATGTTTTGATCAAGCGCGTTCAAAATGAAAAAGTGCTTTTTTTGCAATCAATGTTTAAGATACTTCCAATTGGAAAAAACAAACGGCGTTTTGAATAGATGTAGAGTAAATATAGACGAAGCTAAATACTTTTGAAAAATTTACGTGTATTGGCTAACAACTTTTTTACTGCCATTTTTAAAGAGTATCTTTTTTTCGGTTTTTGCTGCGGTTTGCGAAAAGCTTAGAACCGATTAAGCTGAAATTTGTGTGTATTATTCGCTTTGAGCGCAATTCTGAAACAGCACCCCTACCGAGCTACTTGGGAACGATTAGTCGTACTAGAAGAGGATAGTACTATATGAATTAGTTAATACGTTGGTGGAGAAGCGATTTTTGCAGCTTGGCCACCTGGTGAGTAGAGTCGAAAGCAATTTCATAAAGTGCTGTCCTTTTTCTAGTACGACCAATCGAATCGTTCCCAAGCTGCTTGGTGGGGGTGCTTTTTCGGAATTGCGCTCAAAGCGAATAAGAACTATAATATCTGCCTTGTGTTAATGTATTAAAATCCAGCTCTAAATACTTTACAGAATGCGAGTAATCGAATTTCAAAAAAATGGCTCAAAATTGGCTTAATGGGAGTTTTTAGTGATTTACTAAAAAACGGTGGAACCAATTTTAACCGAATACGGCTCATTAAGTGTGTCTTAAAATTGCACTTTTTTGTTAAAACACATTTTTTTATGTAGGATTTTTCTGTTTCCTAGATGCGAAAAACATGTTTTGGCCATTTTTGCCATTTTTTCGGGGCTCTTGCTAACATTTGTACTTATTGAATTCTGCTTCAATTTCTTATCACCCATTGAAACTACTTACTACCTTATTTTTTCCAAGCTAGTCAGAATTTTCTGGGCCAATGAACTAATTCTATCATACTACATTAGAAGGCCTGTGATGGAATGTCAATAAATGGCCTTGTTTAGCAATTTCCGATGTTTATTACGATTATTATTTTTTTTTTCCAAAGGTGTGGACCAATTCAAACATAGTGAAGCTTTTTTTTCCTCTCTTCGAGGACAATTTTAAAATCATTTCAATTTTTTATTTTTTTTTTCGTGTTGTTAATTACAAACAACCTGTTTTACGAACATTTTCGCAATTTTTACCTATAAGTTCTGTGAAAATTTTCTTTCCAAAAATATTTTCAGCTATTTTTACTACTTTTATTTTAATAATTCCGTAAATAAATTGGATGGGACAATTTTCTAACAAATGAACTCTCTTTCTCACACTAGAATGGGATGGTCTAACGTGGGAAGGTAAATTTTGCGTTTCTACTTGTTAAATTCTGTGTCAATTAGTCATCAAACATTAAAACTATTAGCTTATTTTTTTTCAAGCTAGTCAGAATTTTCGGGATATTTTTATGATTTTTAGCTAATACCATACTAATGGTCCTGGAAACTTTTATTGGGGCCTAAATTATAGGTATTAGTGATACCCAGGAATGAAATAAATTTGGTGCAAAAAAGTGAGAAAAGATGTGTTGTCAAAACGTGGAGAAACCTTTGAAAGATACTCCAAATCTAAATTTTTAAAATTGTATGTATTTTGAAGATGTTCCTTTACAATACAATAATAATTATAAGTATTTATGATGTCGATAAGCTTTTGAAGAACTCGTTTAAAAATATGGCATTTTTACGGCTTAGAGCCCCAAATAAAGCTAGTGAAGAGGAAATAACAAATGAACTACGAACACATCTTAAGTAGTACCACCAATGCCGGAGTTCAGTACCATATTTTTCAGCATGAAAGCATTAGATCTTAAAAGAATGGCTTTATTTTAATAAACTACAGTTCTATTTCCATGTAGCAGTTTGTGAAAAAAAAAGGTTCATCGTAAGATATTGAATTATTTTATGGAAAAAAATCATTCAAGAAAAAACAAATCAGCAGAAGAACGAGAAAACAAGGGTCATAAAAATCTTCAAAAACACGGCCCGTGCCACCCGCGATTTTGAAATCATGAAATTTTCCACATAAGCTTTACTTGTTCTGCCGCCCCTGCCAACATACCGAAGGCACACCATTAATCTTATCTAATCAAATGTGTAAGCTTGACACAAACCATAATCAATGTGTTGTTCTACATGTATTTTTGTACTTAATAAGTATATCTTAATAGAGCGCGCGGTGGCTCAGTCGGCTAGGTCGTGGATTGGCACACGGGAGACCGTGGTTCGATTCCTGGCCAGTGCGACTTTTCGGGCAAGTACCTCTGTGATTTTTCACATGTGCTTTTTCACCACGCAATGCTCCTCGAGGAGGGCTTTAGGCGACCTTCTCGCAGCAAAATTGCCTTATGCCCCCTACCCCCCTCCTGTAATGGGAGGCCGCCCATCCCTTTCCTTGTCCCTTTCCCAAGTGCTAAGTGCCCATAGTAGTGCCCTTAATAAAGGAGCCGGACGTAGAGCACTATAATATATAAATATATACATAAAATATTTTTTTTCAAAGGACGTTTATTCAATTTTTGTGATTTACAGTAGGTTGGTTCGGTAGCGTTGAAAAATATAGAAAGTATACGCTTTTAATATTAAAGGTTAGTTACACTTATTAGCTAGATTCCGCTTTTTCAAGTGTTTCAGTGTTGTGTGTTATATTATTATAGTAGCAAGATTATATAATGAATTGGTCCATTAAGTATTGAATTGGTTTTTAAGGACAAAAAAGGGAAAAATTCTTTGTCAATGTTAGGTATAAAAAGTGATCGTGATGACGCAATGTAGAGTTGCAGTTCCGTCAACCTTTGAAGTTAAGCAGTGTTTGGCATGGTTAGTTCTTGGATGCGTGACCGTTTAGGTATCGCTGTTTTGTCTGTACTGTTGATTTCAAGGGTCCATTAACTGTTTCTCTTACTAGTAGGATAGAATTAGCTTTTCGATTCGAAAAATTTGCCTCTAACGCGAAAAAAATGTGGGTGATGGTTAAACGGTTTTGGAACAAATCTAAATAGTTTTAGACTCAAAATTGTGTTAGCTAACGGCCTAAAAAAATTGTAATAATGGTCAAAAATGGTTTTTCCCCTCTAGGAAAAGACTGGAGCGTCAGACAAAAAAGTTGTACTAGTGAAAAAGATGCGCAATTTCAAGACGAAAAAAATGAGCTCCGGTGAGATAAAATCGGTTGCGCCTTTTTTTCGTAATTTGAAAAGAAGTGCTACGTAGGACCGTTTTTTAAAAAATTTACAACTCACGTTCCTTTAAATATTAAGACTTGAAAATTGAATACAATTTATATCCTTGTGTCGCTTAACATCCACACCAAATTCCAAGACGGTTGGTTGTAAACTTTTTGCAAACCGCTGCAAGAACCAAAAAAATGGTCCCTCCACAAAAAAGTTTGACGTGGCTAGTTTTTTTAACATATTGCCATTTTTCAAACGGCATTGTACTCGTAGAGAGTTACTCTACAACCTACTAAAACGTCGTTTCGTTTGACGTTTTGGAAGTACGCTAAAAATTGATGTCAAAAACTGGCTGTTTTCCTTGGATGCCATGCCCCGTCTCTGCATCATAGCTCCGGAATTTGCGAGCAGCTCGCCGTACTGCCACATCCACGGAAAACAGCCGGTTTTTGACATTAATTTTTTCGCGTACTTCTGAAATGTCAAACGAAACGACGTTTTGGTAGGTTGTAGAGTAACTCTCTATGAGTACTATGACGTTTCAAAAATGTCAATATGTTGAAAAACCAGCCACGTCCATTTTTTTGTGGAAGGACCATTTCTTGCTTCTTGCAGGGGTTTGCAAAAAGTTTACAACCGATCGTCTTAAAATTTGGTGCGGATGTTAAGGGACACAAGATATTTAATACAAGGTATACCTTGTATTAAATTTTCAAGTCTTAATATTTAAAGGAATGCAAGTTATGGATTTAAAAAAAAAACGATCCTCCGTAGCACTTTTTTCCAAATTGCGAAAAAACGGCTGGACCGAGTTTATTCCACCGAAGCTCATTTTCTTTGTCTTGAAATTGTGCATCTTTTTCACTAGTGCAACTTTTTTGTCAGACTCTTCAGTTTTTTCCTAGATGCGAAAAACCATTTTTGATTACTATTACCATTTTTTTTGGACCTTTAGCTGACACAATTTGGAGTCTAAAACTATTCAGATTTGTTCTGAAACCACTTAACTACTACTTAGATTTTTTTAGCGTTAGAAGAAATTTTTCAAAAATAACCAAGCCTTTACGCTTCGTCAATGTAATCGTAGGTATGATCGAGTTAGTCCTAATGTTTATACGTGTTAATACGTAAAAACATCTGGTCACAACTTGGGTTTGCACCGATGGCTGAATAACGCTATTCTTGTGTAAAAAATAACTATGTCTGAACTAAGAAAACCATTTCTCACGAACTATTATTATATCATTTTAATCATGATTATCATAAACAGCACATTATAAAAATTTTAATACAACAGTGTTTTTTATTTTTTTCTATCAAACCTTATCACTTTATACTCACTTGATTCTTCTGAAAATATTTTTCAATGTTTTGATGATTGTCTATGGTTTATCTTGAAGTTCATTGATTATTTATTTATGAATAAATTTTATAAAAAGACATTCTTTAAAACGTTTATATTATAATAGTTCTTTTGTATACTTACTTTCCTGTGTACATTAATTTCATGTTTTTTTAATGAATTATTACGTGAAAATTTACTCCCACATTTTTAACAGATTTTTAAATTTTCAGGATTATGTCTAAATACGTGACGACGTAAATGTGTTTGTCTTTTAAACATTTTAGAACACAAGTAGCATTTGTATAGGTTGTCTTTATAATTGTCTTTCATGTGACGTACAAGATATTTCTTTGCTTTGATTACTATAGCCCATACTTTACACTCTTGAAATTTATTTTCGTAATTTCCTTTAATTAATCTTTAACTTAGCAGTATCATGGAAAGCCAGTAAACAGAGTTCATATTGTATGAAAATTTTCTCACTGCAAACAAAATGAAGTATTATAAATTTATATAAACTATTA
>NW_019379678.1:372143-417938 GCF_000648655.2 Copidosoma floridanum
TTTTTTTTTTTTTTTTTTTTTTTTTTTTTTTTTTAATTATTTTTTTGAAAAAGTAGTATCATGAACAGAACTCTTTTAATCAGTTTAATATAACGAAATTATCATTGAAGCCTATAAAAGCTACACTTTTTTTTAAGTGATGTTATTTTTCAAAAATAGATTGATAATATTTAAGCTGAACAAAGAATTATTTTCGATCTCACTACTTTTTAAGGAGAGAATTTGAAAAAAATTTTTCAGTACTTGAACTAACATTAAATTTTGAAACCGTTTTTAAAGGTCGATTTCTATTAGGTAAAACTTTAATGCTGCATTCTTTTACATAGTAATTATGTACGTAAGTAATTTTAAAATCTAAAGTTAGAATCAATGGAAAAAAACTACGCCACGTATTTTGTTAAGTTCTAAGCGTTAATCTCGGTATCTAGAACAAGAACAAATATAAGTTTCAAATTATTGAACAGTGATGTTTTAAAAAAATTATATTTTTTATTTAACTTTTCACGTTATTACATTCATGTGCCAATAATATTTTGTATTTGCTCGTTATCATTTTTTTTTTTTTTTTATGAATAAATCATAATAATTGTCAAAAATAATAGTTAACCATAAAATTAAGCAGTTTAAGAACAACTGCAAGGCACCAATTACTTTGAAGATCTGAAGCCACACTTGTAGGGGCAATTAGCATTGCTCATGAATTTTAAATTAATTATTTTTTGAATGTAGACTCCTAATTATTAATATAATTTTTTCCCAGTATTTGTTGGTGCCATTTTCATGACAAAAATAATTATTGAAGTTGCAAAAAATTGAATTGTATGAGAACTGAAATGTGGCATGTAAGTAAATGTAATAAGTTTCATTGTGTTCACTTTTTTAGAACATCAGTTATTCCTTTATATATATATATTTCAAAGTTATCAAGATACTAAAATTGCACGACCTTTATTTTCACTAGGGCGCAAAGTACAAACATGAATGCTTGAAGGGTGTGGTTGTTTTATGTTGTTGCTGGAGTCGCGTATGTTGTTTTTCTAACTGAGGATGAAAAGTGCAATTTGGCGTCTGGGGGCACACTTTGCGCCCAGTAAATTACTTTCTGTCCTAGGGCCCAAAGTGATTACAAGGGTCAAATTTATAGTTGACTGTTCACTTGTTCAATGTGCACACTTTACACCTCCGAGATTTTAACGTGTAATTATTCATGAGTCAAGGTAGCTTCGATCGCAAGTTAACAATATCCGATGCTCACCACTCGGTACTTCCCAGTCAAACAAATTAATGTCATTTGACGTGCAAAACAAATTAGGTGTATACCGGGAAAAAAAGGATCTTCGTCGTTGCAAGTAGAGCCACATGCTGTTTTCGCTGACCATTAAAACGACAACGAATAACATCATCATTAAAAAAACATCAGTATTTAGCTTCTATTTAATAACCGAACGCGCACGACAGCTCGTGCGTAAGCCATCTACGAGCAGTGGGGAAAAAATTGAGGAAAAAATGGTACAACGAGATGGCCTATCGGTTCGACAAATTTTTTCTCCTCAGTCTGGCTCTCTTGTCCACGTCATCGGTGCTTCTTCACTTTCTACGTATATGTATACTCACACGCAGGTATACGTGTACATACATTTTTTCTTATATTCAAGTGTACTAACCCGTGAAGATATGTACACAGACATGTATATACTTAATGTGCAGGTGAGGCGTGAATAGGAATGTATCGCTTTATCCATATATTTAAGTATACGAAAGAGTGTCAGCAAGTACAACGGAAAAAGGAGGAAAGAAAAAGCATACATCGACGGCTCGGACGAAAAAAAGCTCAACTCAGATTTCAATATACCTACTAACATCAATTCAAAGAGACACATGAAAGTGAAGCATCAAAGTGTACATAAATATGTGAGTACACGTGTACGCAGCACGTGGGGCCACTACGCTCTCTCCCAATGAGCGTGCGCGCCAAACGGCTCGTACAAGTAAATTCCAGAGTTGAAAAGAAAAAAAAGTTTGAACGCGCCAATACGTGTGTCCGCATCGGCTGATATCGTTTCTCGTCTCATCTTTTCTTGTTCTGCCGCGCGGCCGAGGTCGAGGCTCCGGTCACGTGACCCGCTCAGCCTTATAAGTGAGCCAGCCAGCCGGCCGTGGCACATTCTTGAGCGAACAGTGACAGTCTCGCACGAACGGCGCCCGCAAACGGTAGTGCAGACTCGCGTGGTCGTTTTATATACCGTGTGACAAATACACAACTGTTATCCAAACCCTGCAAAAAAAAAGGACCAAAAGTTACTTGTGCTTATTGTGACAGTAGTGGGTATAACTATAAATTTGGCGGTGCAGCAGCAAGGTCAATATGTACACCAATCCGTTCAACCGCAAGCACAGCACTATCCGCCAGATGTTGGACCGCATCTTTGACCCGGCAGTCAAGAAGCCGATCCGGCGCTCGGAGAGTGTCTCTAGCGCGGGCAGCTCCAGCTCCAAGAGCAGCGCGAGCTCTTTTGGCAGCAGCGAAGGTCGAGGCCGTTTCTTTCTGAATTGGGGCCGAAAATGACGTGGACAGCCGTGAGCTGAAGGGGGTCGTCGAAGACGAGGGAACTTTTTCTCGTCCACTCGGCCCCCCGAAGTTGTTCAATCGTACCGATCCCTTCCTGGAACGGAGGAAACAATCGACGTTGGAGCCCCGCTTGCGCTTTCTTTCTCTTAGCTAAGACCGAGGACGGTAGTAGGAAGCCCCCGTGAATTTTCAAGCTCTTGACTTGTTCCCTGGAAGCCAAAGCCGAGTCGTGTCCACACTCAAGAACCCGAGATGGGTCGTCGCTTTTTTTTCTGTGTGTTTGCTTCTTCATCGTCAAGTGCACGAAAAAGAGCTCGCGTCTTGTTCATTGTAAATATCTCACACCAAACAAAAGCATCCTAAGTATTTAAATACTTATTTATTCATTCATTACAAGTCACATTTACATGTTGAAAATAGGATTTATTACCTAGAAAGTGTGAAGAATTTTTGTTCATGAATACGCGTACACATGCATTTTGTACCTGTGCTCATAAGTATATTAGACTAGTCGAATTGTGGCTGAGTCAACGTATTGTAATTTTTAAGCCATCCGTCGTAAAACACGCCATAGTTGTCATCACGCTCTAATTGTGTAATCATTTGTGCATACAAAATCAGCTCTTCTATATGTACACATGCGTAAGAAAAATCGACAAAAATCGACAATCACGTATTGTAAAAGAAAAAGAAAAAAATCATGACCTGCTGAATAAATAATATTTTATTCGATAAATGAAATCTTTGTTCTGTGTGCTCTTTATTCTACCTTACCTGTGTATAAAAATCTTAAATACCATTTTTCTTCCTTACTGCAACCAAGTGCAAACGCTACAATTATATACATACTCATTTAAGGATTAACAAATTACCTGCTACCGATTAAAAAAATCAAGCCTCGCGCTGTCCTCATTTATAAAACTGCATCATTTTTATTTTGATTGTTGACATCGCGTAAGTGACCGGATAAATATTGTTGTTGCATGAAATTTTATCATTGGCTCTTCGATTTAGTCAACAAACAAGTACTTCTCTCATAACACGAGATAATTGCATCAGTGCCCGACCCCGCGAACGAAAAAACTTAACCTTGATCGATATGATAAATTAAAGCTCAATTGTCTTAACTGCAGGCTCAACTCGGAGAACCAATTCGTCGATTCTTTGTCGGTCATCAAATGAGATAACTGCGCTCCGTTGACTTTTGTTTTTCTCTTGACTCCAATTGAACTTTCAGTACCACGGAACAAGCTCAATCGGCACAAATATTTGTTGCATCTCCTAAACATGTATAAGTATTAAACTCTCTTTTATAACTGCAGCGCGTACAGCTGTACATGCATGTAGACATAAACATACCTACACTCAGTTGAAGGCTCTACCGTAATACGATCAATATATTTCGAGTTAAACATTCAAATGACTTACAGCAGTCTCTATTACCATACATCCGATATGAATCAATTTACTGTCATTCTGAATTAAGTGTATCATCGGCTTACTACATTTCCAGCGATTTCGGCATCGAAGACTTACAAACATATTCGTCTTTGCGGTCAGTTTATTATCGAATTCCAGTTATCTCGATGACCTCTCGGGAGAGCCATCTTGGACCTCATGAAAGTACAATGTATATTTAGCCATGAGTTTTTTTTGTTTCTTTTTTAAAAGCGACATTTATATCAGCGGCGAAAATATTTACCCTCTTAAATTTCGCGAGAATACACGTACTCATTCGACTTTGCGGTGCATACAAATGCATGGGATGATACGCGCATATCAAACAACGTGTACACCTACACTCCACACCCAAAAGAAATATAAAAATCATAACTACGTATAGCCCCTGGATGTTTTAAGTATTGATCCCGGACGATTACTCGCGAGCTTGGCTTTTCGACGGACACACGTGTACAGTTACACACCCACCCTTGGCAAGTTCAAAATTACCCAACCGGTTTTATTTCGTGGTTTTCCCTCCCCATCGGGTTCCCTTCCACTGCTAACTATACCTGTACCTAAAGCACGGCGCGTTGGCGGAGAAAGTATGGAAAGAGAGAGTCATTCCACAGTTTCGTTTACATTTTTCTATTAATAGACCTCGATGAATAATTTATCCGAAATCACTAGAGTGCGTGAATTCATGCATAAGCTCGTGGCTGAGGCGCCTCAATATCCACGTGTACAAACGGGAACACGCAGAGGGGAGTGACGTAAACGGGGTCGTTTTTTAAATGTATACGCTAGTGTATATCATTACACGATCAATGCGTAATGCCTTAATTCCTGGCAAGTTTCGTCGTCAAGTGTTATCTTAGGGCTCCGAGTACAGCCAGCGTGGCTGAGTGATTAAACTTTTATGTCATGTATTCCAGCTTTTCGGGAAAGTATGGCCATTAAATTATACATGGAACGCCTAATAGGTCTTTAATGGCTTGGGATTCTAGCTAAGCATGGGACTTCCGTTGATTTTCTATTGTTAGCTTTTCAAGCTTACGTCAATATGTTTTTGGCGTGGTACGTAGTGCAAATAATTAATATGGGCATGAACCAGGATTTTGGGATGACTACTCTGATAACTTTAGCAAGGCCAAAATTGCCCCGCTTTTACGAAGGGACGCAACGAAAACAATATTTTTTCCACTGGCAATATAAACTAGTTCGTTATTTGAACTTTTACGAGTAAAAAAAAATTAGCCCATTCAACAGCAGCTAACTTTCGGTGTTATAGCATGTGTGGGATTCACCCGCAAAATTTGACACCGATACATAATTGACCCCAACCTCCTCACGACTTGAATCCTTTTTTTGTTTTCAATCCAAAATCTACTCCATTCCTCTAATAATTTAGGTTCCCTTGACATAGTTAATCGCTGAATTCAAAGAAAAATTTTATTTCTGTATACATATTAATTTGATCACTTATATAAACATAAAAAAAATTTATTATTACTTTCGAGAGGGTAACTTTTACCAGCGAAATCTGAAATAGCAGCTTTTTTTGCCTATACACCTCCATGTATTGATACACTTTTAAGAATATACATGCACATCAATTTTGTCGCGTGCCGATCTGTAACGTGATACCGACGTTACGGTAGATATAAATACAGTCGGCGCGTGACTCGCATTGAGCCTACACAGTTTGCCGCAATCCTATTTTTAAACTGCGAATCCGATGCAGTCTTCGATCGTGCTCGTGCCACAATCCATGCAAATGAGATATCAACCGTGCACTTGTGCGTTTCAAAGGTCAATGCTTCACTTGCCTTTAGGATCCAACAACTGTGATTAATATTTTTTTTAAATACTTATTAGGGTTGTAAGTCTGTGCAGGGGTTTACAAATAAATTTATGCCCCAAAAGAATTTATAGTTTTTGGGATATTTTTATCTTTCCATTTGCTCACTCCATGTATACAATCATTTTACGTATACTGTGTATATTATGAAATTCGTTTTTAATAAGCCTTAGAAATCCAGTAAATAGTTTTAAGTCTTCTCAATCTAATTCACTAAATTTGTAAGGACTTCAAAACCATTTAAACATGAAAAAAAGTTATTTTCTAAAATCATTTAAATCCCATGTTATTTAAATAAGAAATTAAAATGCATCGAGTGGCACGTATGCATTTGGGTTTTATAACTAGGATCCTTATTTTGAGCTTCAATAAATTTTATCGGGTGTAAGACTAAAAAATAAAATTTCGAAGATAATACTTATATCCAGTCACATCTGCTAACAACGATCACGATTTGCCAAGACGTATTTATGTGTGCCGTAATAGCATATCAAATAAATGTTTGATAAAAGGCATACGCAAATAATGAATGTTTCAAAAAATGAATTTTACGAGCGTCAGACGATTCTTTTTTATTCAGCACTCGAAAAATAATTGGTGACGCTTAATCACGTCGTAGCCAATATTATAGAAGCTTTTTTTTCCTAGAGCTGCATGACGTCATTACGATTTTTTATCCTTATACGTTCCGTCGTAAACGAGTACGATCGCTAAGACAAATAGAATATAGAGAATAAAGTTGCAAATATACATTTGTAAAACAAAATTATGTTTAAGCGTAAAAAAATTTTTTTAATTGTATTAACTGTCTTCGCGGTCTTATACGTTTATTTCTACGCATTAGAATAGTTTACAAGTACAATTGGATCATGGTATTGGTCATGCTCTTCGCGCTCCATGTATATCCACTAAAATTGCATGGAAGGCATTTCTTCTTTTTTAATATTTTTATTTTTAGACTGTATGGAATTTAATCAACAGGATCTATCAGGATGTAATTAAAAGACTCGATAATATTGTATTAATGACTTTGAAGCAGACTGACCCATTCGTCACTATTTTTTCCTGATATTACGATGTTTCGATGTGACTTTACTACATACGTGTCAGTAGTTTGGACAGAGCCCTTGCGATTCTAATATTATTAGAGAGTGGCATTTTCAGTTTGGGATAAGACGTATAACGAAAACATTTAGTTGACGAGTAATTTCGCTTAACTTATGAATGAACTAAGTAGTGCCTACACACATATTTTCCAAAACGTATGTTGTAATTAGCAGGGAAAATTTTAGAGAAAAAGGAGATAAAAATATATGGCAACGTTCCAAGTTTTTGTTGTTTTATTTGTATGCTTATAAATGCATACGTAAGAGGATATTCGAAATATGTTTATTGTACAAAAAGTAAATATACACATTTTGCATCATTTATTTACTGTGATCATAAATAAACTACAAACGTGAATGACTTTTCAAGATTACATTTTTATCTTTAATAATAATAATTATGATGATGATAATAATAATAATAATAAATATAATAATGATAATAATAACGTCTCAGTTTTTTAGTATCAGTCGTTATCTTTTCTTATGTCATGTTAAAAATGGTATAGGTATATGTGTTACAATTGATCAAAATAATAGTTTATGTATCAAATTAAATTTGGTACGTTTATGAACTGAGTATCTCCTACAACATTTTCATGTACGTAAATACGACCGCCATTTACGTATTTTATTATTTACATAACTGTTGAAGTTTTCTGAAATTTCAGTTAATTTTTATCTGATTTTGTTATTTGAAAAAAAAGACAAATTTATGGAGAGCGTTATCCTGTATCAACGATTGTACGTAATTCTTCTGTAAGTTTTTTCATCGCCATTCCGAGATACTAGTCCACTTATCTTTGAATCACTTTGCGTATGAATGTTATCATAAGCTTTAATAAGCTTGAATGTCGAATTTATTATTTCTTTTTATCATCCCATATCTATAAAATCCCTTTTATTTTATTAGCACAACGCTTCCTCATAAATCGTTCGTATGATTATTATTATAATTTTTTTTTAAGCTTCGTTAATCTTAGATATATTTATAAAATGTTATATCGATGTACGATTTTTCGTCCATTACAAAGCTTCCTTCGTGAGATAGCAAAACGGTACAGTAAAATTATCTAAAAATTTTAATTTTATGTTTCAATGTCTTCACGAACATCCTGTAAAAGATTTATCAAAATTTATTGCAAAAAACCCGTATGTGATGAAGGTTTTTAATATTGCGTGCAACACTAACAGCGGAGCACTATAGTTGTCTTTATGCGCACAGCGAATAAATTCTATTCATCGTAAAAAAGGGCAAAGAAATTTTTTCTGTTCATGGACCAGATACTATGGTATTTCCACAACGTATTTCCTTACAGTTTTGCTTCCCAATGAGTTTTCGAACAAACGATCCAGATAACAAATGATAATTGTCCAACGCACCCTTGATCCCGTGAAAATCTCCAAAAAATGGTCTCGTCCAATTTGAATCGTAAGATAAATTTAAAATTTTCATTGCAATGTTTGACTTGAAATCAAATCAAAACTAATCATGTACAAAGTTATGAATTCATTCATTGCATGAAACAGATCGTTACATGCAGTTGATTATCGCAAGGAGTTAAAGATATCTCCTCCAGCTATATAGTTGCGTGAACTTGAGAATTTTTTGATTTCCTTATCAGTACAGTTGAACTTGCAGATTGTTTAGTCTAAATTTGATCACGAACTTACGTAATAGAAACAGCTGCAAGGCATCGTCGGATGAGCTTAAATAAAATGTTATGATTCCGTTTTAAATTCAAAGCTTATATTATTGCTTCACCTACAAACATATTACTACATTAGGATATATTCTTACAACTTTAAGTTTACACGCTTTTTTCTCATTAGCAGAAACTAAATAAGTTAGAGTACATTGAAATTCGGGAGTAGGGGTGAGCAATACTCGTATTTATGGTATATTTCAGATTTTTCTTAGATAGAAAAAAAAAATTTAAGTAAAAGTAGGTACATCAAATGTCTTTTACAGAGGGTTAAAAAGTATTGAAATTATCTTCTATGAAAGTAGAGTAACAATAATCATTTGCTAAGATTAAACATATTTAAAATTATTGTGGCAGCTTATCAGAAATATTGTTTTCTTTCAACATTTAACTCTGCAACATACAAAGAACACTACTTTGTTCCAACTTCTAATTGTACAACAATGATTTGAGCATGTTGAAGCTTGAAAAATAATTGTAATGAATCTTAGTACTTTTGTAGAAGAGAATCAGACAAACATAATAAGCAATAATTAAACTGGTGTCAAATTTAAATAATTTTTCTTGGAAGTTTCGAAAAAAAGCTCGAGACTCTCTAGAGTTTGGATTTTTCTCTTCAAACCCCTTAGTCTTCATGGTATTGTGATTCCTCTCAAGCCTTCGAGACAAGACCTAAACAAGACAATACTTTGATGGATCGCATTTTGGTATTTTTTTCAAATAGATGGAAATTTCAAGTGCGTATGGAAAAGCCTCATATCCACACACATGCAGGCATATTCATGTAATATGCAAAATATACTACAGTAGCAGCTGGAAATCGTGAAAGGAAGCGATTTCGGGCATGCAAATGCTCTGATCGGCACTTATCTTCTGTATGCCGAAAGGATAAAGTGACCGCTCCATAGACTCTGCACTTGATTCCGCGCTCACACGATCGCGAGAAACCGCATTGGAAAAGAATCGACGATGCAACAATGACCGCGACGACGAAGATTGACCTTACGAGCAGATTTAATCTCGAGACGGCAAAAAATCGGTCACGCTACTAACGGCCATCAATGTGCGCTGTACGATGATGGCAATAGCGGGGACTCGAAGACCATATCTTGTACGATAGTAGACGTAAGTAGATAGGAATTCTAATTTAACGCAGATAAGCGCATTTTTTATTGCCGTGTCGGTGGCCGCAATGCTAGCTGGTGCGCAATGATGTATCATCCGCGGAAATTATCGCTCTTTCATACTTGGCTCGGGCGACGCGATGGTCTCGCTATTTTAGTACTGGATAAGGTTTTTTAAAATTTCATCTGTACACTTTGATTGAGCACGTCAACGATGCATGTTTGGTTCTTCCTCCAAAAATTCAAGACTCCAAAGACTTCGGCGCAGAAAATCGAGTAACGTGCATTTTTATCCGTCATGCATATTTGTTCAGTGTTATCAGGCTTTTTCTGATATGTTAATGCCTGCATGCGCCATTGAGGCTTTTTTTAGTCTGGTAATTAAAGACTAATATTTAATGTTAGATTACAATATTTTCAATGAATGTGGTACGAAAATTAATAATAAGTATCTGATGAGTAATAAAAACCAGAATGTATGAGAATCATCTGGGCTTAAATGCATAAAGAAAATGGGCGTGTTAAAATTATTGTAGAATAATGTCGCTTGAATTGCTGACGTGAAAATGAGGATAAAATTTATACATCAAAGTTATACTTTTTTTGTTATCTTTTTACCCATTTCCTCGAGAGACAAGATAAATGCTGTTGGCCATAAATTTAAAAGATAAATAATTTATTATTTAACTACATGAAAGACTTCAAAATTCGTAAAAACATGAGTTGATTGTACTCGCGATATAAATTTATGAGATGCATAATAATCGAAAGTTATGTATGTTTTTTGTGATTATATTATAGCACGTTGTTGGTGAAATAAAGTTGATTCTTTACAATAAGTATTATAGTTTTTTCAGAGCATATATTGACTAAATTCTTGAGCATGACTGACGCTTTACTATTATCTTTCAGATTTCCATTTTTCAGACGAAGTAGTTATATTTTGAGTGATTTTTTTTTAAAGTTAAGAAATGAGTTACTTTTATCAAGTGCATCTATTTTTAAACTCTGCTTAAAACTACTACATAAAACTTAAACTGAATATTATAATCACATAAAGTTATGTTAAAAGTTAAACTTTCTTAGAAAAAAGTTTCAAGCTGATAAGTATCTTGACTCCTCAATAAGATAATTAGGAAAATATAGTCAAAGTGTCACTTCCATACACTGTCCCAATCCCTATTTCACGCCTTAAAGCTCTTACTAGAAAAAAATTAGCTTTTCTGCCATATCTTCCCACATACACTGAGAAAAAAATATAATAAAAATTACTGTGCTAGAATGGTAATCTGGTGTCATTCCGCCATCTAGGGACTTTTTACTTTAGCCAACCTAATGTTTACCATTCTGGACAGTAATTTTAATTGTACGAACATAGTAAAAATTATTATACTTACAACAAAAATTACTGTTCTAAACACTAAAAATTATAGTTCCAATAGTAAAAAGTCTCTAGACAACCGCACACTCACAGATTACCATCCTAGTACAGTAATTTTTATTATATTTTTCTCTTAGTGTACATTGTCAAGTACGAGCACAAAGTACAATGGCTGCTTTGCACCGTCGAGACACACTTTGCGCTATTGTGATCACTTTGTAATCTTAGAGACATAATGTACGATGAATTGACACGTATTTTAATTTTCAATTTTCATGTGAACATGAATTTTGGTCGCTCCCGTCTCCTCCTATACCGTTTATATTAAGTCTACAAGTTGCAATAGTACTCCAAAGTTCAAAATATCACTTCCGTACCCCTCAATGGTAAAAATGTCTCTTTTTCTAGCTTTCGTGCATCGGAACTTTATGAAACTTTTTTCCAGTACTGTACGGCTAAAATATAAGGCATGTGTCGTGGAGTTCGGTGTAATTGGATTTTTTTCGCGAGATACATTGATAAATATCGATATTTCACTTCCAACACTAGTAGCGAAGAAGTACACAATTTTACGTGGTCCAAAATAGGCTTAAATGACTGTTTAAAGGGAATTCTATCGATAAAAAAATGTTTGTTAAATTTTATGTCACCAATAAAAAGTTACAGGTGTTTTGAAATAAGTTACGAATTTTTGGCAAAAATCTACAAAATCTGATTTTTAGCGATTTTTGTTGCTCTTCTTTGAAAAGCTATAATTTTTGAATGGAGGCACTAAACGGAACTAAATTCAATTTCAATTGATAGGTTTTAATCCAAGCTTTTTTTATTTGAGTTAGAACACTTTAACTATACTAGCAGCTTTGTTACGTGCACCAGAAGCAGAGATATTTTTTTCGAAAATACCGTATATCTTTTTACCCAAAAAGTTTGTAGTAGAATCGCTTTGGATATTTGGTGTGGGTGGTACTTGAGGTAGAACTACTATCAAAAGTAGTTTTTCAAATCTTTTTTCAAGTAAAACATGGATATTTTACTACTCATCAGTTTAATATGTTAACTTTTCGAAAACGATGTATTTCCAAATGGTTTAGCTCATATTTGAAAAGAATGATCTACATGATTTTTATAAGAATTTAAAAAGAATACGCTAAAGACATAAACTGCGTTTTGGTCATTTCAAAACATTTATTAGGTGCCTGTGAGATTTAATTAGCCATTGAGGTCAAGCATGGGTACTATACTCATGTATTCTATTTGCTGTGAGGATGAAGACCAGCAGCGCTCCAGCGGATTTTTTCCAAGACCTGAACGTGTTGAGAGCCAACTGTTGTGCCGTGATACATACGGACTTGGAGACATAAATATTTATTGCAAAGGTCGATGTCCCAGTACTTACTTGGTCATGTCCCAATAGTCGGTCATCTGGCTGATTTTTTCACTATAAATTTTCAAAACATATATAAATCGGGTAGCTATTTAGACACTAAGCAGTTACTCTTTTAATACAAGTTAATGTATAAATTTAATTGAAAATATAACGAAGGCCCATGGAAGAAAAGAGGTGACCGACTATTGGGATATTTCGTCTGCTTAAGTAAGCGAGTACTGGGACATCCACCTAACTAATTGAGAGCTCGTGGCACTCTGAACTTTTAATATATGAAAGTTAGTGCAATCAGTTATTCATGAAAAATTTAATAATTGGCTGACAGTAACTCTAGTATGTCATTGCTTTAGTTACAAAAAGCAAAGTGTACACTGTACAGTCGTCGCCGTCGTCGGCACAGCAGCTGCAGTCGACAACTACACACAGAGAGACACACACGTACATATACATGTACATGCCCATAACCTTTTTGTGTCATTTCCATCATCGCCCTTCATATTTGTTGGTGATACACAGCACTGTGATAGATTAAAAAATTGTTTATGGATAACTCATTACACAAACATTTATATATTATAAGTGTGGAGTACCACGAGCTCTCAATTAATTGCAATGAATATTTGTGTCACCGAGTCCGTATGTATCACGGCACAACAATCTGCTCACGACACGTTCAGGTCTTGGAAAAAATTCGCTAAAGCGCTGCTGGTATTCATCCTCACAGTGAATATACATATATATACTACCGTATTGTCATCAGGATTAAAGTATTGGTACAGTATCTGCATTATAAGGGCATTCAGTACACAAGACTTATTTTCTACTTTACCAATTTCTCTATCGTGAGAAATTATGGTTAATAACTAATTACGTCGCTGTTTAAATCCAAAATAAGGAGAAGAGCCCCCAAGCTGGCACTTTGAGGAATCTATCGATCCTAAATTCAATGCAATCCGTTGCAAATTAAGAGAGAAAAGTTACATTTCCTGATTATGAAAGAGTGTATCAGTGTGCATAGTCTGAAATGTAACTTTTTTCATAAAGTAATGCATTGAATTATCTAAAATTTTGACAGAGCCTCTGAAAAAGACAAACGCTGGTCCTCTCATGGTTTTTGAAAATATACAGTTCAAATAATGAACTTAGGCTGCGTATACACGCTACGAAAATGATGGAACTCTGGCGTCGGTACATCAGAGCAAATCTTTTACCAAAGATTATTTCTGTTTGGCACGGTGAAAGCGAAAAATTCCGTGACGGAAACTTCATGCACCAATCAGAGCACATTTTTTCCGATGGATTCTTTTAAAGTTCAACGCTGATTGGATCATGAAGTTTCCGTAGCGGAATTTTCCGCTCCATGTAAACGAAGGGTCTTGACCTTTTGGAATTTTGAGCACAAATTTTGTCATCTGCATAGTAGCAGTAGTATTGATTGTTTCTGTTTGTTTTTATTTCATCTGTGTATCATTTAACTGCGAAACAAAAAAATCTAGAATGAATCGGAAAAAGGTACTGCAACTGTGCATTTTGAAACAAATGAAAATGTACAAAAGACCAATGCTTCAAACAAGAAAAGAGAAAATAAAAAAAGCCTTGATTAAGTTGCATGCTATGTACGTGGCTTTATCTAGCAGCTACAGCAAGAATACAAGAAAAATGTGTATACGACCAATTTATACGTTGCCAGAGAGATTGTTACATGGTGACAGTGATAATTTAATTGTTTTCATGCGTGATAGAGATCTGGACACTAATTTAATTATTTACGATTATCATCTGATATTTTTGAGAAACTATTAACATTTGTAGCACCATTAATTGTAAAGAGTAATGCAATAAGGATTTCCATCCCACCTTTCACAAGATTGCAGGTATGTTTGAGGTACTTGGCCACTGGTAATAGTTTCAGCTCCATAGGATACGCTTTTCGCATAGCTAAATGCACTGTTTCCGAAATTGTTGAAGAAACATGTTTGGCAATTTATGAAACGTCAAAAAATATATTTCTAACTGTGCCTATAACGAAAAAATGGTTATTAATAGCTGAGGGTTTTCAAAAAAGTGTGATTTTCCAAGTTGTGCTGGTGCGATTGATGGAAAAAAAGTTGTTATGCAGGTATACGTGTATTATTCTTCATATTCCTAAGTTCATTTGAAAATAATTAATTGATACTTTCTATTTATTTAACGTGGGCACAACTTCACAGTGAGTCAACATTTTTTTACTACAAGGGTCATCACAGCTTGAATTTTACTGGAGTCTGTGATAGTAACTGTAGATTTACTTTGATAGAAGTTGGTGCTGAGGGTCGTCGCAGTGATGGTGGTATCTTTGCAACCAGTTATGTTAGAAAAGCTATAGAAGAAGATGAACTCAATCTTCCGTCATATGTAAATGTTGCTGAACGCCTACTACCTTTTATTTTTGTTGGTAATGAAGTGTATCCACTACGTCCATATATGATGAAGCCATATGCAAGAAGAAACATGCTAAGCACAAAACAAAAAATTTTTAATTACAGACTAAGTAGGGCACGTAGAACAATCGTGTGTGGATTTGGTATTTTAGTAGCTCGATGGAGAATTTACAAGCGTTCACTAGATTTGGGTGTTGATAAAATTGTGGCCATAGTACTGGCTACAATATGCTTTCACAATTTTGTCATTACAGAAGAATTACAGAAACAATCTGAGTTTCGGTACTATTCAACTTACACAAATCTGGACAGACTCTAGGTTTAATAAATTCTAACAATAATCAGATGTATAAACCAATCAAATCATCTATATAAATTAGGGAATAGCTGGCCACGTTTTGTATAGAGGAAAGAGCCCTACCCTGGCAATGAGAAAATGATGCAAATAATATTATGTGATAGATTATATGTTCTGAGATTTGTACCTGACATCTTTAAGGAATCAGTAAAACGTTGATGTTAATTAGCTAATAGTAAATATACCTTATTTTTATATAAACATTTGTATACTCGTTTGATCCAAAACATTTCTCTACTGTATATATTTGTAATATGTATCAGCAAACTTTTGTAAATTAAACTTACAACTGAATATTAATAAATTCGTTCAGGTATTTATTCAGGTACATTTTAACATCATAAACCAGCATTAACAACTTTAACTCTAATCCTCTTCGTTCTTTATAAGGTAAGCCCCTTAAAATACATCCAAGATTAATTAAAGTTCCATCCACAGAATTAGTCTCTTTCTCAGTTCCTTGAATAGTGTCAAGTAAAAGTTTATCGAAATCCACTTTGTCTTCAAAGCCTGCAATAAACAGGCAACTCATCATCATCAGCATCATCATCATTTTCAATGATTGAGGTAGTATCATCAAAGGATCCAGTACGCCGATCATCTTGTAAACCAAAACTTGGTTTTTCTGGTGATTTTGCTACAGCTGTCAACTTGTGAGATGTTGTAGGACGTACTTTTATTGAAAACAATAAGCATGAAGAAAAATAAGTTGTAAATCGTATTTTTTTATAATAATTGATCAATCGACAGCAGTACATACTTCGTCAGATTATATTACGTTATTTTTCAAAAAAACTTTCTCACCAAGTTGCAAGTTTAAAAAACAATGGCGTTGACCACATTTACGAATTTCTGGCAAACTGTACTTGAAATGTCCACAAGTACGCACTTGAACTGCCTCACTTATTCTTACAGACTCTGATGCATACAATTATCTATTAATAACTAGTTTAGTATTATTTAAAGGTTATGTTAGCGAAACATTTCGTCACAGAAATTACTCTACAGGTATCAGAAAATTGGTTGCAGAGTGGAAAAATAATCGTTGGTAAGGGATTTGCTCTGATGTACCGACGCCAGAGTTCCGTCGCGTGTGTACGCAGCCTTACTCAACATATGCAGATTTATAGGTTATGTAATGCCGTTTACGACAAACATTAATTTTTTGAAATTCAACAATTGCAAAATTACGAGAAGAGCCGCGTTTACCTTTTTATTGTAGAGGACCAGTTCATATTTCAGATAATTCAATGCATTACTTTTTGAAAAAAGTTAAATTTCATATTATGTACACTGACACTCTCATTCATGAGCAGGAAATGTAACTTTTCTCTCTCAATTTGCAACGGATTGCATTGAATTAGGGCTCGATTGATTCCTTAAAGTGTGAGCTTAGGGGCTCTTCTTCTTATTTTGGATTTAAACAACTAGCTAATAAGTTATTAACCATAATTTTTCAAAATAGAGAAGTTGGTAAAGTAGAAACTCCGACCGATATACTGAACGTCTTTAAGTAACTTGACAATTGATTTTGGAAATAGACCTCAAAAAATTTGAAACTAGCATATTTCCCATTTTTTGTTTCAGTGACATATCAGTGTTTGTGCACACTTGCCACTAAATACAACTAACCAACGAATCTATCACCCATGCTATGTTTCAATGGAACAATCTTGTTACTTCAAAAAATTAGATTTTTAAAATTTTTAAATTTAATTGACATTTATATCTGTTGCAGACATGATTTTGAACCGCATCTGAGATTTTTTGATTGAAATAATTAACTTTCTTAATTTTAATGAATTTTTCATCATCACTTCTATGGGTGTGGTCATAAATGTATACAATACTTTATACAGTTGCACAATTTTGTTTGGGATTTATACTTCAGTAACAAAAATATATTGAACGGTACAACTATTAAACCATCTACAAAAATATTATAATTTCGTTTATATGAATATGTATACAAAAGCATTTCTTATTCATTTGTATTACAAATACAACTTTTTTTTCATTGTCTAAGTACTAATTGTAAGAGTTTTTTTATGAAACTTTAAAATCATTCTTTATGACCACTTTCCATGCAAAGACTCAATTATCACGAAAGAAACATACAACTTAAATTTAACTATTAGTTTTTAGAGTTCTTTTTGTAATTATTAGATGTTGATTTAGCAGATTCTGTTTTATTTATATTTATATTTTTATTTTTATTTCGTGTGTAATTATGTTGTTATTACAGGGTGCTGCCACCAAAATATTGACTTTGAAATGATCTCTATGACTACAGACTCAAATTATTATTAACCTTGTGAGTTGAATATTATAGCAATATAAGTCTAATTATAAAATAATGTTCGTAGTGAAGGTAAACATATACACTTTTTCTTCATATATGATGCTACACTTCCGACCTTCTACGATATTTACATTTTATCTTACAATTAGCTAACAAGAAATCTTCTACTTTGCACATCATGTCCTTCAGTCAATGAAAATGCTAATGTGTTAAGGAAGTGTGCTGGAAATGGTATACAAAAAAATCAGAAATGGCAAAGGAGAAGCGAGAAAAACTGAGAATAATGGGGACTTGAAATAATCCTTTATTAATTATCTACATGTGGAATTAAATACAACATACGACTATACTAATATTTATAAATGCATTGTACAGTATTATCAAGATTTTTATTGCTTCATAGACAACTGAAAAAATGAGACTGTTTTTTAATTATAATTCTTGAACGAGTATCATTTTTTCATGCTTATTTTGCTTATTTTAAATCCATCCTAAAAATCTGCTGCATCATAATTTTTAATCAATTTTATATCTTTAAATTAGAGGAGCGATTGCTTTCCAAAAAAAGTAGTTGTTGAAAGATTTCATTTCTAGCACTAATTTTTTGAATATAAACTAGAAAGTCAACCACAAACATGTAGTATGTTATAAACATTAAGAAAATATTTTTAGTACGCACTCCATAAGAAAGCATTTTAAATTCGTATCTTTAAATTTTAAATACTATTTGACTCCCACTTTCCTCATTAAAAGTTGTGTTAAGAATTGAAAAAAAATTTTTTTTCTAAACAATCTTTTACTATTACAACAAAAATGATAAAAAATGATTTTGGTGTCCAAACGCCCTCTGCGATAAAAATGTGCAACCTTACACTTACCCAAAAATTGTCAATGAATGTTTTCATGTACTGAATTATCGTATATCATAAAAAAAAAATTCTGATTACTAAAATTTATCCTGCTATTAGTTTTGATAAATATTTACGAATACAATTGTTTTCAGTATACCTTTTGAATCTTCAATATTGTTAAAACATTTATTGTTATTATATTTACACTTTAATGCAAACGTTCTCTTACCTTATACCTACATCAAAAGATTAGATTGAAAAACATTAATGATTCACCATCTCGTGGAAATTCATGGAGAAGTTGGCAAAAATTAGTCATAAGGTTTGTCTTGAACAAACAGATAATGTACACACAAATAAAACAATGTTAAAAGTCTGAAAAATTTTAATGAACACTAATTTTAACACTAACACATACACTCGTATACCTGCAAACTTTACTAAGCACTTGAATAGCTTACAAATATACATGTATTTTTACGTAATAACAATGATTAAAACTAAAATTGCCTAAGACGAAGAAAGAAAATAATTAAAATTTTGAATGTAAAGGTAACGGAAATATTGTGCTATTTTGATTGTACGAAATACGTAAATTCTCACTGTCGTTAATGTTTACTTTTATTGAAATATAAAAATGATGTAGATTTCTTTAATTATTTTATTATAATCTATGTAGCGTTTAATTGCGTTGAGCCCCAGATACTTAGTCTACGTAGATTATACGTAAACACTTTCGTTGAAATATGTTAGATTTTTTTAGTATGTCTTCTAGAAACCTAATAGACAGAGTAAGAGCTGAGAGACATAAAAATAATAGACAACACGCGTCGAAAATCGGTGTTCAGCTTGCTCTAACTTGTACATATAGGCGAGGTGCTGCGCAATCTGAAATCTTTTTTATTGACTTTAAGAGTGCACAGCCCTCGTACATATATGTAAATATTTCGTCATTGTCATGTATTCACTGAGATGGATGTAAAATAAAGAAAGGAAGGACAAACAAGCAATAAAACGAAAGCTTATGCAAGTATAAACAGTTAGGCGTTTTGGGTCCCCCTGATCGAGTGTGTTTCAGTATCGTTCTCTGACAACTTTTCGGTAACTTAAACATGACATACGATACCATTAGACACGATAAAGTTGCCGATAAGTTGTTGGAAAGCAATACTGGAATACACGCTATAAGGAAATTTTACTAATTCTCTTCTAAAATTTTTTTGTACAACATTTGGGATAAAAATTTTTTATGGTATAGGTTCAAAAAAATAACTCATTTATAATGTGCAAAATATTAATGAGTTTTCCAAGCATTCTAAGAGACTTTCTTCGATTGAACTAATTATTTTTCGTATAATTGAATGTTACAATTTTTTTCTGAGTAAGCAGAGAGAGTGAACGAATTTTTATGAAAATTAATCGAAACTGTGATACTTGATGAGTATATATATATATATACACACATTCCATTATTAAGCTGCAAAAACTAGTCAGTCCAAAATAGCAGTTCAGTTAGCAGGGGTAAATATCTACAGTAGACGTGCGTATAAATATCTACTTTTAAGCTTTCCCCTTTAGCCTATCGGACCTCATCTATGGGTCCTTTTTTTAGGGAACATCGTACGGTTTGTTTTCATTAAAAACAATAATAAAATCCAGATAAATTCTACAATTTCTGTAAAAATAATCATAAGGTAATGTAACACTATCGTCAAAATTTCCGTATTGGCACAATGTTGTAGGAATGCCATTGTCGTCACTACGAAAATTTTTGTATCTCTCTTCTCATGCATCAATTTGTCATTAATTACCGTTGCCAAAGTATTAATATAAATTTTTTCATCGTGTTACAACATCGACTTCAAGAAGCAAGGAAAAATGCCTTAAGTTAAAACAATTGAGCATTATACACGAGAGCCATTGCTTATACTGCCAAAGAAATAAATTCCGGAGCATCAGAGCTCAAGAAAATAACTTTTTTCTTATCAATCACCTTGACGCAATAACGCAGTGCCATTGACTCAAAAGACTCTCAAGTCGAGCCACTGCGGCATCATCACGGTCATGGTCGCACGCTCGTTTATTTATACTTCATTGTATCAAGGCTGTGTCAATACACAGTACGTTATATTATTGCTCTTATTTACTACATTGTTCAGTAACTAAGAAGAGCTGCACTTTTGTATCGCTGCATACTTATCTGTTAAATTATTTTTCGCCTTCGGAAAGATTAGACTAGAAGAAAATATGATGCATTAATTACTTGCTAGTCAGCTATGTAGACCAATGTCACGCCACACAAGCCGTAACAATATGAGTGATTGTGTGAAATATTGTTGAGAGCATCTAGTAAAAACAATTTGTATCTTCTTTTCACGTGCTCTTTTCTCCCTTTTCTCAGACTAAATTTTTTTTTAAATAGTAGTCAGCATAAGGTTCCACCGAAGGTTCTCGATCAGTTTAAAGAAAATTCAAATCGAAACTGTGGTGTTGTACTCTAATATAATTTTGCAATACAACGATAACGTTGTTTTGATTCAATGGTTTTTATAAACGATAAATTCGTTTTATGTAAATAGTATACAAAATTATTAATAACTTTTATAGAGCAGAAAATCTTAGTATGTTATTTCAATAGGTTTAGGTGCCTTTTTTATTGGTTTCAGTAATAGAAAAATAAAAAACTGTATTTTTTTCAAATATTATTTTAATACTACATGTGCGCATAGGTCTCTATCTCACAAACTTAATACGGGAAAATCAGGAATGGGTTTATATTAAGCTGCATAAACTAACACTTGTCATTGCAATGAATAATGCTGAAATAAGAGAGATACTTAATATTTACCATTATATAAAACTTGCATACCTACACAGATTTTACCTGAATCAAGATACGCTATCGATGTTAATTAATAATTAAAAATAAAGGAATTCTCATTGCGTATTGCATTAGTAATATTCTTTCTGGTGATTGTTGGCGTTAATTGTGTATTTCAGAGTATGGATTTTAAAATTTTGTGCTAAAAAGTGATTGAATTGGATAACCGTCAAATTTTTTCTTTTGCTATACTGTATGGTAATGTATTTTAAAGGCTAGTTAAAATAAATGTTTCTTGCTCGTTATTTTAGGTGCACAGAGTTCGAATCGTGTCTTACTCCACCTTTCTCGTCCTGTTTCCACGAATAGTGTGACGTAGGACCTAGATATTCTGAACCTTAACCTATGACAACTGACACCGATCAAGTAACACAAGTTTATAATCGGCAAAGGTTGCTTTTCTCGTTATTATTTCTAAGAAAAACTTAAAGTTTCTAGTGAACTATAAATTAAAATTTCTCGTTGTAAAATATTGTTTACTCTTGTTACTTCAGGTGCATTCAACTTGAGTTGTGCCTAAACACTATACTTTCCTTGCACTTTTTCAAAGAGCTGTTACGGGGTGCCACCGATGAGGATTTTAACGAGGCGGAATTTGCAACCTCGACCGGGCCTGTGTTGCCCAGATACCCTCGGCGACACTTCCTGTAAGTAATGTACGTGGGTCTCGTTCGCCGAGACACCGCAGAGGCCAAGTATCGCGACGACTTTAGCACATACAGGGGGGACAGGGCACACACAGAAAGGAAGCACTCCGAAGTAAATTTAAATAAATGAAATATATTCTAAAGAATATGTAAAATATACAAAAGTAATCGTGGCTATCTTAGAAGGATCCGGACACTCAGCACCAAGCACTGCACTGGGGACAGCTCAAGCACAGTCATGACAACAACAATCGCAGAAACAGGAACACTCCAGAGGACGCTTCTCACGTCCACCAAAACGAAATTCGCTTCTCGCGGGGAAATCACCTTGGGGAAATCGCGTCTCGCAAACCACAGCAAAAACTCGCTTCACGCGCATTTACTGGCCCAAGCTGATCTAATTCCTTTTCGATTTTTTTTCCTTTTCCCATTTTTTCTAACTGTCCTCTACACTTTTACTCTTTTCCCTCTTTCCCTATCGGTCCTACCCTATCGATGATGGCTCGACGGTATCTCATCGTCACATCCCCCGACTAGACGTTGGATACCGGAGGTATCAAACTCTACCTCTTAGGCACCATTCAGGAAAGCTCTGGGGACAATTTCTAAGAGAGAGGAGAAAAAAAAATGGGTTGTGGGACCCATGATAGAAGTGAAACTTCAAGTATTAAATATTGAACTCATTTTATACAGAAAATTATATGAGAAGCAATCATATCTGTTATTGCTACAAGTTAAGATAAACCTACAATTTCATAAAGATAGACCGCAAATACGAATTTAAGGTTATGTAATCACAACAAATGACACCTATATTTGTGTGTCTCGATATTTTATTTCCCCGTAAAAAATCGGTATTTTCGGCCTATTTTGCTTGTCTGTCGAGATATGACGATTTTTCTTATTTTATGAAGTTATATTGTTATAAAAACACTTTTAATTAATTTGTGGACATCTTTATTAATTTTCAAGGTATACTATAATTTTTTCGCAATTTATAACTTATATGTCAGAAAAGTACAACTAAAATACGGATTGGAGGTTATTTAATAACAAATAATACCTCATTACACACATACACACACACATACATATATATATTTATATAAACACGTAAAAATTTGAGCATGTAGTAGCAAGGGAAGCGAGGCAGAAAGCAAGGCCGTCCCATGTCCCACTCTACGCGTATATGCACTGCTCTGGTGGCAAGGGGGACGAGGCAGAGAGAGAGAGCGGCTAGAGTTGGAGTAGTAGGGATGCCTTTTAGTATAGCATGTGGTGGCAAGGGGGACGTGGCAGAGAGAGAGAGAGAGAGAGAGAGCGGCTGGGGGGGTGGGGGGCTCAGAAATTTCGTGTCACTCGAAAAAATTCACAACGCGCCATAAGAAGTTTCATTTCAAAAACAGGATCGGTTGGGGTGGAGGCGCTTACAAAACTAACATCTTGTTAGTTGTCGAGGTCGCCAGTATCGCGCGTCATTTGGCGACGGACCCGTCACTCGGTCACATGTTCGGACGTCGTCACGTGATCTGCCATCGCTCGCAGGTGTCTTAACTGCGACTGATGGCTTCGACACTAAGGTCGCTTTACACGGGCGGCCTCGCTTTGATCGGGCTGGCCCAGCAGCCTCGCTTACATCATTTAGGCTCGCGTTAGGTGGGTCGCACTTTGCCTGTGCGCTGCTTTTCAACGGTGGGTAACACCGTTTTCGGAAGTGTTTCAGCAAGTGTTATAGCCATTTCAGATGCTCCTCAAATGTCTCCGTGACAATTATTATGTTATCGAGGCAGGTATAGGCACATGGCTCGAGCTCTGGCCCAATGTCGCGCTTAATCAGTCGCTGGAACGTAGCCAGCGCATTACTCAGGCCAAATGGCAACCGTCGGAACTGAAACAGTCCCTTGGCTGGCACCGTAAACACCGATATCGGCTTATCCTTCTTGGCTAGCGGAATTTGATGGTACGCGCTACTGAGATCGAGGTTTGAAATAAAACGTGCCGATCTCAGTTTGTGTAGGATCGTATCCATGTGAGGCAAAGAGGACGCGTCGAGTACTGTCATAGCGTTTACCTTCCAGTAGTCAACGCAAAATCGGCACTTCCCGTCCTTTTTGCGTATCATGGCCATTGAACTTTCCAAGACACTATTAGACGGGTCGACCACACCACTTTCGACCATCTCATTTACGTGGGCGTGTATGACCTCCTGGATCTTATCCGAAACAGGGTCGCACTTTTGCTTGATAGGTCGCGAGGTTGTGACCTCGATCTCGTGCTCGATCCACGTAGTGCATCCTAAAGGAGCTTCACACTCCACGTAGTGGTCCAAGAGTGTCTGCAACCCTTCTTGTAGCTTGGACGAAATTTCGTTAAGCTCTATGGCTGCGAGTCAGATCTCGCCCGATGTCGTCAGGACCACTACCTCCAGAGGAACCTTGATCCCTTGTCCTTTTATCATCAGGACTCGATCCTGGATCCTGGACGGTCCCGAAAGCGTTGATGAAGTTAGTGCCAACGTAGCAATCAGCATCTTACTCGGGAAGTCCTATGACGTCCACGTCCCGTTTCACCCCTCCAAGCTCGAAGGGTAGGGGGACGAGGCCTTGGGTGGGTGACGATCGTCTGTCAGCCATCATCCCGCTTCCCAGCGTGAGACGTAGTCGACGACCGCAGGCGTGCGATATCTGGATCCCGACTGCTCGCATGGCAGTGTGTGTAGCGCCAGGGTCGTATAGCGTTCGTAGTTTGTACCCGGCTACTTCAGGAGGATTAGCCAATTTCTTTGGTAGCTCCTCGATTGCCTTTCAAAGGGCAGCTTGTTCGCTGCGGATGGACATTATCTCTTGCAAACTTGCGCTCCCAGGTTGCGTCTTGCTGATACCAGCAACCTTGGGCTGTTTTCTGACCTCCGCAGCCTTAGCCTTGGGCTTGTACGCCGGTTCTGGCAGGTAAAAGTGTTTCGGTGGGGGTGGCTTACAGAACGCAGTCCTGGTTCTGAAAGGACAAGGTACCAAGGTTCCTCTAGAGGGACCGAGCTTGACGGTGACCGGTGAGGTCCGACTCACTGCCACTGGGCTGGATGAAATCTTGTCTAAGCAACAAGAAGAGTTGCAGACCATTCTGGACCGTTACGTAGATCATGAAGCTCCTTTAGACTGCACTACATGAGTCGAGCACGAGATTGAGGTCACGACCTCACGGACAATCAAGCAGAAGTGCTACCCTGTATCGGATAAGATCCAGGAGGTCATCCACACCCACGTTTCATGGTACCGGAAGTTCCTGCCAAACTACTCGACGGTAGTAGAGCCCATCAGCAGGCTATTGCGTAAGGAACAACCATTTGACTGGAAAGACGAACGGCAACATTCCTTTAAACAGACAAAGGCTTTGCTGACGTCCTTGGTTGTGCTACCACGACCAGACCCCAAAAGTCCGTACGTGGTGCAAACGGACGCCAGTGACTTCAGACTAGGCACCGTACTGTCGCAAATAGTCAATGGACAGGAAAAGGTGCTGGAGTTTGCTAGTCGTTCGATGACACCGGCTGAACGCAATTACAGCGTGACAGAGCGGAGTTCCGTCCGTATATCGAAGGGACGCGCTTTAAAGTCCTGACCGACCACAGCAGTCTCTGGTTGTTTGGTTAGTATTAACAACCCGACTGGATGACTGTCAAGATGGGAAATGGAGCTTCAAAGCCATTGCTTTAAGGTTGAACACCGGAAAGGGACGCAAAACTGCTTACCTGATGCCCTGTCACGATTGTACGAGGATGACTAGAGTGGTGCTGTGGCGGCGCTAGTATGGGAACCCCCGGCTGGAGATCCTTGGTACGACCCACGAGGTCAACCGCGATGGAAAATCGTCGTGGAATACCTCTATTCGTATCGCCCTGACGCCACGGTTGATGGTAACTCTCGGTGACACTGAAGCTTGGAAGCTAGCCATGCCTAAAAACCAGCACGATCAAATGCTTCAGGAGTGTCATGATACGTCATCCGCCAGTCATCTTGGCCGCGAGAAGACATTCGCACGTGTGTTCTGGTTGTATTACTGGCCAGGATACTACCAGGATGTTGCCCGTTCCATGCGGAGCTGCTTGCTTTGCCAACAAACCAAGGTAGACCAAAGGCTACCCCCCAGGATTTATGGGGCGTAGAGTCATCATTGCTCCATGGCAAGTGGTGGCCACTGACATGATGGGCCCCCTACCGAAGACACCACATGGCCACGAATACATCCTCGTGATCGATGATCTATTTACGAGGTGGGCCGTAGTTGTGCCACTACGGCGAGCCAATGGGAAGGCTGTTGTGAGCGCACTGAGAGAAGGCGTCATCTGTCTACGTGGTACCCCGGAATCGCTGGTGACGGATAATGGCACCGAGTTTTGGAACAAAGACGTCGATGGGTTCTTGGAGAGCCTAGGTATACGACACATGCTTACGCCACCGTATCACCCGCAGACAAACCCGATCGAACGCCTGAACTGCACTATCAAGACCATGATTCGAGTTTTTGTCGAAGCCAATCTTAGGTCATGGGACGAGAAGCTACCTGAACATGTGTTTGCTTACAACACAGAGAGGCAAGCTTCCACAGGCTTCTCCCCCGTGATGCTTAACAGCAGTAGGGAACCATACGCCCCAGGTACGATGCGTCGACAGATTAATTCGACGGCCCAGCAACGCTTAGAGGATAAAGCACTAGAGAGCTGGAAGCAGCGCATGGGGCGTTTGCCAATATTGCACGTGGAAGCAGCCTAGCGAAGCGATAAGGCATAGGCCAATGCCACCCGGCATTACAATGCCAAGCGTTGAAGTGATCTACGTTTCTGATGACCAAGTATGGCGGGAGAACCACGTCTTGTCCTCGGCAACGCAGGGCATGGCAGCGAAATTGGCCCCAAGGTACGTCGGTCTCTTTACCGTACGGAGGGCATTGGGTTTCAACACATACGAGTTGAAATCCGAAGAAGGGACACACTCAGGCCCTACTTACGTGAGTCAGTTAAAACCCTACGTGAGTAAAACCTCAGCGATGGCAGGAGAAGACCCTTCTTTTAACGACTCAGGGTCCGAAGAAGAAGTGGTTAGTGCTCCTCAACCACCGTGGGAAAGTGGCGAACAGGCGAAGCGTGACACGCCTATCATGAGCCCACTTCATGTAAGTAAGGCTGCCGGACCAGCCAGGCCGAAGCGAGGCCGCCCGCAAAAAGCGACCGTGGTGTCGAAGCCATCCGCCGTTGCTAAGACACCTGTGATTGATGGCAGACCACACGACGACATCCAGATAGGTGACTTAGCGATGGGTCAGCCACCAAACGACGCGCGATGTTTGCGTCCCCGAAAATTAACAAAACGTTTAAATTGTATGCACCTCGATCCAATCTGATCATGTTCTTTCTTTCTCTCTCTCTCCACTTTTTGTTCTTTTTGTTTTCTTAGGGCAGAACTGTTTCAGATGTGGACACCAACCATCAGTCTGGGCGACCTTGTAAGGCGCCTAAGACGAGCCGATAAAGAGCAGGAGGTCAACGAACTCGTTGAGGCCTTTAAACGAGACCTCAACTTACAGATGAAGGCAACTCCACAGTTGGCCATTGAGGCCTGCGGCGAGAACCAGGCAGATTCATTGCCGACAGGCTTGCCTTCCCCAGAGGCCACGGAGGCTCCACAGCCGCTGGCTCTCGAAGCCGCTGCTGGCCCTGACACCGCCTGGAAAGGCATCCAGGAGCGCCTTGACCGGGCTTGCAAGCACGTTGTGGCGAGCCGCGAGGGGGCGCTCGCCGCGTTTGTGGAATTCGAGGCCTTTGTTCGGGAGCACGGCTCCCTGACCATGACATCCAACGCCGAGAAGACGGCGATTATCGTCCGTAGAAGCTTCGCGGCCTTCCACAAGACGTGGAGCGAGACGCGTCAGTTTCTCGATGAGGAAGAGCGTCGTTGGACCAAGGAGGCCCAACGCCTTGAGCAAAGGAGGAAGGTGGACGCCGAGACTTGTCAGCTCCAGCAGGAGGCCGAACGCTTCCTGACCAAGGCCTGCATGGTCGAAGCCCAGGCGACGGGGATCACCGCTCACCCCATCTGCTGCTACATGTGCGGCCTTCAGGTGGTGAAGCGTTCTAGGGAGTGCCTGAGACGCTCCAAACATTTCAAATATGAGCGCGTGGGCGGGGGCTGGACTTGCAAGTGATCCAGTCCAGGATCAACCCAGCCACGGATAGACTGCAACATTTTTTTTGTTTTTGATTTTTTTTTTGTTTTTATATTCTTTCTGCTCTCGAGCGCGCGTGACGCGATTTGTTGTTTTCTTTTTCCCCGCTCGAAGCGAGTTTTTGGTTGTTTTGGAGTTCCGGCCGTGATAGGATTCGCTGTGGCCTTTTGTGACTTTGGGTGTAATGTCCAGGGTGACCAAAAGTGTATGTTGGAGGCTGCCGTGAAGGCAGAAGAACACAAATTTTGGCGAGAAGTCGACGCTGAAGTCGTTGGTTCACTACCACTGCCAGTAGGGACGCCTACTGGCCCCAGCGAATAAACTGCAGCTTCTCTGAGACCAGAAGAGCGTCCCCACGACAGCGAAATAGTGACCTTGTTGCTGTCAGTACCAGCTAATAGGCAGTTTGGTTGTAAAGGGCAGTGGCCCTAGATTAACCCGCGTAAGTCTGCCCAGTTTGCGATTTCGTGCCGCGAGCACGTCAAGCAATCACGCTCGACGTTGCGAGGACACACACACATTCACATACCTACACCTGCGAGCTTTTTTTTTATATTTATTTATATTTTTTTAATATACTGCTTATTTTAAATTAAAAAAAAAAAAAACACAGACCCAGTCGAGGCTGAAAAATCTGCCTCGTAAATCCACATCGTCATACCCCGTAACGTTCGTGAAGGTATCTCACCGTCACAGAGCACAATGTTGATCCTTTGGTTTCCTGAACCCTAACGTATGGCAATAAATACAGAGTAAGTTTGCTCAATTGTAAGTCAGACACACGTTTTATTTGGCTTCTCAACTCCCAATTAAAAGTCAGTTCGGGTTGCTATTGTATCAGTAACAAATAAACAGTGAGTAAAATTCAAATAAAAAATCAATCTAATTTCCTGCTACACACCCTATCTTCAAGAGCTGCCTTTCCGAATCACTCGGGCTGCTCGTATTTATGTAGAGGAGCAAAAAAGTTGGTCTGCTCGTGTGAACCTTTGCACCGTCTTGCGAGATTGGCTGGCGGAGGGTTAAACCTCACTCCCGTACCTTACCGCTTCGCATCGCGGCCTACCTTCGTCTATCTGACCGCTACACAAGAGCCATTAGTAAAAAAGAATCCCCAGCATTAAGCAAAAGCTTAGCTCTAACCTTACGTATTACGCCAGCATAACACTAGGATCCACATTATATCAAGGGCATCCCCCAGGCGATCGTCGATACCGCATTTTCTAAATATTACAGTACCTTAATTATTATTTGGCTTTGTTATTTTATGGAAGGTACCTTCACTACATAACTTTGGTGTATAAAAGAAATATATTTTTTAAAGACTTTTGAGGTTTTGCAAATTCTTTAGACATTCTTTGATTATTGTAAGCTCATTGTAGATATAAAATACTTTTTCCCATTAAATGTTACAAGAATAGGCTCCAATCTTTAAAAGCCTCTTTTGGCACCCTTATCTTCTTACTTAATAGACATAACTTTTACCTCTATTTTGGTCAAGCAATATTTGATGTTGCGATTTCACCAAGGTAATAACTGACATTCATATCATGCTCAAAATGTCATTATATCATGTACAAAAAATAAATATTAAATAGCATTTAATATTTATCTTTTATCAAAAGATATTTTGAGGTTATGTTGATAGACTTTAACGTAAAAGATAGTTTTAATCTCTACATTAAAATTATCGGCAAATGTTTATTCAGTAATTTTTTTAGTCTAGAGTTTTTATAAATCAGCTTTATATCACTGCTGTACATGTAATAACCTTTAATTTTAAAAAAGCTATCGAAGTGTTTTATTCCTTTTTAGAGTTATTTATTTTTTTCAAAAAAAAAAAAAAAAATAGTCTGATTTAATACGTAAGTCTTTACAGCTGTTATTGCTATATCTCATGCCCGTGTTAAAAACATATTTTAAACTCAAGTATCTTAAGAACTAGTACTTATATATTAACTTCAAAAAAATTTCGATTACGTCACTGGTGGTCCGTAAGTGAGAATCATGGCCTGCTATGCAGGTGGGATTTTTTACGTACCGAGCACTAGGAGACTTAAAATCGTATACACACCACGTTCGGAGGTTAAAAAATGCCCTAGATTTTACATTAACCGTTTATTCATGTGAAATCTGCGACAATCTTAATCTCGCTCACTAGGTGCGTAATGTACTATTACACAAAAAAATTTAATGTAAAACATTTTTTAAATTCAAAATAAGTTTGATTTGTTACTGACAATAGATTTTCTCCGTTCAATGGATTTTTTACTTGTTACAATTACACAACAAGTCATAAAAATTCTTACTTACTCATTTATATTATGATTAATGTCTGCTCGTAAATGCACTTATGCAATAAAAAAAAGATAGTATTATTGCTATTGTGTAGAATTATTATTATTTCAAACATAAATTAACATTAGTTAGATTAACACAAGCAAATAATACTAGTAGTATTATTTAAATATAGTCAGAAACAAACATAAAAAAGACAAATGATAAGTAGTTAAATCAATTTATTCATATAAAAAACGTTATGGTCATTATTTTATTACGGTTTTATCACAAACAGCCTTACATATAATCTTCTGAATGTATCTTTATTTATTACAGTGAATTCATGGGTTAGGTGTTCTATCTAAAACTCTATCTAACTCATAAATTCATCTACTTTTATCGTATACAAGCTGATTCCATATTCTTTAAGGCCCTTTATGAAAAAATCTTCACTAGAATCAGTGTGACACTTTAGAGTACATACGAAAACCAAAAATTTAAGAAGAGTTATTACAGTCCCGGATGCAAATATACATACATACACTTATAGTTAAATTTTCTGGTAGTTCAGGAAATATTTATTAAGGGACGATTGGTATAAGAAATATTATTAATATTTATTTCATCTAAGGTGAGGATCTTTCTGCTCTAACTTAAGAATATGTTACTCAAGAGTACAAAACTTCTATAAGTAGTCGCTTTTCAATAATATATTATCAGTTCACAGGTTAAATGTTTTTCATGATTTAACAAAGGATAAAATCAAGCTTTGTGTTTTTTTGGTGCTATTTTTTTTTTTTTTTTTTTATTAAATGCCTTTGTTGGCCATAATAGTTCTTAAATTTTTTCCTTATTCATTTCTTGTAAGAGTTATCGTATGCAAAAAAATTTCTACTACAATGATTCTTAACTAATTCCTCATATTTTTCTTATAACCACTGAGTTTGAAACATAGTTAAACACACATATTTATCAAACCTCCTAACATGTCTCTTGACATGTATACATTTTCCGAACTGTCTTAGAATTTATCATCAGTGTACTTATGCCTCTACCAGGAAATATTACTCGGGCCTAGATACCATTTCACAGACGACGCAGTAATCTTTAAGGCTTACGTAAGCACAAACGGTGTATAAAGCTATCTCTAACTCGGGTGATGTGCCAGTCAGGATTATCATCGACTTCATTTGCGGTCTTTGGAATGATTTTTAGTCTTGAGAAAGTTCGTAGTAATCATACCATATGATTGCCGTTTTTTTATCCTGTAAAAAAAGCAGTTGAACTTGTATATTTTTTTTAAAGTGAAAATATAGCAAGAACAAACTAAGATTTTGGAGTAAAGTAAATACGATTTAATCAGGCATTATCTTCCATTGTTTACTTTTTTATTAATCTAAGGAATAATTGTTTAAAAACTTACAGGGTATTTGTTCAAATAGATTGTATTTATTGGGCCATGGTTACGTAGTTTGTTTTCTTTCTTCTGCATGCATGACAATCCAATTACTAAAAGTAGGACCTGCGAGGAGGACAACTTTAGTATTATAAACATTAAATTGCTTGAATTGGAGGGATGGCTGACGGTTGACCGCGTCGTACGTGTTGCTCCCAACCCTACTGATATTTTCTATATTTTCCACGAAATAGTTTAACATCAACAGCAGATTGGTGAGATTTTTCTTTTCACTACTATTCCCTATAAAGGTAGCCCTGCTTTTTCCTTTTGTTTTTATTTCACTTTTTGCATTTACACAGTGGTATACCACACATAACCTATCAGATTTTATACGCTTTCGTAACAGCTAGGAGAGGCCACTCTGGTCTTCTCCTCGAGCTCATTCGCCATGGGCGAAAGCAATCCCGCTCTTCCCATGGACACCTCTAATACCGTAGACTCTTAAATATCTGACCTGCTCTCTGTGAATAAAGCCCTACAATTCCTAAAAAGGTCTTCAGGTAGTTTAAATATCGGTGATGTCAATAAAGAGAAAAAAGATAACACCTCCTCTACACCAGACTCTCAATTCTTTTCTACCCAAGCCTCAACACAAGGCCAATCTCAAAAATCTCAACTTCCAACCATCACCAGCTACCCTGAAGACTTTTCTGTAACTTACAAAATCACTATGCAGCACTCTATGTCCTCTAACTCAGAACCCACAAAAAGACTCTACCCCATTGACGTATCCAGAAAACTGATCCCACTTTTTCCAAACAAATCCTTGAAACTCTTTAAACAATCAGGTCCTAATAAGGTACTAGCTATAATTAATCGCAGAGATGTAAGAAGCAGTCTCTTAAAACACCCATTCTTAAAAGCAAACAATCTAGAAGCATTTGTCCCCTCCTTTTTTTTACACAAAAAAGTAGTTATCAGAAAAGTCCCAACAAATATCACTAATAAAGATATTCTGCATAACCTCGAGTTATCCTGCCCTATCACTAAATTAAAAATCGTTAATGTCAGGAGATTCTACCGCAGAAAAACGACCAACGAAAACTCCAACCCAAACACACAAACTAACAGTTACACTACCAATTTTCCCGGAATCATCCTCATCACTTACGAAGGCGAAGTCTTACCTCAACACGCCCTTCTATACTGTGTTATTTACCCTACTGACTTATACATACCAAACATTCGATTATGTACCAATTGTTACAGGCATGGACACTCCAAATTTTTATGTTAATCTAAACCTAGATGTTTCTATTGTAGCTCCTCAGATCACACAGCAGATACCTGCACCAACATAGCCAGAAAAGAAAATCTCCCCAATGATGGCAACTGTGACACTCGTGCCGTAGAGAAAGATATATTGAGCTTTGCTACCAAGAAAAGGATATCAGTCAGCGAAGTACGCAAAGAACTAAATGAAAGAGCCTTTGAAAGAACCAGAACCTCTGAATTTCCCACCATTGATAACTACCCCTCTTCTATAGAAAAGCAAAACTTTACCCTAATGTCTACAACTTCATTCACTCAATCTCAGTCACTTGGTCCCTATCTCTCCCAAGTCTTGTAATCTCGCAACCCACTTAATTCAAATAGACCTTCCCTTCCCCTAACTAAAAGTCACAGATCAGGGTACAGAGATGATCATCTTGCCATCCTTCTCTCTCCAGACGGCAATACTCTTTCCTCTCATTTCTCTGTCCTCTTAAACTATTACCAAATCCAACAACAAAATACATTCATCCAGTACCAAAACTATAACAACTTCAGTCTTCCCACAGCTCCTGCCAAAATCACTAGCATCCACCGTCCACAAACTTAAACCATCACTCATCTCCTAATCTTTGTTAAAAAAAAAAAATTTATCTAACACAGAATTATTTCCACAAAATAGTCTTTCTTGTAAGAACAACTCAATTACGCTCCTACTCAACAAGCACAACAATCTTATAACTCAGAACATACACCACGAGCACTCACTACCTCCTGAACAGTAAACTCAAGTTCTCCTCTGCCTTTTAGTTTGCCTCAGACTCTATACCCAAATATTTCTAATAAATAATTCAAATTTATCTGTCAAACTCCTACTACGAACACTGCAATCACTTTTAAAACTACCTACAGACTGCCACTCAAATAAACTCAACAATTAATATTAGCTCTTTAAAAATTCTACAATGGAACTCCCAAAACTTATCAAAAAAACTTGATATTTTGAAGAACATAGCTGACTGATTTAACATAATCATCCTATGTGAAACTTGGCTGTATGATCCATTTTACCTTAGAATACCCAAATTTCATTTAGTTAAAAAAGACAGACCATCAGGCTATTTAATGGTGGTTTGGCTATCCTAATTAAAAAAAAAAAACACCCCTTTTCAAGAAGCTACGCAAATTTCCAACGCAGACAACTACATAGGATCTCCACCTAATCAACTCCTAATAGCTTCAATTTATCATCCACCTAACTCCCACACCCCTTCATTAGCAGATTGGTCCAAACTTTTCTCAATCACAAACAAGTTGAAATTCTCTTTTATAGGTGGAGACTTCAACTCACATCACCGAGCTTAAGGTTCTCATGAAACCTATAATTTTGCATAGAATCTACTAGATTGCCTAACAGACTACAACATAATCCTACTAAATGACGGTTCACACAAGTTCTATAGCTCCAAACCAACTAACACCGCTAATAACACCGCTCCAAACCCTTCCAATACTGATGAGCTTTACTCTTCTCCATTGGACCTTACCTTTGTCTCTTCCAGCCTCTCTCATCTCTTCAGCTGGCAAATCCATCCTGACAGGATGGGCAGCAACCAATTTCTGATAACTCGCCTTTTTTCTATCAAACCACACTCCATTTCCTTCTCCCTCACTCACAGACTCAACCACAAATTTTTTAATTGGCAACTTTTTCTATGCAAGTTGACCAAATTATACAATATAATGCTGAATATATAGATACTCTAAATCCTATTAAAAAGTATGATTTCACTACGAACCTACTTGTTAACATAATCAAGTACACATCAAACAATAATTGTTCGAACCCAGAAAATATCCACACCACCTATCTTCCTCCTTCCAACTTAGGTACATAAAAATATTGAAAAAATATATCCGTTGAAAAAACTTCACACTCCGTTCTCAAAAGGCCCCTTGGTGGGATAACGAATGCTCAGAACTTGACAAAACTAGGTCTTGCGCAGCCACCAACATCCTTAAATACCCATCCTATGAAAATCTTTCTCTCTTAAAAAAAGATAAAAAAAAAAACTAAAAAAAACTTCAACGAATCAAATCCTCCAAATTTAAATTGTTTATAGAAACCTCCGTCTCACCTGACTCAGACATAAAAAAAATATGGAACACCATTAATCGATTTAAAAACTCCATACGCAATCACGACAACTCATTCCCCGACAACAACCTGAAACTGATTCAAAATTCCAAAAAATTCATCAATGAGCACTGCCTTTCACCCGTTACAATCCCCCCTAATCCTACCCTCCCCTTTTATTATTCTTATACAGACGCCTTCACCACCCTAGATGATCCCTTCCATATGGACGAACTCGATCTTTCACTAAAAGCAATGAAAATTAAATCTTCCCTGGGCCTGGACCAGATGGACTATAAAACGTTAAAACATTCACCTCCTTCCTTTCATCTGATTTCGTATTTTTCACAACAGCTGAAAAAACTTTCTCATTATACTTTTACCCAAAAATTCTACAAATAAATTTAGACCTGTGTCACTTGCCTCGGTCCTACTCAAACTCACTAAAAGAATGATAAATAGCCGTTTAACACACTTCTTTGAATATAATAAATTAATACCTGACACTCAAAACGGATTTAAGTGTTCCAAATCTTGCCAGCATGCACTTACATCCCTAATCGTTGATATCCATCATGCTTTGACAAACAATCAGCACCTCCTCTGCTGCTTCGTAGATATCAAGTCTGCCATTGACAACGTATACCCTACCACTATGAACAACATCCTCACCAAATATAAAATACCCTTCAAAACTAGAAACTTCATCTATAATCTTATTGTTGACGGACTCTTATATTTTAAAATCGCTAACAATCTCGAAGGACCTTTCCATAACAGCACTGGCGTTCAGCAAGGTTGTGTCCTAAGCCCCGTTCTTTACAGCATATATGTATCACAAATCAACGATATTATTAATGACCCATAAATACAAATTCTGCAATACGCAGACGACACAGTGATCTATATCAAAAGCTTCGACATCCACTCGGCTATCAAAAAACTTGATATTCTTACACTATTCACATTGGACAATAAACTCTCTTGGAATGAATACCTTCGAAACATCTCCGGAAAAGCCTCCAAGCTAATGAATATCATGAAATCTCTGTGTAGTACATAGTGAGGCGTTCATCCAAAAATCCTCTTACCTGTTTATACCAACTTCATTAGATTCACCTTACAATACTCTCTCTTCCTGGCTCTCCCCTCTTTCTAGCGTCTCCTCCCGAACAGGTTGCAAAAGATTCAAAACCAATGTATTCGAATAGCCCTAGGCTACAGGAACTCCACCCCCCTTGACGTCTTGCATGCAGAATCGAACATCCCATTCCTTGATTTTAGAATAAAACAACTTCTGGATCACTTTATCCTAAAACTTTTCTTAAATAAAAATTCACTTCTTTTTCAAAAGATCAATTCACTGTCATCCTAACTACCAGCTTAATAACTCTTATCTCTTCAAGTCCTTTAGATTAATCTCCCAAATTACTAACAACCATATTCAATCTTATGATTTACCTCTCCCCTACATGTTTCACTATCCAACCACAATCTTTCAACTAAATGTAGACATTTCATCCGGCAGCATCATATAGAACTCCGACAATCCATCCCTAGCCTTCGATAAAATTTTCAAGAATACATTGGAAAACAACATTTGCATATTCACTGACGCCTCCAAAATTCTAGACAGTGAATACATTGGCCTGGCACTTTACATTCCCTCCCTCTCTCTGGTTCAGAAATACAAGCTATCCAATACATCCAGGACTATCCCCACAATAAATTCTACATTTTCTCTGACCCCAAAAGCGTTCTTGAAGCTGTAAAACATTCCTCACCGGTAAAAAATAAACACACTTCTCACTTTATATGATAAATCCAGGCTCTCCCTATGACTCTGCTAAACAAAACAAAACCTATCAACTAATATGGATTCCATCTCATCTAAATATTTAATTCAACGAACAAGTAGACCTCTTTGGTAAAGATGCTATTATCTCTGGTACCTTATATCTCATTTTTCTGCACTACACTGATTTCTTTAAACAAATAAACTTCCAAATCAAGAATAGCTACCAAGATCTTTTCACCTCTCAAGCAAACTACCGTGGCATCCACTACTTCTCCAAATTTTTCGACAAAATAAAATCTAAACTCTGGTTTCACAACTTCAAATACAGAAGAAAACACATAACAATCATCAACCGACTTCGCTCCAATCACTATTCTCTCGCAGCCAGTCTGCACAGAAAAAATTACATCTCCTCACCAACTTGCCCATGTGGCCAAATTTACCAGGACATTCAACACGTTCTGTGGTACTATCCCATCTATCAGCAGTACAAAACGGCCTTAATAAACAAACTTACTAAGTACTCCAGCAAAAACAAAACTACTCTTACTTTTGACTCCAGTCTCATACTACAAAAACCAACTAGTACCCCAGCCAAACTTCTGATAGAATTCATACTTAAAAGTGACCTATCTATTTGAACATCTCCCAAATATCATTTCTTACCCTCTGCTAGATCTCCAAACAGTTCAAACCTTGAACATAAGCTCTTACCGTCAGCCAGTAATAGCAAATTGATATATTTTAATTTGGCAAACCGGGTCTCACCTCAGTGACCCAAGGCCGTACGGAAGCGCCTATACGCCACCTATAGGCACTAATGCGGGAGTGCCTTTTTTCGAGTAATGTATAGCACGATAGCATGCATGCACGAGTGCGTGCGTACCTTTTTTTACTAAATAATCTACAAAATAATGAATAATATTAATAATACAGGAGAGCAGCCATAATGAAAAGTAATTAAAATTAGCAAAAATGATTAAATGGACAAATAATCATGGTTACAATTTGATGTAAGACTTTAAAATATGTATTGACTATGTAAATGGGGCTGTGATTCTCAAATTGAAGTACGTCAATCATATTTTACTACTTCAATAGATTGCTCCCATGCCCTGACAGCTTGAATAAAGAACTCCACTACTTGATCACTTTCCCTGAAGTTCGCTTAACACTATAAGTAAGAAAAACTCCTGGGAAGTAAAGTAGTATGGCCGTATGAAACAGTCAATCTAAACTTCCAGCAAGTACTGGCATATATTTGTTTTAAATCAAGTTTTAATTGTTGCTAGTATCGTGCAACTTCTTTGAGTTTATGCAAAGGCTGAGGTAAGCACTTACTATCACAGCTAGCTGATGTTTTGTATGTGAGATGTATAAGTAAATGGTTTTTTTTTCCTTGATAGCCAGTGCTTATGAGAATCTCCAATATTCTTGTGTTTTCAGTTGTTTTCTTTGGTGTTTGAGTTGGACCTGTCATTAACAGTTTGCGTTTTAAATGTCCTGGCTATTGTCACAAAGTGACAACATCAATTTGTCCTTGGTAGAATGTCACTTGTGTTTGTTGGCCTGGGAGCAATCTATTAAAGTAGTAAAATATGATTGACGTACTTCAATTTGAGAATCACAGCCCCATGATTACATAGGCAATACATATGTTAAAGTCTTACATCAAATTGTAACCATGATTATATGCACTTGTGCATGCGTGCTATCGTGCTATACATTACTCGAAAAAAGACACTCCCGCATCAGTGCCTATAGGTGGCGTAGAGGTTCTTCCGTAATCCCTTGCCAAGCAAGCAAGCTTTAATTGGAGGGATGGAGAGGTACAGTGGAGGCCGTTTAATTCGTTGAGCAGAAAGTATAGAATTGACCAATGAAAGAGGTTATGTGGTCGAATCAGCCAATGCGAATTAAATGTTTGAATTTCCTCCTCAACGAATTAAACGGCCTCCACTGTACCTCAGCCATAAAGTACCAACTTAAAATTGTCTGAAAAATGTCACTAGAATAATGTATCTAAAGTTTTATACCATTAGAGTAGTTGGTCGCAGAAAAGCTAGGTGTTCGATTGTCAATAAAAACAGTTTTGAAAGCATTGTAAGGTTCAAACCATAATCTGCGTAAAACATTCTTGTACTCGTTAAAATCATCTTTGACAAAGCCCTTGTCGCTAAGAAAACGCATCGCAGTTGATAAAACGGTGGTATTGAGAAATGTTTCTATAAACGAGTCCTGATCATTGAGATACGCTTCTGAGTTGGTTATCTTAGTATCTGGATTCACGTAGTACTTTTTGTACATCGATAAGAATCTTTGGATCGTTGGAATTTCAAATGCTTGTGGCTGCACAAGGTATCTTTAATTATCAAGAACACAAAAAAAAATAAAAATTGCATTTAACCTACAAACTTTTTTTAACAAAAATGCAAAATAACCAACTTACCCAATCGTGTATCTTGAAATATAGTGATCCCATCCGAATATGTTGATGTATTCAATGGCATGATTGTCGTCATTATTGAATAGATCACTGAAGAGGTTTATCAACTCGTCTTTATTGATAATTACATTTTCGACTTTAATTTTTAATGCTGCAATAAACGATATCACTATACTTATTACTTTAATTAAAACTTTCCATTACATCAAGCTTATGCATGCATAATATTAAGGTTGAATGAAAAGTAGCAGTGTCTAACTTTATTCTGTGTCATTTAAGATGATATAACATCGATTTCATCATTTAACCAGGTTATTTATATTTGAACAGGTTTGATTAAAGCGAAAAATTTCCAACATTTTCCCCACAGCTTACCAAAAACAAATTTTTCTTATAATTCCAAGAATCAACTTTTGTTAATGGATAAAACGTAGAAACTTCTGTTTTTACATGCATTCACGTCTAAAAGTTAAAGGTATCTAATTCCGTAAAATAACTATTTATTTATTTATTTAAAAATTTACGGGGCTAAAGTCCCATTACATATAATTGTGTAGCTAAATAATAGTGTAAAGTTAAGGTGAGAGATCAATACAATAAGTGCTCTGATAGACAGTGCTTAGGTAACACAAACGAATAATTTGCACAAAACAGTCAATATATACACACTGCCATTTCAAATAGAAAAATAAAAAATGAAAAATCAAAGATTAATACAACGCAATAATCACTGCTATGGGCCGCTTCATGAATTTGAGAATAAGTGGGACCATATATGACTTAAACTGGTTAACATTATCGAACACATTGAAGTCACAATCCAAAGACGCGACATAGTTCCATACTCTTCTCAGTCTTGCAGTAGGTGTAAAAAACGAAAAATTGTTAACATGGGTACGCTCCATGACCAGCGCATAGTGTCTCAAATTATATGGGGTTGATCTTGCAACGAAGAGACTTGTAAGATTGGGGCAATTAACGAGGTCGTGTGCAATTTTATAAATAAAACAACAGTCAATAAGGTCATGACCAGACTTTACAGAACAAACATTCAACATTGACGCAATAGCAGTGTAGTCATGACTCAGATACGACATAGGTCTACGTAACTTGTATGACATGAATCTTAAAAAACTATGATGGACTCTTTCCAAAATTTCTACACCATTTTAGTAATGGAGGGTCCATACGACCGAAGAATGATTTACAATAGGCAGCACCAGCGTTCTGTATAAATAAATCAGCGTCCTGGGGTCCCTAAAGTCGGATGTATTTCTTATCAAGAAACCCATTGTGAGCCCTAGACGTGACCTTAACCAAGTGCTCGTCAAAAGAGAGCTTGTCATTTAGGATTACGCCCAGATTGCTGATAGATTCAACTGTATTTATAACACTACCATTAAAGTTGTAATCGTATATAAATGGGTCTCTATGTTTACAAAATCTAACAATATGGCACTTGCGTATATTCAACGGCAAATTATTAATTAAAGCCTATTTATTGAAAGAGTTTAAGTCATATTGTAATTTTAAAGAGTCAAATGGTGACTTAATTGTAGTTAATATCTTAACGTCATCTGCATAAATCAAAAACTGCGCAAAGCTCAAATAGCGGGGTAAGTCATTTATAAATAAAACAAACAGTATTGGGCCAATATGTGAGCCCTGCGGGACGCCAGACAATGCCTCAATAGGACCGGAGACAGCATCACGGTAACGAACAAACTGAACACGACCCGTAAGGTACGACGAGAGCCACGCATGCATCCTGCCCCTGATCCCGAGATTCCACAGTTTGCAGAGTAAAAGCTCGTGATTAATCTTATCGAAGGCCTTAGAAAAATCTGTAAATACAGCGTCAACTTGATAAGAATCATTAAGCGACCCGGAGACATAATCGATAAAAGACAAAAGATTCGTTGTGGTCGATCTAGCCCTCACGAAGCCGTGCTGCTGCTCTATGATTACAGAACTAAAGCAGTCAGAAATCTTACTTGCAACTACGGCATCAAGGACCTTAGGGATCGCACTTATAACAGATATGGGTCGATAATTCAAAATATCTCTCTTGACACCTCCCTTGTGAATAAGCTGTACAAATGAATTCTTCAAGCAGTCCGGGAAAACACCCGTGCTAACAAATTAATTATATAACAGAACAAGTGGATCGCATAGAAACATGTGACAATTTTTTAGAAAGGCTGAGGGAATCCCGTTTGGGCCCCGACGCAGGGCGCACTTCAGACGAGAGATAGCTCTCTCAACATCCCTGACCTCAAAATGAATGTCATTCATGCGGACAGTATTATCAAAACTGTAATTACAATCACATCTAGAATCACTGTACACTGAACCGAAATACTGTGCAAAGCATTAGCAATTAAGTGGGGATCGCTGAGAGAGATACCATTAAATATCATAGTGCCTGAATCGGTTCTATCTTTACGTAATCCATTAACATAAGACCAAAAAGCTTTAACATTACGCAACGCAGATTTTTCGACACTTATAATATAATTTTTATAACACGATTTCGAGTGGCGTAGACACGTTGATCGTAGTCTTTTAAATTCAATATAGTCATTTATTTGACCCGAAGCCTTATACCTAGCGTGTGCTAGCTTTTTGTCCAATATAAGCTGTTTAAGCTCAGAGCTGTACCACCTCGGAAATGTGCCAGAATGTGGGACACCGAAGGGCACAAAAAGATCAACACACTCATTTAAGACATTATAAAATTCACACACATTTTCATTCACATCACCATATACTAGTCAAGCCTCCCAATCGATCCCTGACAAATAAGATGATATAACCGCATAGTCGTCCCTACCAAAGTTCCTCACAGCCGGGCCAGCCCCTCCAAACACTGGCAGTTCGAGCTTCACTTCAAAGACCGCGGCAACATGATGCACGTCGAAGTCGTCGATCAAGCAGACAATATTGTAATTGCCGAAAAGAAGGTCCAAGGTGTAGTTCTTAAGAGGGTGAGCAGGAAAAAGCTGAGTCAAACCATGGAAGGAGAAAACTTCAGTTAGTTCAGATGCAGCACTCAATAATCCCGGCGGCACATAATCCAAAGCAGTAAAACCAAGGGGGTCAGACGCCCAAGGTTTCTCAAGTTAAAATCACCAACGTAGATTAACTAAGCATGCAGGTTCGACGCCATCACGCTATCAGGATTTATAAGTGCATCACTATAAACCGCACACGACGCGTCGTGGGGGGGGGGGGGAATATAGGAAGCTCCGAGTATCAGTGCACCAGACGAACAAAATTTCTTCAGTATTATCTGGTCAATCACGTTGTCACAGTGACACAACGTTGAACGAAGACACGAGTGAATGGCGATCAGTACTCCTCCATCCCGGGATAGGCCAGTATGTTGCGCATTACGATCCAAGCGATATACAGTATAGTCAAGCAGGCCAAGCTCCGTATCCAGGATGCAGGGTCTGAGCCAATTCTCAGTCAGAACAATGATGCCATATGGGGGTCTGACACTACTCACACCACTTTGAAACATACTCAGCTTCCTAGCACCCCCAATGCTCCTTACATTTTGGTAGTAGACTGTAAAGGAGGATCGTTTTTTGAACCCCTGGGTCGTCCCCGTCCTTTCTTGTGCAGTGGCTTAGAGCTGCACCCAGGCACGACAGCCTGAACTTTACGTTTTTTGCCTAAATGCGGCGCATCATGGTGTCTCAACTCAGCCCCAGCCACAGTTGAGGAAGTGGAAGAACCAGACTCAATAGAGTTCCTCCGGCCATCCGTGGACTGTTCAGAGTCAACAATTGTGGGAGTGTTATTTATATATCTGATAGTCTTGACAACATCATCGGCATCAAGTGCATCTAGCCGTTTATTCAATGACTCGAGCTCTCTTCTTTGCCAATTGGTCAGGTCCGCCCTGATGTAATAGGGTTTGGGTATGTGCTTCCTCTTTCGAATAACGGCCAAGGCATCAGCATGTGAAGGAAAAGTTACTAGAAGGGGCCTAGATCTAGAGGGATCAACTGGGTCACGTCTACCAATACGTCTGACTCTAAGAGCCTTCATATCCATGTCGTGAACCCTACCAATCAAGGCAGCAGCAGAGTCCTTGTCAGCACTCTGCCCCAGGAGAGCCGGACTGTGGTCGGGCTCTGCCAAGTTGAACAACAGGACGTTACAAGATCTAACGATTCTGTCATTGAGTTCAGCAGAGATGCTATCTGCGGACAGGCCGGTCTCGGGACCAGAACAAATGGCACCACCATGAGAGAGAGCGTCAAAATTTTCTCTCAGGCCCTGCAGCGATGCCCGTATATCAGATATATCCTCATCATGGGATACCAGCTTGCTCTCAACCGGCTCAATCACTTTCTGGACACAACTAGCCACCACCGCGTCTGTCTGGGCACTGTAACGGGCAATAGCCCCGTTGATAGCCTGCTGCATTTTTTCTTCCCAAGAGGCAGACAGCTGACTGTCTGACTGTGACACCGCGGCTGTGATGACACCATGCAGAAAGGGATGAGCTCTTTGTTGGCACTGTGTTAGACCAACGAGTGCAGCAGAGTTCTCCAGAGACAGATCCGCCACCAAGTTACAGGCCAAGCACACGATAAACATGATCTCCCCATTTCTCTCCATGACACTAGCACCGGAGCTACGGACACACTCGACATGAAAACACGAACTACATTTAATACAGTCCAGGACATTGTCATCGTCGTCATCGTCGTCCACACGCTCACAGGTAGGATGGGAACATTTGTTACTGCCCATTGCCACACGAAAAAACACACTATGTACAATACGAATATGCCTATAGGCTACAGGCGAAACAGGTTAGGGTTGGCACAGTTTTACCAAGATGCAGATTTACAAAGAAGAGCACAAGATCCGATCGCCCTAACAATCACAGGGCAGAGTTACGACACGAGGATTAATATTAGACAGTTTATGTGCACTATTTACAGTTTTTATTCCCAAAAGATGCCGAAGGAACGGGCTTGACAAAGAACCAAATCTTTCGTACTCGAGAGCAGACGACGGTGTTGTGGCATTATTATTTTTGCAAGTATACTGATCACCTGTATAAGTACACTAACCTTCTTTATTTTTACTTAAGTTAGGAAACAAGAACCTATTCAGTTCAAGAAGAACATTTTCCAAATAGTGTAGTGCAATTAACGGGCAATTAATATTTTTTTTAACAGTGATATGCGGAATTATCAGTAATAATCTTGAACGGACAGTTTTTTATATGTTTTACTTTTTAAACTTTGATACATTACTTTTCTTAAGCTTATAAACCTTATTTGTCTGCTACAGACTTAAGCTAAAATCAAAATCAATAATCTAGAGACTTTGCTACATTTATACTCATATAATTTATCCAAAGGTTGTTATCAGCAAAAATTAAATGTACTATGCTTATCTATTATTGCTTACCTTGAATGTTCTTGAACTTTTGCACACAATTAGTAAGTTATACATGGAGTGTTCTGCGCAGGCATTATGCTCACAGAATATAGCGTTCATCTATCAGCGCGCAAGCCTTTGCTCATGCAAATAATACATTGTACTTGTAGTGTAGTTTAATTGTTGGTAAAGTTATATATATTTAAAATTTTAAATGGGACAGTACAGTTAGACAAAATTTTTTCTGCATTAAACTATGCANGAATCAAACCAGGGGATATTTTATGTTGAATACTTCGAAGAGTGATAAATCAAATAAGATTCCATTATTTGCAAGCTTCACTAATACAAAATTATTACTTGTAGTGTAGTTTAATTGTTGGTAAAGTTATATATATTTAAAATTTTAAATGGGACAGTACAGTTAGACAAAATTTTTTCTGCATTAAACTATGCATTCTGAAGTACTGTTTCGTGCAGATCTTTAATGCGAAGTAGACATAAACCCAATTCAGAGAAAAAAAATCAGTTTTGCTGATAAAAATCGAGATAAAAACACAAGTACAAGCTAGTTTTAGTTCATTTCAAAAATTTATAACCTTATTAACAATTGTAGGGGACGTAGATATTTTTTTATTGTCAACACAAGCAAAACAACTAACAATTGAGGTTATTGTAGTTCTGAATAATATGACTCTCTACCACTACTCAGCGCACCATTTGTATAGATTTATTAAGTTGCCTATAGGGCAGTATAATGAACCATGGTTCAATATTATAATAATATACTAGTCAAGCCTCC